>OZ007529.1:13693891-13748638 GCA_963931895.1 Eupithecia pulchellata
CGCGGGAGCTGGGAGTGCACTCGTGTTGCTAACTAGGAGGAGTGGTGCTTTTTGAACGTGAAAAAGTGCCTCGGCTATCTTGAAGAATGTTAAGATTCTTCGATTTATTCCCTTTGTTTCGACTATTTTGGGCCGCAACAATTTTTTACGAAAAACACGGCAAATATTTTTCGTCCCATCTAATGAAGGACGACCTGGTTCGCCTTTAATAGCGCCCAAAGGTGGTGTTTTCTATAAGAAACTTTTAGCTGGCAGTAAGGAGTTAATCTTCTTTATAAGTGCGCCGCAATTATCTTTACCGACCACTTTTTGAATTTGGAACATCTTAGTACAAGGGCGTCGCCAGCCCACGGCCCAGGGGGGGGGGGGGGCAAGCCGTAGCCAGAAATATGTAAGCCCGAGACGATATGCATCATAATACCTAGGCTAGCCCACGGTTGGACAAATAACAAATTAGTTCATAATTTTGGATTCATGTTGGTTCCGGCCGTCCGTGGTCCACGACGCGGCCCAGTGAATGCGCCGGCGGCAGGTTGAATTTAGTGGGGAAGGGAAACAACCATGTTTGTTCGTGGCTCGAAAAACGAGTTCGAATGGCGTGTAATTAGTTGCACTATGCACTGTGTTATTAAAACTAAAACACCAGAAAGGAAGCCAATAACTCCAAGTGTCAATGTAATTCTCACACTGAATCCTCAAAAATGCTCCTAAGTTTTTATGAGTGTTTTCTAGGGCTCCTATAGATTGATGATGATAAGCTGTTGAAGACAGTTTTTCTATATCTAAAATTTTACATACCTGTTCCATAGTTGAAGAAATAAACTCGGCACCTCGATCTGTGCCAATCGTTTCAGGAACTCCAAACCTTAAAATAAAATGTCTCGCAAATGCATCAGCAATAGTAACAGTTTCTTTGTTTTTCACAGGAATAGCCTGGCTGGGTAAATTTTGTGAATCCGCATTGTATAGTCAAAATGTAGCAATTTTCATCTACATCCTTATCTAAAGGTCCAACTACATCTAAATATATTTTTTGAAATGCTGAAGAAGCCGTTGTGGTTTTTTCCATAGGCTCCTTAATGTAACGTCCATATTTCATTTTTTGACATTTGGGACATTTTTTGACATAGTCAGTGACATCTTTATCGATACCTGGCCAATAGTACCGTCTTTTTATCGTATTAACAACAACATCAGCCTATATAATCCACTGCTGGACATAGGCCTCCCCTAATGAGCGCCATATGTGGCATTATTCATCTTTTGGGAATCGCAGTTCGGTGGAATTGTTCTGCAGGCGCTGCTGCCCGCCCCCCGGTGTGTTTCCCTTAGTCGCCTCTTACGGCACCCACGGGAAGAGCATATCGTATTGACCATTCTTTTAATACCTGCATGTCCACTTGATGGCAATAAATGAAAATCGTTCATTATAATTGTCTTTTCATTATCATCTTTTATTCTTTTTATTCCTCTATAATACATACTCGTGGTCCGTCCGGACCAGTCTTTTTGTAATCTTATTTCATCACAAATATTCTTTATTATGTTTATATTTAATTCATCTTTAATAGTGCATACTTCATTTATATTCATCGTATTACAAAACAACCTCAATTTTTGCACAAATTCGACTCGCGTATAATGCGCCTTAAAATCAAGATTTATGTATAACATTTTCGTTTTCGATGCGTATGAAAAACATTCACGTTCATAATTTATAACATTTTCTGTTCTTAGTTTCTTTATTTTACTTCCTTCTACAAAAGTCATCTCTTCTTCCTTCTACAATAAATCTACAATTCTTGGTTGATCTGGCCAATTATCAGTAGATTTACTAACATCCGTAAGTTCACTATCGTTGTCAACATTATTTAACTCAATCATTCTTTTCTTCTGCGCTCTTGTCATCACATTCACTACTTTCTCATGCACACTTTTGAGTTCATCAGATGTCATGTTTATTCTTGATAAAAAATCTGCAACAACATTATCCTTTCATTTCATATACCTAAATAACTTTAAAGTCATATTCTTCTAAAGATAACCTGAATTTCAATAGTCTTGTCGAAGGATCTTTCATTCCAAAAAGATAAATTAATGGTTTATGGTCTGTTAATATAGTAAAAGTTCTACCATAAACATACCTACGGTCTAAAATATTTTACACCCCAAACAATAGCAAGAAGCCTTTTGAATTGTTGGGTAATTTTTTTCAGCGCTGTTTAATGGCCTACTAGCATAAGCCACGGGTCTAAGATCTTTTTTACATAACACAGCACCGATAGCGTTTCCTGATGCATCTGTTTGTATTATAAATTCATTTCCTGAGAAATCTGGATACTGTAAAACAGGTGATGAAATTATTTTTTCTTTAAAGTTAAAAATGCTCTTTGACATTCATCTGTCCAAACAAAACGTTCATTTTTCCTACACGATCTGTTCAAAGGCATTGTTATCTCAGCAAAATGATTTACAAATTTTCGGTTACAAAATGCGACGAATCGTTTAACTTCGTCTGAATTTTTAGGTGTCTCATAATTCTTTAGAACTTTCGTTCTGTCAGGATATGGTAATACTCCTTTTTCAGATACTAAATGTCCTAGATATAAAATTTATCTTTTTAGGAGTTCACATTTTTCAGCGTTCAATTTTAAATTTACCCTTCTTAATGTTTCTATAACACTTAATAAATTCATATTATGTGTATCTAAATTTCTTTCAAAGACACATTTTTCACATTTTCAGCGTTCAATTTTAAATTTACCCTTCTTAATGTTTCTATAACACTTAATAAATTCATATTATGTGTATCTAAATTTCTTCCAAGACAAGATCGTCACAATAAACAAAGCATTTTTCATACGATAAGCCTGACATTGCATTGCAACTGACATCATTCGCCTAAATGAGCTCGGGCTCGTCTTAAGACCCATTGGTAGGCGTTTCATTTGATATTGGCCAGTGCTGGGAGTAAAAGCTGTGAATTTACGACTATCTTTGTCCCAAGGTACTTGATAGTAGCCTTGATGAAGATCTAAATGACTAAAATATATCGCACCAGACAATGAATCTAAAATTTCGTTTATATTTGGTAATGGGAATTTGTCGTCACATACTGTTTCTTTAATTTTCTATAATCGATGATTAATCTCCATCTCTTTTCCTTTTTGTCTAAATCTTTCTTGGGTACTAGTAAAACTGGACTAGACCATTCACTATTACACTCTTCTATTATATAATTCTCAATCATTTTATTAATTTCTCTAGCTATATCTGGTTTTAATGCTTGTGGCAATCTATAAGGCTTAGTATAAACAGGTGTGGAGTTAGGTTTTATAGTAATAGATTGTTTGTATATATTTGTGGTTGTTAATTTATCTCCATTTACATAGAATACATCTGAATACTAAGCACAAATAGAATTGTATAGACTTTTGTTCATCTGTAGGTAAATGACTTAAATTTATTTCTGATAAAATTTTATTTACTGTTTCGACGTTTTTGTCGGATTTAGAGAAATTACAAATATTGTAGTCACCTTTGCTATCGTACTTGCTAAAAATAAATTTTTCGCTAACTCTCTTCCACATACAATCATCTCGTCTTTCGTACAGGTATTATTTCTGTAAATATTATGTATAGATTCCGATCTTGCTGGAATAGTTAAGTCATTATTCATTATTTCTTTACTATCAATAAATTCTAGTTCGTAGTCATAATTATCCTTTGTTATTTAAAGTTAAAGAGTTCTTACCTAAATTGATATTTGCACAATATTTATTAAGAAAAACCAAACCAAGAATACCATTGGCTTTTAATGGTAAGTTATCAAATATCACAAAATTTTGTGTAAACTCTACATCTTTCTTAATTTTTAGACTTAAATTTACAGAACCTAAAGAACGTTTTTGACCTCCTGTACCATTTATTCTAGTGTTGTCTTGATATATTTGTACATTATTTGGTAGTACTCCTCTCTTTACCACCGACAACGTAGCGCCTGTATCTATAAGCCAATAGTTTTTAATATTATTACATAAAATACTATAAATTTTGCAATACTGTTACATGATAGTATAAAATGTTTAAGATCGAAAAAACTCACTAGCAGAAGCTTCACCTTCAACCTTCTGTTTGTCACTTGGCCTACCAGCTTGTTCTACTGTTACGTACACATTACGCCCCGATTGTTATTATTTCCATAGCCAAATCTACATCGTCCTCGCTGCATACGATTGCCATAATATTATGTTGATGATGGCCTACGAGAATGGTTGCCTCTATAAATGTTATTTTGGCCAACGCGAGACCAACCTGATCCGCGTGATTGTTGTCCACGATAATAGTTACTGCTGTACTGACCATACCTATCATTGTTAGCATTTTGACCATTCTTATTGTTACCTCTTTGATATTGGTAACCATACCCTCGTCTTTTATTAAAGAAACCTCGTCTTTGCGTAGATGCATACATGATGTTATTACCTGACAATGCCTGGGTACCTGATGATGAAGCCGTCTCTTCATCCTTGGCTGCCTGAATAGCGTCCGCCAGACTGCTGTAGTTTCGGGCTGCAATGATCGTAGAGAGCTTGGAATTGCGCAGACCGTCTGAAAAAAACGTTTTATTGCAGTTGTTTCATTAATCGGCTTCAGTACAGTGTATGCATTAAGGTCATTACCTGGGCCTGTGAAATAGTCATTTCGGTGAATAACTTTTCTATCTCCGTCCCATAATCATCAATCGACATAGAACCTTGTTTAATGAGTTTTTGTTACGAATGTTATCAATAAATTCTTACCTGGGTCGTCAATAATATTCGCGTACATCTCGATTGAGTCAATCATGCGTTTGGTAATCGACTCTGCGCCGTCCATTACTGGAATGAAACTACATGCCACCTTTAAGTCAAATTCCATTTTGTCTGATTTCTGCGAATCACACAAAATACAAATTTCCTCGTATGTCTGTTTGATTTTCGCAAAAGTATCTGTCGCTGACGACACTAACTCTAAATTCTTGCTTAATTCCTAATTCTTAATTCTTTATTGCACAATGAAAAATACAAAAATAACATTAAAATGTAAAAGAAATGGCAAAGGCGAGCTTAACCCTAAAAAGAGTTCTCTTCCAGCAAACCTTATTGGGAGAGTGAGATAAAGTTCTAAATTCTTGCTTGTCTCTAATTTTAAAATTCCTTACACTTATCAAAAATTGCGCTTGCTTCGGAAAACTTTGTCGCAGTACTTTACATGTATACCTACTCTGACCCCTCTGACCTTTTTTTTTATCAAATATTTTCTTATACTTACAAGCTCAAAACAAAATTCTATTAATTCACCAATCATAACTCTTTTCATAAAACATTCATAATGTAACGATCCGTTTTGCTTCCTTTAAATTTAAACTTTCGCGCCACGCGCTGCAACTCAGTTCAGAGTGCGTCGCATAAGTTGGCAACAGTGCGTTGCGCTCTAGCTTGTCTTTGGCTCGCTCGAGACGGGACCCCTAATACGAACTTTTTACTAACCACCCAAGTTCCAGGCAGTTCAGTTTACGGCCTAATACTGCCTTGTTCTTTTTTGTATTATGAGGTACCTCAATCTGGCCGGATTCAAGCTGGCTGGCTACGGATACGTTGTCTATGGCCGGTTTTTAAGTTTCGTCCGCATCGTTCAGAAATGCAGCTGAATATTTTTCGGAATGTTACGGTTTTATTTTCTATCAATTTTAGTGAGAAAAATAATTCATTTTAATAAAAAGTTGGTACAATCTGTGTCAATGAACGTTGATTTAGGATTTCCATTATCTTCAGTATGTAACAAAGTACTTAAATAAGGTTCTTTTTTAGTATTTCAAAGTGAACGTACTAGGTTTACGATGTCGTCGATGTTGTTGATGCATAGCGCCATCTATGTAGGATGGCGGGAAAGTTCCTCGTTTTTAAATTTTGTTCTATTGTAAATCTAAGTGCAAGGAGAAGGTGCCGTGAAAAATTGGAAGGGATGGTTCTGCGTATGTAGGTATATTTTATTAATTCCTACCTTTGTTGTGCTCGTTAGAGAAAGACTCCGAGACTCGAATTGGTGATAAGTTTGAGCAACTTCTTAATACTTTGGAAAGAATTGCAAATACACTTGACAGATATGTACGTAGGTAGGTACCTACTTACCTAACTTTTCATAACCAAATCAAATACACATAATCAAGAATAAAAAACAACAACGTACAAACATTATATATTTAGTTTAAAGGATTACGGGAGGCCCACATCCGAGAGATGACGGTGCGCCTGATAGCTAGGCCTTCATTTAACTCTCTGTTGTTGCTAGTTGATGGTTCATTGACACTGCATCTTCATTCTGTTGTAATTTTTCCTGCAAAGCTTCTTAATTGGGAGTACTTCTTCCAAAAATTCAAGAAACAATTATTTCCGATACCGATTGATAAATTGAGCGTCGCTTAAAGAAAACTCTCATGTCGGAGCCGTTTTCTCTATAATTTCATATAATGTAGTCTCCTGCGTAGAATCACTCTCCAAGAATTCAATTTTTTCTAACTCTTCACTCATTTTTATGGAGGCGTAGTTGGTAT
This sequence comes from Eupithecia pulchellata, assembly GCA_963931895.1. Lineage (NCBI taxonomy): Eukaryota > Metazoa > Arthropoda > Insecta > Lepidoptera > Geometridae > Eupithecia > Eupithecia pulchellata. The sequence continues at coordinate 13,700,487 of OZ007529.1, forward strand.
TAAGTTCTGATTTTATGGAGGTAGGTATATATGTAATTGATGACCGAAAACAATATTTTTTCAACTAAACATCCAAAACAATTCACAAAAAGCTCAATTGTCGTAGCGTAAACAAAATTGTTTGATTTGACAATTAAAACATGGATAGGAATGTCAAATGATCACTCGTAATACGGTATTTCCATCCAGTTTTCGTTCAGAAGGCGGCCAAGTGTCACGTGACTGCTGACTGGCTGGCATTACAAGTTCATATTACAAAAATGCCGGGCAGTTCAGTTTACGGCGTATATTGCCTGGAATTAAGAGTTCATAATAGGCCCCCTGGACCTGGCTTACTTGCGGGCTAAGAACAAAGAACACTATTCGGCTCCTACCATTTTCTTATTTCTTTTATTAATTACTATCTAAACGCTTATAACAGTGAACCCCAGTATTGGTTGAGTGTTGCATTATTGTTCTAGTTGTATTTAGTGTATAAGGAGTGTGCTAGGTAAGTCATGGTAACGGTCAATGACCTATCAATTCGTTATTGTGCCTAGAATGTTATAAAATACTTTTATGCCAATCAATCATAATTACAATTCACAGATCGGCTTCGTAAAGTAGTTAGGCATAATTGTATAATCATGGTTCAAGTAGTTCTTTTCGCATTCTGGGAAATCTCATTATAATTTAATTTCCTTTGTTCTGTGTTTGTTCTGTCACTATAAATTATCATTTTACAGATCAATGCTTCTAATTTTCTATCGATCTAACGCTTTTATCGATTTTTCTACCTTGTAATCATTTCTTTGACTCGGATACCTATCTCACAAGCGAACCGATTTAGTGAGGTAGTAGTTAACCGTTATTTCATTTCCATTGTTTTTAGCTTAAATATTTCATTTGTATGACTGCCTCATCATCGATCACTGTAGATGCTCATTTGCCATTGCGCTAATGCTTTGAGTTGAGAATGCTGCAGTCATACTACAAAACCGGGCATATTCTAAAATGTCTGGACGTGGATTCCAGGGTTCGTTCCTGCGGGTCGACCGACACTGACGCTGCACTACACTGTCGGCTCTTGGACGTCACATCGAATGTACGCCGCCCGTCCCCAGCAACTTAACCGCTTGTGCCCGGAAAATCGCTCGGCATTACCCGCTGTACCATTACCGTCGGGTACTGGTCGTCACGGCCACACTGACCGGCCGTCCGTCCCCGACGATTTTTACTCCAGACATACGGAAGGATACTGAACCTTACCCGCTGCATCATTCTCGCCGCCAGCCACGTACCTGGATCCACTTGCCGCCCTACCGCGTCGGATCTCTATCCAGCTAAGGCAAGTGGCAATACTTTTTGAGTATTTCGGAGACAACGAACCATCTTAATCTTAATCAATAAATTATAAACATAACTTTGTTTTTCTATTGGGCCAGCCACTAAACCTCTTAGGTAGGCCGTAGAAAAAATCAAGTGTTTCAATAATGTATGACTGACTTAGTGTCATCATAATCATCATCATCATCAGCCTATGTTATTCCACTGCTGGACATAGGCCTCCCCTAATGAGCGCCATAGCGCCCTGTCTTCGGCTTGTCGCATCCAGCATCTGCCAGCAGTCTTTCGCAGATCGTCATCCCACCTGGCCGGAGGGCGTCCTACACTACGTTTACCGAGTCGCGGTCTCCATTCAAGAACACGTTTACCCCAGCGGTTATCGGTTCTTCGCGAAATATGGCCGGCCCACTGCCACTTCAGTTTGCTAATTCTCTGAGCTATGTCGATGACTTTAGTTCTCTGTCGGATGTATTCGTTACGAATCCTATCCTTCAGAGAAACTCCGAGCATAGCTCTTTCCATAGCTCGCTAAGCGACTTTGAACTGGTGGACCAAACCTTTCGTGAGTGTCCACGTCTCAGCTCCGTAGGTCATAACTGGTAGGACGCACTGATTAAAAACTTTCGTTTTCAAACATTACGGTATGGATGACGAGAAGACTCGACGTAGTTTTCCGAACGCTGCCCAGCCTAGCTGGATCCTCCTCGTGGCGTCCTTCTCGAAATTGTTTTTACCCAACTGCAAAATCTGCCCGAGGTAAGTGTACCTACTCAGAAACAATTTCGAGAAGGTGGCCATGTACGATCACCGGTCTTGGATCAATGTGGGCACTGATCATGACTTTGGTTTTATCCAAATTCATGCCAAGACCGATATGATATGATACATCGGGTGGCAGAAGCTAGACTGTCCAGCATCCGGTTCAGCTCCTCTAGCGACTCCGCCATTAAGACTATGTCATCAGCGAATCGCAGGTGTGAGATGTAGTCGCCGTTTATGTTGATGCCCTTGTCTTTCCAGTCCAGCGTCTTAAACATATCTTCCAACGCGCTCGTGAACAGTTTCGGGATATGACATCCCCCTGCCTCACTCCTCTGCGCAGTTGGATCGGTTTAGTCTGCTGGTCCTGTGCTCGGACACTCATCGTAGCGGCTTCGTAGAGACATCTCAGCACCTCGATATAACGATAGTCTACTTGGCATCGCTGTAAGGATTGTAGAACAGCCAAGGTTTCAACGGAGTCAAAGGCCTTCTCATAGTCCACAAAAGCCAGACACAGGGGCTGATTATACTCTTCGGACTTCTGTATAATCTGCCTCATTGTGTGAATGTGGTCTATGGTACCATATCCTCCGCGAAACCCAGCCTGCTCCGGTGGCTGAAACTCGTCGAGTCTCCTGGCGAGACGGTTCGATATAATATAACTCGTGAGAAAAGCTTATAGACGTGACTCAGGAGCGAGATGGGTCTATAATTTTTAAGAAGGGTTTTATCTCCCTTCTTATAAAAGAGCACCACCAAACTCCCACTCCACGCCTTTGGAGTTCTCCCACTGTGAAGGACGGCGTTGAAAAGGCGCTGTAATGTAACTCCTGTATAACAGGAATTTAGCATGTTACGGGGTGGGTCAGGAGAGTCTTTTTAAAAAAAAGGAATTTTGAGCTGGACTTAGAATTTATTAGATTTTGTATAATTAAGTAAACAAAGATGTTGCCGCGATAAAGACCAAACCCGAACTGCCGGCTATTCCACTGAAAAACACGTGTAAGCAAGTACTTACCTAGAGTGCATGCGATGCACCTTTACTACTTTGCATTTATCATCAAATAATACTGTAACATCCCCCCCGTTAAGATTTTTCATCACAGGGGTAGTGATGACAAATAGAGGTTGAGCTGGGTTTAGCCTTTACTTTGGCATGAAACAGAGACATTATAATGAAACAGTGACAAAGAAACAGAGAAAAAAACTTAACTTAACTAAACTAAAAAACTTAACTAAACTTAAGCAATTATAAGTTTAACTTAGTACTAACTTATTATGAAATAGGAATAGGTATGTATACATATTATATAACTTTATTACTTACATAGTATTAATTTTATTAATATAGGAACTAGAGACTACAAATTTACTAGGCTTATCTACTTCATCACTATCGGAATCCCGAACGTGGACAGTGTTAAGAGTATGACGTCGGGATTCGATTTTCTTTTTATTATTACACTGGTTATAAATTTTAATACAACAACTTGAAGGATTTTCCTTAAACTTAAACAAGCTCTTACGGCTTTTAAAAATTATGAATAGTAACATTAATCCTAAAAAGATATAGCCTCCTGACAAATAATGCACTCCATATTTGTGGAAGTGCGTGGGGCTTTCTATCTCATTTAGCTCTTTTTCAAAAGAGTCTAGATACACACTAGCATGGACCAGAGAATCTAGGTTATCTATATTGCTAAGTTTAGATAAACGTAAATTAGAAAGAGTCTTATTTTTAACTGTTTTTTCACAGCAGTCGTCTTGAATTAAATTATAACTAGAAATGGTCACAGAAGAATTAGTAGTTATTGTTTCCGAAGGTGTAAACTGCATAGTCTTATAAAACGCTTTACACTTCTTAGGTAGAGACAGGAAACCTGTGCCGAATAGTACTTCATTATAGCTAACTGGGTCGTTTTCACACGTAATATGACACTGAACTGGTGCAGATTGCACATAGACCCAACGATTTCCACTAACTTTGTAGATCACATCGACATCACCTTTGAATAATTTAACATCACACGATTTTGGTAGTTTTGTAACGGTTTCAGTCAATATAGTAGTTTCGCACACAGAGTTAGCTACTACTGAAAGTATGCTTACGCCACTTAACTCACACACGTAACACTTATTGTCTATGAGTTTGCAATCGTTAACGGAGTCAAGTAGCGAGTAGAACATGCGATCAGCTGTTATTGTCACAAAGGATTTAGTAGGTACAATTAAGGCATAAGTATCGGGTTTCGTGATATCATAAGGTACTGGAAGTGGAATGACATGGAATAAATGGTATGTTTGTGGTAAGACGAGCGGGATTCGAACTATAATAACAATCTTATCCTTATGAAAATAACAAATAAGTTTTGAAATATCAATTAACTCATGAACACTTTGAAGCGACAAGGTTGTCGGGAGTTCGCAGTGTCTCGGCATATTATTTTTATGCTGATCAAGCTCATTATATAGTTGTTGAGGACTTAGTACAGTCGGATGCAAAACATTTAACTTACTAAATAGAATTGCGTTATTTATATCTTCTAAGTCAAACGATAGAGAAATTATAATACTTTCTAAAGAAGATTCAGGTTGGATTTAATTTCTAACTTATCGTTGCTATTGGCCATCTGTTCAAACGCCTTGTTAATAATTTCTAAGTTCGAGTTCAGGCGTTTTTCATTTTCGCTGAGCTTTGAAATAGAATTGTTGAATGTAGAAATAGTAGACTTTATGACATGAATATTATCTCTCATTAGGTGAGCTAACTTCTTTTCGTCTGACTGTACTTGGTCGATTGCCTCCGAATATTTGATGGCGTCATCGTTGTCCAATGTACCAAAAATGGTTTTAAGTACAGATCCACCAGCATCAATTAATCCTCGTTTTACCCTTTTATGTTGATTTCCATCGAGTAAATAAGAAATAGAAGCGAACTTTTTGATGTTATTTGTGTGTTGATTTTGTAAAGACGACAGGGAATTGAGACAATCGACTTGGATTTTAGATGAGACGGAGTTTTGACACAGTGATACGAGTTTCGTAAGTAGGTCTTCTACATAAGCTATATGGGGTTCAATCTTATGAATATCAATATAAGTTACTACATCCCAATAGTCATTATTGAACTTAACGTTAAGGAGTTGATCAAAATAGAGACCAGGACTTTGAACTATGGTCGTCGTAAACTGCTGGCTGGATTCGGCGGAAATTATGGTTATTCTGAAACGAAAGAAATTAAGATGAAGGGTTAAGTGCAGGTTTTATTTCGTCATAATGGTGACGTACTAGCCGTCTATTTATTTGTACCGACACGGTATGATTACCTATTATTTTAAGAATCTTGTAAGGACCTTTCCAAATGGGAGATAGGGCTTTATTTTGTTTGTGGTGGCACCGGACATACACCATATCACCAACGTTGTATGTGATAGGTTTAGTATGACGATCATAATAGGTTTTGGATCTTTCTTTTGAAGATTGGATGTTTTGAGCCGCCTTTTGTCTACTATAATACAAACGATGGTTAAGAGCTCTTATGTAGTCTGTATAGGTGCCATTTTCTAAGACATCGATAGATTTAGGAATGTAAGGTTTAAAACCGAATAAAAGTTCGAAGGGGGTAAAACCCGTTGTTGAATGAACGTTGGTATTGTAAGATAGCATAGCTGTGTTAACATAAAGGTCCCAAGTGTCTTGATTTTCGGCAATGAATGACCTTAAATATTCTTTTAGGGTAGAATGGCTTCTTTCTAAAGCGCCGCACGTTTGCGGATGGTAAGCCGATGCAAAAACGTGTTTAATGCCAAAAAGCTTTGTCAGCTGCCTAAGCATGTCCGAACAGAAATTCGTTCCTTGATCAGTGACAACCATTCGAGGAATACCTACATGCGAAATAAAATGGACAAGACGTTGTGCAGTTTCTTGAGCTGAGCATGACTGCATAGGATAAGCCTGCGAGTATTTGGTAAGATCATCTTGTAGAGTTAGTATGAACTTGTACTTATCAATCCTACTTTCCATAAGCGGTCCTACAACGTCGAGGTAAACTTTCTCCATTGGACGGGTGGCAGTGGATGTAATGATCATTGGAGCTTTATTTGTTCCTCTAAGAGGTTTGTTGATTTGGCAGGACTTACAACTTTTAACGTAATTTTCGATGTCTGAACGCATGTTTTTCCACCAGTATTGTGTTTTTATTCTCTCTAACATTCGAGCAATACCGGGGTGACCCGCTGAAGGTGAGTCATGATTATCTCTAAGTATTTTCTTCACTTCGTCAGGTGTGGGAAAGAAAATATTGTTATGATAGACATGTACTTTTATATTAGTATTATGGAAGATAAAAGCGATTATATTGAATATCTTAGTAAAGTTTAATTTATTGAAAGGGTTAGAAAAATCCGAGATTGCTAATTCTTTCTCTTCAGGATACCAAAACTTGATCATGTCCCTATAATCACGTAGTATAGAAAAAATATCTTTGTATGTTATTTCGTCATAATGATGGACTGTGATAAACAAATGAGAAAAAATATGTTTGTCATTTGATGAATTTAAAACCGTTCCGAGTTCACGTTCTTTTTCTCGAATGCATGGTTTATCTGTAGATAAGTCTATAATTTCAGGACAATATGGAACAGAGTCGTCTAAATCGATGGATGCAGGGTAAGCTATCATTTTACACTTAGCTTTTAGTAGTGACTCGTTGTGTTCTTCAATTACGGCGTTATAAGAATTAGAGGAGCCTCGGCTAAGTTGTAAATATCTTTCATATGTTTCAGAGCTAGAAGGTGACTGAGGATTCATGGCGGCTGTGGAAGTATTCTGTGGAGGCGTTTGCGGGACTGGTGGCGATGGAGGCAGCGATGGAAGACTGAGTGGCGGAGACGGAGGATTCAACGGTGTGAATGGAGGGTCAACTGTTGGAGATGGTAGGTCCAGCGGTGAAAATGGAAAACCCGTTAACGGCGGCGAAGGATTCTGAGGAACATTTTGAGGAGACGGGGGACTTTGTAGTTCATTATCAATTGCCATAACTGGATTCCGAGAGAGCGAATCTGCATTACTGTTAAGTTTTCCCGTTTTATGTTTAATTTCATAATCAAACTCCTCTAACTTAAGGCGCCAACGAACTAACTTAGAAGCAGGGTCTTTGCAGTTGAATAACCATTGAAGAGGTTTGTGATCGGAAAGGATAAAAAACTTATGACCGAAAAGATACGGTCGAAATACTTTAGTACCAAATATAATGGCAAGGCATTCTTTTTCAGTAGTCGAATAATTGCCTTCAGCTTTATTTAGAGTTCGAGAAGCGAAAGAGATGGGTAGGTCTTTCCCAACCTCCCCTTGTGACAGAATAGCAGATATAGCATAATTTGAAGCGTCAGTGGTAAGCAAAAATGGCTTACTGAAGTCAGGAAATTGCAATATTGGTGCTGTGGTAATTTTTGTTTTTAGAAGATCGAATGCTTTTTGTTGTTCCGGAGTCCAAACAAAAGCTATATCTTTTTTTAGTAAGCTAGTTAGAGGTTTGGAAATGTGTGAAAAATTCTCAATAAATCGACGATAATAACCAACAAGACCGAGAAATGATTTAATATCTTTTGGGTTTTTCGGAATCGGAAATTTTGACACGCATGCTATCTTCAACGGATCAGGTTTAACGCCTGCATCTGAGATTATATGACCTAAATATTGAACTTCTCTCCGAAGGAATTCGCTTTTATCGGGCTGTAACTTGAGATTATGCTCACGTAGCCTTTTAAAGACTAGTTCAAGGCTTTGTACATGTTGACTTAGTTGTGCACTGTGTATTATAATGTCGTCCATGTACGTATAACAGTGAAGGCCCTGTAGACCTGTAAGTACAATGTTCATCAACCTCTGGAATGTGGAAGGGGAATTGCGAAGCCCGAATGGCATTCTACAGAATTCGAAATGGCCGGTCCCGACAACTGAAAAAGCGGTTTTTTCCTTATCTTCGACACATATTTGATGAAAACTTGAGGCAAGATCTAAGGTAGAAAAATATTTACTATGCCCAAGCTGGTCTAGAATTTCATTTATGTTTGGAATAGGATAAGCATCACCAATTGTAATTTCATTGAGCTTCCGGTAATCAATTACGATTCTCCACTTGACTTTACCTGACGCGTCGGGTTTTTTCGGAACTACCCATATTGGAGCAGACCAAGGTGAAATAGAAGGGCGAATAATTTTTTGATCTAGCATATCTTGAATTTGTCGATTTACTTCTTCTTTGTGGCATTCTGGGAAGCGGTAGCTTTTAACGTTAATAGGAGTATCTACTTTAGTTCGTATTTCATGACGAATAGTGTTAGTACACGTTAAGTGATCTCCTTCAAGGTAGAATATATCGGAGTATTTGGAACAGAGGTCTCTTAATAGCGTTTCTTCTTCTTGGTTCATATGAGAACACCTTAGAGCTTTTTGAACTTTGAGATCGCGATTTGACTCTATAGTCATTACCAATGGAATTTCTGACGGGTCTAGATTAGTGTCAATGTTACTTTCAAGGTTTTGTTTCGGTTCTAGTATTTGTAAAACTGGTTCAACGGTTAACGCTAAATTATTAATCTGAACCTCCCTTTCAGACGTGTTTAGAACTGAAACTAGTATTTTATTTGCAGAATTGACGCGTACTAGGCATTTAGAAAAATAAATGTCGGGATACTGAGGTATAGTATTCTCTAAGATTAATCCTTCTTTTATTTGAGGATTTGTAACGTAACACTCTATAAACATTTCGCTTCTCGCGGGAACAGTGTAAGAAGCTTTGGTCATGATCATGTCTAGAAACCTATTTGGATTACCAGACACCTCTAGTCTCGACTTAGAATAGAGAACATTAACATTGTAAGCTTTTAAGAAACTAGAACCAATTATACCATCGTAAGGAAGGTTTACGTCATTTCCTATGACGTGGAAATAAAAAGGTAAGACATCATTTTTCCCAAGTTGAATAGACAGGATAAATTTTCCTTTAGTTTTGGCATAAGATTCGACATCGTTTATGCCCTTGAACTTTATTATATGGTCTTCTAGACTAGGCTTTGGTGAGAGACTCGACTCTCTTATGAGACAAATGGAGCTACCAGAATCTACAAGAAGGCGAAGCGGTGTTTTAGAATGTGACGTAGAAACTTTTACATAAGGTAAAGAAACTTTTTCATCGTGGATATCGTATACGATGGTTTCTTCATAACAAGCTGAATTTGAGCGATTTTTACTCTTGTTTTTATTGTTCTCAGATACGGCGGCTTTTTCGGAAGAGACGAGCGGGCTACGAAATTTAGTTGTCTTAGAAACAGTGGGCTTAGCGCTACTTTGAGTCAAGGGACTTGAAGAAACAGTGGGACCCTGTAGACTAGAGGACTTAGAATGCGACTCAGAGCTTTTCGACATAGAACAAGACACAGAGCTTATCGACTTAGGACACGACACAGGGCTACTCGACTTAGAACAGGACTCAGAGGACTTAGAACTTACTTTCACTACTTCAGCGTACGACTTGGAAGAAACAGAGGAGTCTTTAGAAACAGAGTGGTCGTTGTAATGAGAAGTTTTAGCATTAGACTTAGTTAGAATGTTAGGACTACTTAGGATACTAGAATTATATACAGTCTTAGATTTATATACTTTTTCATTATTTGTGCCTAATAATTTACCATCGGATATACGCTGGCACGAAGGCGTTATCCGGTGATTTAGTTTAAATCTTGGTGATCCTCTAGTTCGGCAACTGGTACAGGGGATCCAGGTGGTGACTCGACTTGAGGCTGAGTGTAATGCACCCCTCTACGGGAATTATTAATACGCCTCTTAATGCATTGGTGAATTTCATGCCCTATGCTCTTACAATATCTACAAATGACGGGTTGGCCAGACTGTTGTTGGCCGGAAGTAGATGGTTGTTGGCCGGAATGTTGGCGATTTTGAGTTGGTCGGTTTTGTTGATGTGGGACAAGCGCTTGGTTGTTCTGCCTACCGTAACACTGGTTTTCGGAGTGTCCAGGTTTTCCACAACGTTTACACAAAGGGCGACCTACCTTAGTCTCAGGTTTCGACAGGAAATTGTTAATTTTTTCCTCACTCATGGCAACATTGATCGCTGCATTTAGGGTTTTTATTTCCCTAGCACGGATAAGCGCACTGAGCTGTGGCTGGAGCCCTATTATAAATGTATGAAGAGCTAAGTCTTCTGTCATTGCAACTCTACCTGGCAAATCTTTTTTTAAAGTGTCTGAGGAGTGAATCTCTGAAAGTAAAGCTGCAACACAGCTCTCTATTCTGAGTGCAAATTGAGACACGGATTCGCCGTTTTGTTGTCTACACGTTTGTAATTCTAATAGAAGGTGGTTATAATGTTTCCTTTCGCCAAAGTTTTGTTTCAAAAAGTCCTTGAGGTCGTTAAAGTTCTCAAAAATTCTATTCGAACATGCTATTTGGGCTTTACCTTCTAATTTTGAAATAATGAATTTCAATAAAAGGTCCTTTTGGGTTTTAGATGCAAGACTCAAAGCATTTTGGCAGTTTGTTAGGAAAGCAGTTAACGTGTCTCGTTCTCCCCTATACGTCTTTATAAAATCACACAAGACTTTGATTGGAAATGATTCAGAAATATCGATGGCATCATTGGACTTAGACTCACTTTTTGACGCCATTGTGGAACAAACAAAATATTAATACAATAAATAATTTTTGAAAAATTTTAAAATTTTAAAATTACCTAACCTAATTAGAATTTTCGAAAAAATAGGATAAAACACAGAGGAAACAGTGACAATAACAGAGAATAGTAAGTTCTACTCACAATAAGACTGCGACTCGAAGAAAGTTCATCTTGCACGAACTCAACAACACGGCAATAATCCTTTCGAAGACACGGCGACGGCGACGAAACGGCGCGACGAGTAGTGATGTCCTACCAGTCGTTCCGGCGATACGGACGGCGGCGGCGGCGCGGCGGTAGTGGTGAGACAGCGACAGCGGCTATAGAATGTTGACGGCGGCGGCGCGCCGGCGGCGGCGAGACAGGGGCTGCAGTAAGTAAGTGTCGGCGGCGGCGGCGGTGGAGCTCGGGGTGGCGTTATGTATCGGCGTTTTATTCTTCACGGCAACAGTAACTGGATCGGGTTAGCGGAGAGATTGTGAGTCACCAGAACAACACGTAGAACTCTCCGGTCGAAGAAACTTCTATTATGTGTAGTAGAGGTTATCGCACATGGATCGGCGTGACGACACAGTCTTTTTATTTTCACAAAAACAGATTTAACCCGTATGGGATAACTGGCTTATCGTTAATAGCCAGATCCCACTTCTGACACCACTGTTACGGGGTGGGTCAGGAGAGTCTTTTTAAAAAAAAGGAATTTTGAGCTGGACTTAGAATTTATTAGATTTTGTATAATTAAGTAAACAAAGATGTTGCCGCGATAAAGACCAAACCCGAACTGCCGGCTATTCCACTGAAAAACACGTGTACTTACCTAGAGTGCATGCGATGCACCTTTACTACTTTGCATTTATCATCAAATAATACTGTAACAGTATCCTCCAGCTTTCAAAAGCTCTGATGCTATTCCGTCCTCACCGGGGGCTTTTCCATTTTTAAGCTGCCTCAGAGCTAACACAATCTCGTCTTGACTGATGTCTGGCAGTTCGTCGGTATAGTGGCGTATCAAGGTGGCTCTAGAATCGTGGTCGTCTCGTTGGGAACGGGGAGCATGTGCAGCGTATAAACGGCCATAAAAGTCCTCTATCTCGGCCGATATCTCCGGCTTTGACAATACAGTCCTTCCGTCGTGCGTTGAAAGCTTCGTCAGGTGGCTCCTTCCAAGCTGCTGAGTGAATACTTTGGACCCTCGGTTTCGCTCTATCGCCTCTTCAATGAGGCGTGTATTAGAGCTCAGAAGGTCGCGTCGTACCATCTTCGCAATTCGCTTGTTCAGTTCTGACCTCTCTGACGAAGTCGCTTGGGTGGTTTCCCGTCTTTTTGTCATCAGCCCAAGAGTCTCATCCGAGAGTTTGGACTTCTTACCAGTACGCTGCTTTTTGCAAAACTTGATGCCCTCGTCCCTCAGCGTTTCTACCAGATTGTGTAGGGCCTCGTCAGCGTCATCAGTGGGTTCCAAGGCAGCGAATCTATCCCCGAGAAGCTGCTGAAACTTCTCGGTGCCCGCCATGATTTGGATTGGGTTCGGTCGGAGCGTGGACTTCATCAGTCGGTTTCTTTCAAGCTTCAAATTTAAATTCAGAGAGCCTCGAAGGAGTCGGTGATCAGATCCGGTATTGAACCTGTTGATCACTGAGACATCTCTGAATATATGCTTGCTATCCGTCATGATGAAGTCGATCTCATTTTTTGTCACAGAATCGGGACTCCGCCATGTCCACTTCCTTTGGGGCTGTTTCTTAAAGAAAGAGTTCATTAAGAACAGCCCCTCTTTCTCCAGGAAGTTGACGAGCATTTGCCCCCTGTGATTTCGAACTCCAAAACCATGCGGGCCATTTCGGGATTCACTGCCAGTTTGGGTTCCCTCCTTGCCATTAAAGTCCCCCATAACAACGTTGAAGTGACTTAGTGTAGCGGCAAAAAATTTTTTGTTTGACTAAAAATTCTAATTTCAAATTATTTTATTTTAAAAACATGGAATTCTTTTTCCAAAAGTAGTCATTTGTTTATTGGTTAGTGTTACATTTTCATCGCATTTCAATCTTTTTCGTCATCATGGATACGTTAAAAATTCGAGTAATTATGAAATATGTATGAGTACCGTCGTCGTGGCAGCAACACGGCACAAGCGGCACGCAACATCAACGACGTTTACGGAGCTAACACTACAAACCAACGCACCACCTGTTATTGGTTCGCTCGCTTCCGTTCTGGGAATTTCGACCTGAAAAATGAACCTCGCGGTCGTCCGAAGACTTTGGTCGACAATGACGAATTAAAGGCGATTGTGGAAGCTGATGCTACACAATCTACGGCTGAATTAGCAGCAGCTTTCAACGTTAGCGTCAAAACAATATTGGTCCATTTGCGTCAAATTGGCAAGGTAAAAAAGCTTGACAAATGGTGCCCCACGAACTCAATGATCGCCAGCGCGAAGTACGCGTCGAGACGTGCCTTGCACTGCTCAACAGACACACAAATGAAGGAATTTTGAACCGCATTGTTACCTGCGATGATAAATGGATTCTGTTTGATAACCGCAAGCGCTCAGCAAGTTGGTTGGATCCTGGTTCAGCACCTAAACAATGCCCTAAACGAAAACTCACCCCTAGAAAAGTGATGGTCACTGTTTGGTGGTCTAGCGCCGGTGTGATTCATCACAGCTTCTTACCAAACGGGATGAGCATTACTGCAGATGTGTACTGTGAAGAACTGAACACAATGATGGAGAAGCTGGCACATCTCCAACCAGCATTGGTCAATCGCTCCTCTCCGCTGCTCGTGCACGACAACGCGCGACCTCATACTGCACAGCAGACGGTATCCAAGTTAAAAGAACTGGGGTTGGAAGCTCTCCGTCATCCGCCCTACTCACCAGACCTTACGCATACAGACTACTACTTTTTCCAGAATTTGGATAACTTCTTGGCGGGAAAAAAATTCAATACCCGAGAGGCAGTACAAAATGCCTTTGAAGAATTTGTTGCCTCCCGTCATGCTGATTTCTTTATGAAGGGCATCAATAAACTGCCACTGCGTTGGCAAAGATGCATTGATTGCATGGGTGATTACTTCGATTAATACAAATAAAAAATACATGAAAAAAAATCGTTTAATTTTTTTCATACAAAACGGCAATTTCATAGGTCAAGGACCTTAAGCGATAGGTACTTCAAAATAAGATACTTTTTAATTTCAATTTATGTTTTATTAAAGAATAATATTCTTCTTCTTGTGTCCTAAGTCCCCATGTCGGGGCAGAGGACAGATACAGTGTTTCGCCATCTTGTTCTGTCTGAGGCTGCGTGCTTTACTTCGCTCCAAGTGAGTCCGAGTTGTCGTGCTTCAGCAACGACTGTTCGTCGCCAAGTTTGCTTCGGGCGGCCACGTTTGCGTTTCCCTTGTGGATTCCAGTCCAACGCTTGTTTAGGAATATGGTTATCGGGTCGGCGCAGCGTATGACCTATCCAATTCCACTTACGGCGGCGAATTTGCAACTCTACAGGATTTTCATGGCACAGTTTCCACAAGTCGGCGTTGGTGATGACAGTGTCCGGCCAGAAGAATCCCATAATCTGTCGTAAGCAGCGGTTAATAAACACTTGGAGTTGTTGCATAAGGTGTTTAGTTTCCTTCCATGTCTCGCATCCATATAGCAGAACCGGCTTGACGTTGCTATTGAATATTTTAAGTTTCAATCTAGTAGAGAGGTGTTTGGAACGCCATATGGGACGAAGACTTGCGAAGGCGCCTTTTGCTTTGTTGATCCGGGATGTTATGTCTGAGTCTGTTCCTCCAGTTCCCGACACGACGCTTCCGAGGTAGGTAAATTGAGAGACTCGCTCTACGTCCTCTCCGCTAATGGTAAGCGGGGTGTTGTTCAGTGTTCCTGTTCTTTAGTTCTTTAGTTTTTCGCACATTGATTTTAAGGCCGACCTGTGCTGCTTCTCTTTGCAAGTCATCTAACTTGGTCTGCATATCAACGCATCGGTGGCTAAGTAAGCATAGGTCATCAGCGTAGTCCAAATCCTGGAGATGCTCCATTAGACCCCACTCGATTCCCCGCGGTCCGTAAACATTGACACGAGACATGACGCCATCCAGCACTACGAGAAACAGCAGAGGTGAAAGAAGACAACCCTGGCGCACGCCAGATCTTACCGCTATTTTATCAGACAAAAGGCCGTCGTGGCGAACTTGACAGGAGTAATTCAGGTACAAAGCCTTAGTCAAATTTATGATTTTCGCTGGCACACCAATATGCTGAAGTTGGGACCAAATCGCAGACCAACGAAGTTTGTCGAAAGCTTTTTCAAAGTCGACAAAAAGAGCATAAATCTCTCTTTGGAATTCTGATGCTTGTTCGAAAATTAGGCGAAGGGAATTAATTTGGTCAACACAAGATCTGCCCGGGCGAAAACCTGCCTGTTCATCGCGAAGAAGGGGATCAACGGCTTTTGAAAGTCTATTTAGTAATATTTGGCACAGTACTTTCGATGGAATAGAGAGTAAAGTGATGCCTCTCCAATTGTTGCAGTTACTGAGATCCCCTTTCTTAGGAACCGTTACCAAAAGGCCTGTCCTCCACTCATCTGGTATATCCTCTTCTTCCCAGATGTGACTTATGAGGGGGGTGAGTGCGCACGTCGATGTTGCTATGTCTGCTTTTAGCATTTCGGCTGTTATAAGGTCTGCACCGGGTGCCTTGCCATCCTTAAGCTTTTTGATCGCATCAGAGACTTCGGAATGAGATGGTGGGTTTGTGTCAATGTCAAGTAAGTTTGTGGGTAGTACAGGCGTTGTGCTTGGGGTATCATTCTCGGAATTATCTGTGCAGCGAAAAACATCAGAAAAATGCTCATGCCAGCGATGTAGTTGTCTTTCGGAAGTCGCAATCACTTCGCCATTTATAGCACGCAGAGGTCTTCTCTTTGGGCGACTATTGCCTGCCAAGGTCTTCGTGGCTTGGTACAACTCTTTTAGATTTCCGTTGTTAGCAGCAGTCTGTGCATGATCGGCGAGCGAATCAGCCCACTTCCGCCTGTCTGCGCGGCAGTTGCGTTGGATCTTCTTACGCAGTATTCGATAGTCGACTTTGAGTTGACTTGACTCAGAGTGTCATTGTCAGCGGTAGCTGTGAGTTGCACTTTTTTTTCCCGTCTCTGGTTGATAAGATCCCATGTGTGTTGCGACATCCATTCTTCTCTCTTAGCGTGTTTGTAGCCTAGTACAACCGAGCTTGTGTGTATGTAAACATTTTTAATTTGGTTCCAGTTGTTGTTAATATCAGTGTCAGCTTTGTCAAGTGCTTGAAAACGGTTTTGTAGTTCAATGGTGAACGTACGTCGCGTTTCTAGATTTTTCAGCTTAGTCACGTCGAATCTCTTTCCAGATGTTCCCATAGAAGTGCGACGGATAGCAGCCACTTTAATTCGTAGTTGCGCGATAACCAGTTCATGATCACTATCTATATCAGCGCCTCTCCGATTGCGTACATCAAGTAGTGAGCTCCACCATTTCAAACTAATAGCTACGTGGTCGATCTGGTTACGAGTTCTGCCACTAGGGTGGGTCCAAGTGTATTTATGACAGTCTTTTTGGGGGAAAAGGGAGCCTCCGACCACTAGATCTTGGTTTTGACAAAATTCTAGAAACAGCTTTCCGTTTTCGTTTATCTCCCCTAAAGCATGTTTACCCATATACTTTTCGTAGGTGGTGTTGTCGTTGACGATTCTAGCATTTAAGTCACCGATGAGAATGACTATGTCCTGACGTTTTATTTCATTCATAGTTTTATAGAGATGGCTGTAGAAATTCTCTTTATCTTGATAGTCAGATGTCTCTGTAGGTGCGTAGCAAACAACTACGGTGATTTTACGGGCCCTAGAGTTGAAACGCGCTGTGATGATTCGCTCTGATACAGGCTTCCAGTCAACTAAGCTTCTCTTAGCTTCTTTTGATAGCAGTAAACCAACGCCGTATATGTGAGTATCATCTTCATTTTCCTTTCCGGAATATATGAGAGTAGAGCCTTGTGGAGCTAATGTTTCCCCGAAACCATTCCAGCGCACTTCAGTCATAGCGAGAAACAGCAGGTTGTACTTCAGCATATTCGCTTCTGCTTGGGCAAGTCGGCTACTATCGCTACTGAGCGTCCTTACATTCCATAAGCCTAATCGTGTCCGTTTTTTCATGCCAAAGGTCGTTAAGTTAAGAGCAGTCCGGTTATTCATTGTATCTGTTTCTATAATCAGTTAGTTTAAGACATGCAGGGGATTAGCCCACAGTGCCCTAGTCCGTTGACGGGGCTGCCGTCTCGAAGCCTACGAACTGGCTTGGTATTTGTTTCGGGTCCCCTCCCTTGTGAATAAAATCTGTTTTGAGGCGCAGATTGCTCGCCTTTAGCCCTGTGTCCGTTAGCATCTGCAGCTCAAGATGGCGAAAGCACGACTGTGCCGCTGCAGAAGGTCCCAGGGTGGACGACGGGGACGTGGACAACACGGACTGGTCGAGGCTTTGCTTCTTGAGGTGTTTCGGCCATTAACACAGCAAATGGTATTTTAGCATTTTATAGAGAGTGTCAGTATCACAGACCGCCACTCTCACCACAACCATACCTCGACTTCCCACCCCAAGAAATAATATTACAATAAAATATAAGGCGCCTTTTATTTTCTCATGAAAAAAGATGATGAAAAAAGGAGTGTATTTTACCTCGTGCTTTTTTGATTCTCTCACTAACGCTCAGGATTCAATTTTTTTAACAATTTTGGAATCATATACTAAATAAATAATAATAAATAAATAATGCTGGACAATCCACACAGCATCATCTAGCCCCAAGCTAAGCAGAGCTTGTGTTATGGGTACTAGATGACTGATATACGTAATACAATTTATTAAATAGATAGATATTTTTATTATACATAGAAAACGACCAGAACCCCTGAACAAATATCTGCAGATCGTACAAATATTTGTCCCGAGGCGAGAATCGAACCCGCAACCTCCTGCGTCGCAGGCGGACCTTCGCCCACCGCGCCACAGTGGTCGTCATTATGCTTGCTTTTTTGATAACCATTTTGATAATTGCTTTTTAAAGCAACTTTGTACGCTTATATAACAAAGAACTATTTTCAGCCGGCCGCAGCCTGTCGCTTTACAGCCGCAGCCTGTCGCTCTACAGCCGCAGCCTGTCGCTCTACAGCCGCAGCCGGTCGCTCTACAGCCGCAGCCGGTCGCTCTACAGCCGCAGCCTGTCGCTCTACAGCCGCAGCCTGTCGCTTTACAGCCGCAGCCTGTCGCTCTACAGCCGCAGCCTGTCGCTCTACAGCCGCAGCCGGTCGCTCTACAGCCGCAGCCGGTCGCTCTACAGCCGCAGCCTGTCGCTCTACAGCCGCAGCCTGTCGCTCTACAGCCGCAGCCTGTCGCTCTACAGCCGCAGCCTGTCGCTCTACAGCCGCAGCCGGTCGCTCTACAGCAGCAGGCGGTCGCTCAACACTAAAAATATTATTAATAAATAAAAAATAGGCGTCAATGCCAAAAATTATCAAATATTTTTTTTAAGGAAAACTACACAACTCATTATGCAACTGAGTCAGAGAAATAACACTCTGCTGTATGTGATGTGCGGTACTTAAGAAATGTCAATTCATTTTCCGTGTCATTGTATGACGATGTATCTATACATTGTAGAGTAGGTAGATACCTCCGTGTCATTGTATGACGATGTATCTATACATTGTAGTGTGTAAATGTACCTAATGCAATCAGTAAACCACTTAGATTAGCGTTAGAGTTACCTATCATTTCTTGTTTCTTGGTAGTTACCTCCAACATAAATAGTTAACCTATGTCAAAACATACCTCCCTAGTACCTAGGGTAGATAAGTATTATATTGTATTGACCTATCTATTACCTAGGGCTAAGGTAATAGTTATGTCAGTACAGTAATTCTACCCTAGGTACCTAATAGTTTGTCAACTCGGTACAAGTTGTGTTTGGATCGCAACAACCAAAAAGGGCGCACATCATTTCATTTTGATAAGATCCTAAATAATAATTTAGTCCTAATATTAAGTAAGGTACGAAAAT
Organism: Eupithecia pulchellata; assembly: GCA_963931895.1. Taxonomy (NCBI): domain Eukaryota; kingdom Metazoa; phylum Arthropoda; class Insecta; order Lepidoptera; family Geometridae; genus Eupithecia; species Eupithecia pulchellata. The sequence goes on from OZ007529.1 coordinate 13,719,368, forward strand.
ATATTTTTGTAACAATTATGAATAATAATAATAACTGTCTAACTAGTGCACTTATAAATTATATTTTTTATAAATAAATATACACCAAAAAGAATTAACCTCTATTTATTAATGTATGAACTAGCTTCTGCCCTGCGCGGTACCCGCCGGGTACAACGATTTATTAATTTACACTTTGGATTCAGGGTCAGTCAGTAGTACTGACTGACCCTGAATCCAAAATGTAAATAAATACTGACTCAGTACCTACAGCTCCTTATTATCCGCGGGGTTCACGCGCATTCACGCCTGTTCCCCGATCAGTGTCGGTATTTTGTCCCGCGACAAAGGGTTCGCGCCCCCTTCGCGCGGCGTTCACGGGTACATATTATCCACATTCACGGCCCCGTGCCCATTTACTCCGGACTACAAAGGCGAACGGACGTATGCAGTTGCTGCGCGAAATGGAGTGGCGCGCAAACTTTTGGAACAATGATACGGAAATTCTCTTTTTAGAGCATTACCATTCGGAAAATATACTGTGGGATGCAAAAAACCTGCATTATAAGGATAAAAACAAAAATCATGATGCCTGGAAGCGGATTAGTAGTCAAATGCATAATATTGATATCAAAGAATTAAAGAAGAAAAAAGACTCTTTGCTGTCCAGTTATCGCTTCTATCGAAAAAAGGTTTGTTATTTTGTATAAATTATTGCATTGCAGCAGCAGCTTCTACGTCATAACCTGCCATTTCACGGCAGGTTTCAGGAACGATTGAGAGCATCCCGTGAATGTGACTTGTGCCGTGAATTCACAGCGAGAATTCGCGCGTGAATTCACGGCACTAATGTGGAGCCGCCAATAAGAACTGCCCGCGAACACTCCCCTAACACGACGACGATGTCTAGCGCAATGGGGCAGTGAATGCTTTATACGGTTCCATGGATTGTTTTTTGTATGTAGTAGGTAAGTGTTTAAGCATTTACTACTCAAAAATATTAAAATAATATGAAAAATAAGTAGGTGATTCGTAAAATACATAAAAACACCTCTCAAAAAAATATTTGTTTCACATTGCAAAATGTAGGTAGGTACCGCGTAAGTAGGTACATGCAAAGGCTTGGTTTTTCACCCCCCTCCCTACTTAATACCTACCAACTTAATATAATAGGCTTTCGAAGATATCATTCATAAATAAATAATAAATATAAATAAACAATGCCGGACAATCCATACAGCATCGTCTAGCCCTTAGCTAAGCAGAGCTTGTGTTATGGGTACTAGATGACTGATATACATAATAGGTACAATATTATTACATAGATAGTGTTATGTCAACTTAGCATGTTTTCAACTTCATGTAGATATATATAGGTAGGTAGGAGGCAGTCGCATAATAAATGTAAAAGCATCGACACGTACACGTATTTTTAATAAACACCCCAGCAAACAAAATCACCGTAGGATCAAGCCTTTCTCCCCACATAAATTGGCCCTTAGCCGGATATTATTTAGTGCAGCGCGTGGATCACGGAGAAATAGTATTGAAAAATAAAACGATCACGGAACGGCAAGTCGGAAACATAACCTCAAACTTTTCCGTGAAAAAACATCTTGTGGTGATTATCTCATGAACATTTTACGAACTAAAAATACTAAGCAGTGGTTATAACAGTGATTATTGGACAAAACAAAACATTTAAAAACATTTCTGTGAACTGGTTGAACGTTACAAACAAAGTGAATAACAAATTTGGACATTGGCAAAACTTTGTAAAACTTTCGAGAACAACGCATTATAAAAATGGCGCCTACATTGGAACAAGCTCAGCTACTTACGGTGTTAGAAGATTGTGCCGCAAACTTCCAAAAACATCAGACGAACCTAAAAAAGTGTCCTAAAACTCGTCTAACGAGAGGTTATATCGAGGCTCGGTTGCAAATCATCGAAGATCATTGGCAGCGTTTTAAATCATGTCATCAAGAACTTGTAAAGATAACTCCAAAGGAAGTCAAAGGAAGCTTACCATACTTCCTCAATGAAGAGTTTTACATATACGAAGACCTTTACAACACATTACAAGGTGACTTGAAAGACATACTCATAAAAATCATGGAAAGTGCTGCAATAGAAACCAGTTCAGCAAACATAAGTGGCAATGTCAGTCAATTTACCTCAATGCAAGTGCATCTACCAAAGATTGTGCTTCCAAGCTTCAATGGAACATATGAAGGATGGCCAACATTCAGTGACTTGTTTATATCCTTGGTGCACAACAATACAAGTCTCAGTGAAGTACAAAAATTACATTATCTCAAAACAAGTGTCACCGGAGAGGCTGAAACATTATTGAAAAATATACAAATAACGTCCAACAATTATCAAAATGCATGGATCATATTGAAAAAAAGGTACGGTAACAAACGTTTGATTATTAACAACACAATGAAAAGATTATTTAATCAAAAGAAAATTAATTCCCAATCAGCAGTGCATTTAAAGGGCTTATTAGATACCACAAGCGAATGCCTGAATACGCTGAACAATTTTGAAATAAATACAAGTTCATGGGACCCGCTGATTATTCATTTACTAGTTCAAAAGCTGGACCAAGAGACTCATCGATGTTGGGAAGAATATTCTTACAAAGATGAAATGGAAGCTTTGCCTAGTTGGTGTGAATTTAAGAAGTTTATTGAATCAAAGTTCAGAACACTAGAAATGATAGCAACAAATACTTCAGTAAAAGATACAAAATCAACCACTCAGCGTTCCTATCATGTTACCACACCTACAACAAGGACATGCATCATGTGCAAAGACAATCACACACTAAGCCACTGCAAAGAATTCAGCAAATTGGAACCTATCGAACGAAGCAAGTTTGCAACAAACAATTGCCTCTGTTTCAACTGTCTAGTACCAGGACATGCAGCCAACAAATGTCGTCTGCCTGTCTCCTGTAGAATATGCAAGCGTCGTCACCATTCTCTACTACACAACCAGAAACTGGAACCAGTGGATACAACCAGAACATCACAAGCACCCCTGGCTTCACAACATGTGGTAGAAGAAGAAGAAGAAGAGGAAGAAAAGGAAATCCAAGTTAGTACAACGACAGCATCACAACCCAATACTAGACAGTCACTATTAGCTACAGCAGTAGTGGAAGCCATTAGCGAAGAAGGACACATCATTCCACTACGAGCACTAATAGATCATGGATCCCAAGCCACATTTATTAGCGAGAAAGCAAGTCAACTCCTTCAACTTGAAAAACAACCCATGAAGGGAAAGGTCGTAGGAGTGGGTTCTACGAGAACAGATATAAAGCATGTGGTACAGCTCAAGATAAGATCACTGTGGGACTCCAAATTTTGCATACCAATCAGAGCCTACATAATGTCAAAACAACTGACCACTAAGATACCCACTAAAACAATACCAACACAACAATGGCCTCACCTTAAAGGCCTAAAGCTAGCGGATCCAGCCTACTTCACTCCTGGGTCGGTTGATCTGCTACTTGGAGTTAAAGAGATAACACAAATTTTAGAAAATGACTACATCAAAGGTCCACCTGGCACACCATGTGCCCAGAAAACCAGCCTTGGTTGGATCCTGTTTGGAGAAGTATGTTCAAGACCACAAGACAACACATATGTAGTAATGCATCACAATTTGGAAATGGATGACATGCTCAAAGCACTGTGGGAAATAGACACAATCGACAAAAGAACACTAACTGAAGAAGAAAAGCATTGCGAACATATCTATGCTACAACCCACAAAAGAACTGAAGAAGGTAGATACATACTAAAACTACCTTTCAAAACAAGAGAACCTAAATCAACAGAAGGAAATACAAAAGAAATAGCAAAACATAGATTACTTCAATTAGAAAGAAAATTCAAAAGAAACCCACAGCTAAAAGAAGACTACATAAAAGTTATGAAAGAATACTTAACACTTGGACATATGAAAGAAATAACAGACAGTGAAACAAAAATAGAAAAAGCAGTGTACTTACCTCACCATGCTGTAGTCCGTGAAGAAAAAGAAACATCGAAGACACGCGTTGTATTTGATGCCTCAGCCAAGGGTACTAACCAAGTTTCCCTCAATGATGAACTACTTGTCGGTCCTCAACTTCAAGATGACCTCAGAAATATTATCATGCGATGGCGATTGAAAAGAATATGTTATGCAAGTGACATAAAGATGATGTACCGACAATGCCTTGTTTTTGAAGAAGACGCTGACAAATATCAACGTATCCTGTGGCGAACAAACGAAACTGAAGATATCAAAGAATACCGCATGCTTCGAGTCACATTTGGTACCGCGTCAGCACCATATCTCGCTGTAAAAACTCTTTTTCAGGTTGCTGATGATGAAGGGCAGAATCATCCAGAAGCTGCAAAGATAATAAAAGAAGACTTTTACATGGATGACCTGCTTTCCGGTAATGACACTACAGAAGAAGCAACAGTAAGAGCTCGAGAAGTAACTGACATATTAAGAAGAGGTGGCTTCAATCTCTCAAAGTGGGTTTCCAACTGCCCATACTTTATGAGGTCAATTGAAGAAAAAGAGCGATCCAGCCATGCACACTTAGATTTCAAACTAGATGGAATGATAAAAGCACTAGGAGTGACATGGAATATAGGAACAGATCAATTTCAATACCAACTGAACCTACCAACAATCACAAACAACATTACCAAGAGAACAATTCTGTCTGACATCCAAAAACTATTTGATCCATTAGGATGGATTGCTCCAACTCTAATCCTAGCAAAGATATTGATCCAAAAACTTTGGTTGGAAAAGGTTGGTTGGGACGAAGCCATAAGCAAACCTGTAGAAGAGCAATGGAAAATAATTAGAGAAGACATCAAAAATGTAAACAAAATTCAGATTGATCGATGGCTTGGCACGGTAGACAGCAAAATGAAGAATATACAGATCCATGGTTTCAGCGACGCATCGATGCAAGCCTACGCAGCAGTTGCCTACCTACGAGTCGAGAATCCAGACGGAACTATAACAACAAAGCTTATAGCTTCCAGAACAAGAGTAGCACCTATACGTACTGTTTCACTTCCACGTCTTGAATTGGCAGGAGCTCTGTTATTATCCAGGCTTCTAAAACAAATAGAACAAGCCATGAGAATACCAAATAACAAAATGTATGCCTGGTGTGATTCAACAATAGTAATAGCATGGTTATCTGGAGAGCCGCACCGGTGGAAGACGTTCGTCGCCAATCGAGTGGTAGAAATCCTAGAAACTATACACAACAATCGGTGGTACCATGTCCCATCAGAAGAAAATCCTGCAGATATAGCATCCAGGGGCATGCTACTTGCTGATCTCAAAGATATGAATCTATGGTGGAAAGGTCCTGCCTGGTTATCTGAAAAAGAAATAAAATTAGAACAAAATAACTATTTTACAAAACAAGAGATGAAAAAAGAAAAAATACAAGTCAATCTAAAACTAGAGAATGCAGAAACAACTAAATATAATCTAACATCAAAATTTGATCAATTTGAGAACTTAAAAGAACTTGTCAAGGTTATAGCAATAAGCAAAAGATTTCTAAACATCAAAAAAACAGACATGCATGAAAATAACTTAACAACAACAGAATTGAACTATGCTTTAATGACATGCATTAAACTAGTACAAGAAGAAGAATATAGTGATGAGATAAACAGAATAAAAAACAATAAAGCTGTCAAGAAGGCTAGTAACATAAAAACACTCAATCCTTACCTGGACGATGACAATACCCTCAGGGTGGGCGGTCGCCTGCGACATGCAAACATAGATGAAGACAAGAAGCACCCAATAATCCTAGGAAACAAAAACAAACTAGTAACAATGATTGTCGCCGATGCTCACATTCATACACTGCATGGAGGCGTTCAGCTTATGTTGTCCTACTTACGCACAAAATACTGGATCATAAGAGCTAAAGGATTGGTTAAAAAATGCATTCACAAATGCTTAGTGTGTGCTAAGCAAAAGGGCCTAACTAGAACTCAGATAATGGGAGATCTGATCAGAGAAAGAGTAAATCCAACAAGGGCCTTCTTACACAGTGGGGTCGACTTTGCTGGCCCATTTTATGTAAACATGTCGAAAGGAAGAGGATCTAAAACACAGAAAGCATACATATCTGTATTTGTCTGTATGTCCACAAAAGCTATGCATCTGGAACTTGTCGGAGATCTCACTTCAGAAGCATTCATTGCTGCTTTCAAAAGATTTGTTTCCAGAAGAGGAAAATGTAGCAATATATGGAGTGATCAAGGAAGGAACTTTATCGGAGCAGAAAAAGAATTGAAAACAGCATGGGAAGAAGCTAATCTAAACCTCGAAAAGGACATAGCAAATAAGTTAGCCCTAGAAGGAACGCAATGGCACTTTATCCCTGCCTATTCACCCAATTTTGGAGGACTTTGGGAGGCCGGAGTGAAGTCGGTCAAATACCACTTGAAGCGAGTGCTAACCACCAACCTTACCTTCGAGGAAATGACGACTGTGCTCTGCCAAATTGAAGCCTGTCTCAACTCCAGACCGCTGTGTCCAGTAGATGACTCAGATCCAGATCAGGTTGAACCACTTACACCTGGACATTTCCTCATCGGAGAAGCCCCTATAGTTGTCCCTTCACCAGACTTCAAAGATGTGAAAATTAATACTCTATCCCGCTGGCAATATACACAAAAACTACTTGGAGACTTCTGGCGACGTTGGCAACAAGAATACCTTTCAAGGCTACAACAAAGGCCCAAATGGCTTAAGAAAATAGAAGAGTTCAACATTAACGACATTGTCCTGATCAAGACAGATGGTTTACCACCAGGCAAATGGTCTCTACGCCGTATCATTGACAAGCACCCTGGAGCTGATTCTCACACTAGAGTATACAGTGTGCGGAGTGGTGGTAGTATAGTTAAAAGGTCAATTTCAAAGTTGTGTGCTCTTCCTATTGAAACTAATTGATAATAATTAGGTATAGATTTATTAAATTCATTTTCTATTACAGTCCACTATTATGTACAAACTTTAATTTATCTATAACTTAATTAAAAACTTAATTTTTAAACTAACTTTGCTATGTAAGTTCTAGCTTGTTTTAAACAATTAACTTACTTTTTGTAGCATATTAGGACTTTGTCTTCTGTTAATTTCATTTAAGTGTAATTCTATTTGTAATTAATAGTACTTACCTATAGCAGTATTTTGATGAGTTCAAAATATTTTTTATAGTTGTTAACTATTCATTTTGTATCAATTTCCCTAACCTACCTGTATTTACACTTTATTATTGTTTCAAGTTGTGTAAGAATCTTATGTAAGAATCCTAGAAATTGAATTAGTATGTACTTGCTTGCATTCAATTTAATGTTAACTATTTGGTTCCTTTTTAATGTTTGGAAAAGGACTAGTGCCCTTTTGGTGGGCGGAATGTTATGTCAACTTAGCATGTTTTCAACTTCATGTAGATATATATAGGTAGGTAGGAGGCAGTCGCATAATAAATGTAAAAGCATCGACACGTACACGTATTTTTAATAAACACCCCAGCAAACAAAATCACCGTAGGATCAAGCCTTTCTCCCCACAGATAGATATTTTTATTTTACATAGAAAACAACCACCCTGAACAAATATCTGCAGATCGTACTTGTCCCAAGGCGGGAATCGAACCCGCAACCTCTTGCGTCGCAGGCGGACCTTCGCCCAACGCGCAAGGTCGTCATTTCAAAAATAAATTATCTAAGCACCTACTCGTACCTACCTACTACCAAATCGATAATCTTGTATGTAAACAAAATACTTATAAAGATAAGAGATAAACATTTATATTTGCTTCTACAACTTGCACCGCGTTGAAAATGTTACTTAGGTACCTACCTACATAAGTACATTCTGCCCTCGAGCCACCAAGAGGGCAGCAACACATTCTGTAGAATTGAGTAAGATATTGCTTGAGTATTCCAATTATCTCTGTAGTAACTGGTGCCTGTAATTATAATACGTATCCTGGAGAATCCACACAGCATCATCTAGCCCCAAGCTAAGAAGAGCTTGTGTTATGGGTACTAAAAATAACTGTTATAGTCATTAAAGTATATCACATAGATAGTTGTGTACGTAGAAAACGACCAACACCTGAACAAATATCTGCAGATCTTACAAATATTAGTCCCGCCCGTGGCGGTAATCAAACCGCAAACTCCTGCTTAGGTGGACCTTGATCCACCGTGCCACAGATGTCAATATACAACAAAAGTTCAAATCCCTCGGTGCGAGATTTACACTCGCACTTGACGAATCTTGTTTTAGGTTAGAATTCAACCTACCTACTTTATTATAATAATTTTATTTGAAGCAACGCGCCACATCACTCTCTGTCGCGTTCTCTTTTTAGAATTATATCTATATAAAATAAATAAATAAATAATGCCGGACAATCCACACAGCACAATATACAATATACACCTGTATTCGCAAAATTCAGGTGTAGTGTAGCCCTACCAGCCGTCTTCAATACTAGTTCCTAAGTAGGTAGATTTGTTTTTTTTGCAGAGGGCCTTTCCGTCCCATCCTGAATTTTATTCAAAATGGGAGTCAGGACATTGGTTGCAAGCACTTCCTTCATATCATATAACACTGGCACTTTATTGGATACAACATGCCTTGCGTGCAAGGTGTTACGCGTCTCATCAATGCCAGTGCGGTCTGAATAAATAAATAAATAATTTATTCATGATATTAATAGTACCTACCTACTTAGTCTGATGCTATGTTCACATGCACGCCGTGCAGCCGGGCTGCCTGGTGGGCTGCGCGGCATGCAGCCCGTCCCAGGCTGGCGAAAATTCAAGCTGTTCACACGCACGACGTCGTGTCAGTCAGTGCCAGCATGGCGGGCAGCGAGGATCTCGGTGTTGTTGCTGCCATATCCTTTGGCTTAACTTATTTTTATTGGAAAAAGAAACAAAATGATGAACGACGGAGAAAAAGACTGCAAAGAAGAAGGTGGTGGATGATAAAAGTTCACAGAAAGTCACAAAAGCGCGAGAGAGACTGAGTGCCCGCGCGCCGCGCGCCGCGCGCGTGTGAACAGTCACCGGGCGCCCGCACATTCATCCTTTGAACTTTGCCAAAAAACCGACACTCGCCCGGTTCGCGGCATTCACGTTCACAGGCGCGTTTACGGGCTCGGGCGTACCGTTTACACGCTCGTGAATGTGAATGTGCACGTTGAATGTCGAGTTGAACGCGCGCATGTGAACATACCATTAAATTTTAAAGGCACGAGCTTGAACTACTTAGGTAAAAACCTGTTTTTCAGGCAAATAAATTACTGACAAAAGAACAAAATAATAACAATCCAATATACAATGTTCATATGAGTTGCAATTTTTAGGGTTTTGACATCGGTTTCAAAACCCTGATGGCCCCCGTTCACACATGTCTCCGTTTTACTGTTCCGTTTTATCGTGTACGTATTATGTTCGATTTTGTTCGTCGATCTGTATACAGAATACTGTGCCATGTGTGAATTTATTCTCATACAACCACATACGCCATCGACGAAAAAACTACGTACCTACACGATAAAACGGAACAGTAAAACGGAGACATGTGGTGAACCGGCTGTCATGGGGATCGCTTTTTTCTGTTTTAAAATTCAAAATCAAAATAAGAGGCCAGCGGAGGACGAATTGCCCATACAAACGTAATACCAAAATTATTTCTAATTCAAGCATATTACCACTTTATTATTGTATTATTTGTATTCGATTAGTGTTTGTCTAGGTTCCTAGATAGTTTTTTTTTTCAAAATACTTACCTAAAATTAAATGAAAGCCAATCGCGTTTTGCATATTTTTATGCCAAAATTGACAAGTTTTCTCCCTATCTGTTTCTTATTAAAAACAACAATATCTTACGTGTTGTTTGTTAAGGAACATAGCTTATATTGTCTAGTTACAGAATAACCATACTATGTGAAGAATACAAAAAGTTTTCATTCATCATTTTTGGTATTACGGAACACAACCAAATTCATACCAAATTTTAAACGGCTAATATTGCTATCGCGCACGCACGGGGCGGGGCAGGGCCGGGGGACGCGGATGGGACACTTCGGTTGTGTGATCGCTCGGACAGATAGGAATACACACTAATGCAACGTGTATTTACATGGCGAGCCGCGCGCCAAGAAATTTACCTATCAGGGACAGAATATAAATAATTACTTTGCGCGCGCGGCTTCACGCGCGTTATTTCTATGGAAAAGTAGTATCAGAAATCTAAATCCTTTATGCATATAAAATTATATGATAATAGAATCAAAGTTTCATGATATTTTTTTTTTGTATTAAAAATTAAAATTCGACTTTATTTGAAAAGTAAATAAATTATTATGAAGTATAATAAATACGCTCTAATACGCTCTAGGTAGGCCTATAATCTAGGCAAAATTTCTGCCTTATAGTAGTTTTGGCGTAAAGAAGTAGCAAACATCTATGCATGCATCCATCCATCCAAACTATTGTTTTTATAATACCTGTTAGTGTAATTGGCGGTACAAATTAGGTAAGTAGGTATATCTTTCACACTTTATTTTTGATTATCTAAAATAGTAAATTTCGTAGTGTTTAGCCGATTATGGTCACCCTACAATACTTTACTATATAAGATCTAGATAGAGTGTTGCGCTGCAATCGCAACAAAAACAACAGGCCAGGTTTGAAGGGCTTGTGTGCGAATTACGCACACAAGTATGTGTAACTACAGGAGCGCAACGTCACATCTGGCCGTACCGAGTGATACCAGCTTTTGAATATTTCCAATAATAGGGGTAAAAAAAATTGTATTTATTTTGATTCATCTATAATTATAAAAATTCAATAAGGATTACTAGGTAAATAAATCTATTGTAAAAAAACACACACAGGTATTATTGCAGATTATTTATTTATGCAGCTTATAATTTAAAGAGCAAATAACTGCTGTCTTCGCTGGGTTCCAGTCATCCTCTTTCCGGCTTTTTCTTATAATTTCGATCCACTTTTTTCTTAAAACAGGATCAGTAGGTATTCTGTAAAAAAAAGTAGACGACACTGGCTTTACCATTCAACGCTAATTTCCTTATTTAGTAGGTATACGGTGTAAATGTAGATACTTTCTTTTTCAACCCTAGAACCGCCCCCCCCCCCCAAATTGACACCTTGGTTGTATTTAATAAAAAATAAATAAATAATAAATAATGCTAGACAATCCACACAGCATCATCAAGCCCCAAGCTAAGCAGAGCTTGTGTTATGGGTACTAGATGACTGATACACATAATATAATATTATTAAATAAATAGATATTTTTTATTATACATAGAAAACAACCAGAACCCCTGAACAAATATCTGCAGATCGTACAAATATTTGTCCCGAGGCGGGAATCGAACCCGCAACCTCCTGCGTCACAGACGGACCTTCGCCCACCGCGCCACAGTGGTCGTCGTTGTTTCGCATCAAACATCACAAAAAACCGCAAAATTAATATCAATTTTAACTACCGATTAATACATTAAGGTTGGCATAATAATAATAGTAAATGGTTTTCACTTTTAATAATGCTAATAGTTACGGAAAAATATTTGTTGGGTCATGACTAGGGCATCGAGAACCGGTCATATTTTAAGAACCGGTTCTTTCGATTCCTGTTTGAACGCAGAACCGGGTACCCGGTTTTTTCGGTTCTTTCGGTTCTTTTCTTAATTTATTAGAATTATATTTTTGTCTTACAATATCAATAGTGGGGTCCAAATAAAAAAAAAAAAAAAAAAAATATTGAAATAACTTATATTATTCACATAAAAAAATTACACTTAAAATAGATCTTGATTTTTAACCTAATAAACTAATTTTTAACTTTGAATATATTTTTTTACCTAGGTAATTAATATGAACGCAAAAATATGAGGGCATCTAGGGTTTTGTCACCCAAAGCTGAGCGCAGTCTGTTACATATTATACCAGCAGATGAAAATATGCGTTCCGGCTCCACACTGGTAGGTGGGATGGTGATCAAATGGTAAGCCAGCGACAGATATCGGCCTCGTTGACCACCATTCTCGAAGAGTGCCATTTCTACCCTCACGGTAGTATATAAATCATCTGGCGTGGATGTTCTCGCAGTGGAAGCTTCTTTTAATTGCCTGTTAAGTTCCTCTTCATTTGTCAAATATTCCGCTTTCTGCCTTGTTGACTATGTATGCAAATATTCAATAAATAATTTAAGAATATAAAACTATACATGCATCTGCTTATTGTCTTAGTCTGTAACGACTTCTGGGTTATAACGGCGATATCAGTGGACCCTTCATAGTCGTTATACCCGAAATCCACTATACTTACATTAAACAACTTATAAAAAAGGCAAAGAATAAAATACTTTACTGACTTCTTTCCCTACCTATGCCTATTTTTGCCATCTACAATGTAATAGGCAAAAAGTAGTGAACAAAAGAATAATAATGATAGAAGACGCACTTACCTATAATAACAGCGTTAATCCAAACGAGCAACTATACACACACAAACTATACTACGCTGCAACATACACACAACCACGAAATCGGAACGCTATCGACAGACTATATAAAATAAATGGCGGATGGCAGCACGGTTTGAGTCGCTGCTGTGTAGGTACGGGTCGGGGGCGGGGAGACATTCCCCGCTCCCGACCCGTACCTACTCCTTATTTTATGCAACGCCTTGATGCGTAGTGACTTCTGAGTTTCATTAACCTACAATAATCAATATTTTTAGGAGAATCGAAAGAACCGAAAACCCGGTTCTGAATATTTTGAGAACCGGTTCTTTTTGTAGACCCAAGAACCGGGTATTCCCGGTTCTTTCGATTCCGGGAAAACTCGGTTCCGATGCCCTAGTCATGACAAAATATTTTTTTCAAATTAAAAATCACAAAACTGCGAAATTTTATACTCCAAGAGCTGGCAACCATGTAAACATGGCGTCGTATAAAACCACAGAAAAAACTTTACTTATTTAATTGTTTCTCTATCTTATTTAGTAATTCTAAGTTTACTTACCGATGATAAGTGATTTTTTAAATTGTTTGCAAACGTTCACTGTAATTCCTGCACACTTTTATGGCGCAAATCCTCATTTTTGTATCTCGCAGATCGCGTGTTTACCATACAGTGACAGCGTCACGGTCACGACTGAGCGGGCGGAACGAGCTTATAACCCATCAGTGGGGTGATATATTTTTAACCGTTTTGAAACTCGAACTCTCTATCTAGACAAGTATATACCTAATCAAAGATAAGATCGTAAATTGTTTTTTTTTTTAAAGATAAATGATTGTGTCAATATCAAAAATTTGTTTGTTTTGTTTTATACCTTTACTAGCAGCCCGCCCCGGCTCCGCACGGGTATTTTAAATAATTTTAAGTTCTTACACACACACACGTTAGATAAGGTACTTTATTATTGAAGTTTTCATATGGATCACTTTAAAAAATATTCTATAGCCTATGATTATCATTTTATTGATGATTTTTTTTCCAAAAAGGTTTCGGAACCTATTCAATTCAGACCACAAAAAACAATAAAATCTTTCCTTTTTAAAATTGTACCTTTACCTCCTTTACAAACATGTTTAGAGAAAAACAGGGAACACTTTATTTTTTGGCATTGACTTTTCTCTCGCACCGCTGCTCTATGGCCTACATCGCATGGTTCCAATCTTGAAGTTTTTATATTTTTTGACATTGAGTTTCCTCTCGCACCCCAGTAACGAATTGTGATGTCTATGACAATCCATAACTGACACCTGGCGGAGTCGTTGTAACAAAAGCGGTGCCATAAAAAAAGAAGTTGAAGTTGAGTCACAGCGTCACAGCAAAAGCGAGCAGCGCAAAAAAAGAAAAAAAAGAAGTTGATGTATACATCAACTTCGCGCTATAGCGCTATGGTTTTATTATTGAAGTTTTTATACGGATCTCTAACTTTTTTGAAAATATTTTATAGCCTATGTGCATCACGGAAATATTAGGATTCTTATGGTGGAAGAATTTTTCAAACTGGTCCAGTAGTTTCAGAGCCTATTCAATTCAAACAAACAAACAAACATACAAACAATCAAATCTTTCCTCTTTATAATATTAGTATAGATAAATGTGTCGATGTCAATGAACAAAATGTTTACTTTTAAATCCATATCTTTTATTTTCATATCATAATTTCACAATGCTCGTGTGTTTTATCCTAAATTTAGATTGCAGAAGCAGAACCGTATGACGAACCTACCTACATTCCAGCCAAATTCGTTTAGTTTACAAAAATGTCACATCGAATTTGGCTGGAGTATAGGTAGGTACTTACATACTACATAAGTACCTATTTCCTTATAGGTTTCTTGAGATATACATAATTATGTAGGCCTTGTAAAGAAACTTGAAGAAAAAAAATGCATTAGCAAACTAAACATTCACTTAGATTTTTTTAACATACCTAGGTACCTACCTATTTTATTTTATTTGATCTTGGTGGCTTTAGTATCGCTGCGGCCATGTTATAGTTCGCCACTTATCCTTGCAGTTGCTAAGAACTGTAGGATATCCTTCGGGGTGATATCTCGTAGTTCGTCTGGGCTAAGCAGGTGCCTGCCCAAACAGATGCTACGTTTTTGCATCAGTGCACCGCGTTCTCCTAGCAGATGGAGAGGCGTTTCTTCCGCCTCATCACAAAATCTGCAGGATTTCGTGTCGCTTAGCCCCAATTTGAACATGTGCTTGTTAAGGCGACAGTGTCCAGTTAGGGCTCTTGTTATGATGCGAAGATTGTTCCTGTTTAGCGCTCGGATTTGGTTGGTGAACCGTTTGTCGAAGGCTTTTAACAGTGATTTTGCGTGAAGCATGCCCGAGGAATTTTCCCATAGCTTGATGGATTCCTCGTAGCAGGTGTTCAGCAGGATTCTGTAAGCCAGGCTTTTAGGAATGCCACAGAACGGCTCTGGTCCAAACTGAGTCCCCATTGCCCCGGACCGTGCGAGCTCGTCGGCATTCTCATTGCCGTTGATACCCGCGTGGCCCGGTACCCATCTTAGGATAACTCTGTTATTCAAACCCAGAGCGTTCAGGCGTGACAGACAGTCCTCGACTAACCTGGACGTGATGACCTTCGAATCCAAGGCTAGAAGGGCAGCCTGGCTATCAGAGTTAATAAAAATTGTTTGGTTGGAGTATCGCTTTTGCAGATTTATATCAGCACATTCGAGAATGGCGAATACTTCTGCTTGGAAAATGGAGGCGTGCTCTCCTAGGTTTATGCTCCTGGTAAACCTAGGACGCTCTCCGTATATTCCACAGCCTACATCCAGTCCCATTTTGGAGCCATCTGTGTACCATGTTAGGCACCCATCCTTACAGGGGAGCTGGCTATTCAGCCAGTCTTCCCTGGAAGGCAGTTCCACTGTAAAGTGTTTCTCAAACACATGGCGTGGGAGCATGGCGTCAGTTGTCATGCTCAGGATCGGAGATTCCAGAGTTGAGTCTTGCATTGAATCCATATTGCGCAAACTTGTACACTTCTCCTTCAGAGTCAGCGGAGAAAAGTAGAGCAGTGTCATCAGCATATGATACGATTTTGCCGTGGTCTAATTTTAAGTTGCATAAATCATCAATATAATACGGGGGACCTTATTAAGAAGCTATGGCATTCGCGCGTAGAAAATTTAAAACAGCTGTAAAATATGTTCATAATAATCAGCAGAAAATTAAAATGTACTGCAACAGCTGATGATGTTGAGAGATTACTTAAGAACTGCTGTGTGGTGCCGGCATAGAATTTCACCACCCCAACTCTTCCCGTGGGTGTCGTAAGAGGCGACTAAGGGAAACACACCGGGGGGTGGGCAGCAGCGCCCTCTGCAGAACAACCACCGTACTGCGATCCCCAACCCGCATGCCCAGCGTGGGGATTATGGGCAATAACCCCCAAATGATGAATAATGCCATCTATGGCACTCATTTGGGGAGGCCTAGAGGTCCAGCAGTGGAATATTATAGGCTGATGATGATGAAACGTGGTAAGTCTCCGGGTCACGACGGCCTGAGTATTGAGCACCTACTGTTTGCGGGCCAAGACATCGGCATTATTCTTTCGCGTTTTTTCAACATTTGTATAAGACATTGCTACTTACCGAGTGAAATGATAACTACTCTGGTTGTACTTATTTTAAACAAGTACGACAAGTGCGAGTGTAACTCGCGCGCCGAGGGTTTTGAACTTGTGTCGTTTAGGTAGGTAAGTACGTTTATGACGACCTGTTGGCGCGGTGGGCTTACAACGCAGGAGGTTGCGGTTTGATTTCTGCCTCGGGACTAATATTTGTAGGATATTCAGATTATTTGTTCGGGTGTTCTTGTCCTTTCCTGTACACAAAAATAAATCATCTAATGTGATACTTATACTTTATTAAGTATAAAAGCTATCGTAGTAATACTAATAACACAAGTTCTGCTTAGCTTGTGGGTAAATGATACTATGTAATATAATGTGGATTATCTAGGATACATTATCTCTTCTCAAAAATTTTGAGAACAACGGTTTTGGTGCGCTGTCGAACTACTATAACAGTTACTACAGAGATTAGTGGGTAGGTAAGTGGGTTGGTACCTATAATTTTTTTCGACTTTTTAACCTATTTCACTAAGTATGAAACTTAGACGATTTTCAAAACCTGTTTTGAATTGTCGAAATCCATATTGTATGAAAATTAGTTTTTTGACCATATTTCAAAAAGTATTATATTTACAGACTTCTCTATATTTTTCCTGTAAAATATAGATCTATATCTATAAACGCTTATTACATTTTACATCAATCAATCTGCAATCTTCGGAGATAAGGGGGGGAATGGTAAATTTTTCGACCTTTTTCAAAATATTTCGAAAAGTATAAAACTTATCGAAATTTCAAAAACTGTTTTGGAATGTGCAAATTGATACCTTTCATTTAATACCCCAATTGGGGAGGGTAGTCTCCCCTTTAGAAAATTGTCCCCCCCCCCCCTTTTTTGACCATATTTCAAAAAGTATTTCTTCTACAGACTTCTCTATATTTTTCCTGTAAAATATAGATTCATATCTACAAACACTTGGTACATATCACATCGATCGCTCTGCAATCTTCGGAGATAGAGGGGGGGTACCGGTCAATTTTTCGACCTTTTTCAAAATATATCAAAAAGTGTAAAATCTATCGAAATTTCAAAAACTGTATTGGAATGTACAAACTAATACCTTTCATTTGATACCCAACTCGGTGGGATAGTCACCCCTTCAGAAATTTTTCCCGCCCTTTTTTGACCATATTTCAAAAAGTATTATTTTTACAGACTTCTCTATATTTTTCCTGTAAAATATAGATTCATATCTACAAACACTTGCTACATATCATGTCGATCACTCTGCAATCTTCGGAGATAGGGGGGGGGGGGGGGGAATGGTAATTTTTTTGACCTTTTTCAAAATATTTTAAAAAGTATAAAATCTACCAAAATTTCAAAAACTATTTTGAAATCTACAAACGAGTACCTTTCATTTGATACCAATTTTGACTTTGTACGGCCCATTTAAAATTTTGATTCAAAATTTGTATGGAAAATCTTCATTTTGATTTTTCATTTATTTTTATTTATTTTTCTATAAATATGTGCGGGCGCACAAAATGTATTATTATTTCAAATTTCAAGTCAATATCTGCTGTAGTTTCTGAGATATTAAGGATTCAAAACACAAAACAGACCCAAAGCGATTTCATAAGGGTTTTGCAACCGATGGCAAAACCCTAAAAACAAGATGACGATTCGAGCATGGCTAACTATAGGCCCATTTCCCTCGCCACCATTATGGCCAGGGTACTTGAGAGGATTATCCATGAGAGACTTTCGCCGAATTTAGAGATGCCCAGTTTGGATTCAGATCGCGCGTTTCAACGGATATGGCTTTCTTTTCCTTGAAACAGGTAGTCAATTTCTATAGAGCAGGTAACACCAGCGTTTACGCATGCTTTCTGGATCTGAGCCGGGCATTTGATACTCTTAGTCACGAGATACTGTGGGAGAAGCTCAATAGGACGTGTGTACCGAAAGATGTTACTGGACTGCTCCGGTTCTGGTATCAGAACCAGACGAATAACGTCAGATGGGACCGCGAACTATCTGCTTTAAGTTACCCTGTGGAGTGAGACAGGGCGGGGTCACTTCACCTGACCTATTCAATGCTTATGTTACCGATCTTTTGGCTGAGCAGCACACCGGTCGGGCTTAGATTAGACGACAGATATGTCAATAATCTGAGCTACGCAGATGATATGGTGTTGCTCAGCCCCTCTATTAAGGGTCTAGCAAAGCTAATAAGTATCTGTGAACGCTATGCAAAAGACCATTGTTTAGTGTATAACATTAAAAAGACACAGATGGTAGTGTTTAGGTCGGGGAAGGGACCTGAATGCATTCCAAGTGTGTATCTCAATGGGCAGCCGATTCAGATCGTAGAGACCTTCAAGTACCTTGGTCACATTGTGACGACGAGTCTTAAAGATGACGAGGACATTGAGCGACAGCGTAGATCGCTCTGTACAGTCGGAAATAAGATAATTAGAAAATTTTATAGGTCGGCAAACGATGTCAAACTAACGCTTTTCAGGTCGTTCTGTTAGTCCTTTTAAACTTGCCAACTCTGGACACTACTACACCAAAAAAGCGCTTTGTGGCATCAGGGTTGCTTACAATAACATCTTCAGACAGTTTTTTGGACTAGCTTGGTGCTGCAGTGCCTCCGGGATGTTCCTTGAGGCAAGAGTAAGCTTCTTTGAGGTCATCCAAAGAACCCGTATCGGGACATTCTTGTCCAGGGTTGACAGGTGTAAAAATAGTATTATATCTAGTCTGGGGGATCGACTGATCCAGACAGACACATATATACGATGGATGGAACTAGCCTCCTGAATGTAGAAGTAGGTACAATAAGTATTTTAATTTTATTTGTTTTATATGTAATTGTATATGGATCATGTGTCTGAAATAAAAGCATATTATTATTATATATTAAAAATAAAGAAGGACTTAAAACACTTCCTTGGGGAACACCGTATTCATCAGTATTTTTCTGATCATTGCTGATGGCATCGGCTATCCTAACGCACTGTGTGCGTTCTTCGTGGTAGCTTGTGAAAAGTTTTAGCTGAGTCCCTTTGATGCCTAGTGTTTCAAGCTTGCACAATAGTATAGATATGGAAATAGTGTCAAAAGCTTTAGCTAGGTCTAGAAATATTCCAATGGTCTGTTTACCCTGATATAATTATTGTTCAAGGTGGTTAGTAAGGTAATGAACTGCATCTGCAGTAGATACCTTAGCTCTAAACCTGAATTGCACTTTTGATAGAATTGACCTTTCGTATTTGACTAATCGCTTATTAAAAACGTTTTCTAATACTTTGGAGTGGAGAAGACAAGAAGCAGAGATATGGGTCTGTAATTAGTGATTTGATCCTTAGCGCTAGATTTGTAGACAGGTACAACCACAGCTTTTTTTAGGCATTTGGGGAAATGCCCTTGGTTCAGGCATTTATTAAAAATATGTGTTAGTGGTGGGGTAAGAATATGTCTGTTTTGTTTAATTAGTATGGCAGATATGTTGTCCCAGCCTGGTGCGCAGTCGTCCATAAGGCTCAGGATTATGCTATCTATTTCGGTCTCATCAGTGTTAAGCAGAGCAAATGAGGTTAATGTGGGATTACAAGTTAAATTTCCACTAGAAGGAAGTTGCGAGTGACCTTTATGAGCCAAACTCTTACCTAAGTTAATGAAAAAAATATTTGCCATATTAGCGGATTCAAGCGGTGTAGCGCAAGCTTGCAATAAACATAAAGGTGACTCACGTTGCTCTGAGGTATGAGTTACAGTTTTTATGCAGTCCCATATCTTTTTGCTATTTTCCCCGGCATTTTCGAGTGTCATTTTATCGTAGCTGATCTTTACTTTCTTTATAATATTATAACAGTAATTTCTTCATCGCTTGTACGACAGCTGGAAAACAGAATTGGTGGGATTTGATTTTGCTTTCATATGTAATTTATCTCTGTGCTTCATACACCGAATGAGACTCGGCGTGATTCACGGTTTTATGTTCAAGTTCTTTTTATGCAAACTAACTTGTCTCGAATTTTTGATTATTGCCTTTTGTACATTTTCTATAACAAAAGACATGCCAAACTGCGGATCAGTGGAAGAGTAAACTGGGGCAGAGTGGGGCATACTCAATGTTACTTATGTCATCTTCAAGTGTATGCAAGCAAGTGTATGCATCTTCAAGTGTATACTTTCGTGCATGTATGAATGTTGTTTAGTTTAAAGTGCGTAATATAATTTTCATATTTCATTTATTTTTGCTTACATGTACATTCATTCTTAGGTCTAATTGAATGGTAAGTATAGTTTTCACTAGGTACATTCACCCTGGAAGGGCACTGCAAAACTGAGTTCAGATTTATTAAGATTTATGTCAAATATTATTTTAAAATATTACCATTAATTTAAACAAAAATATACATACATTTCATGAAATAGAATTAAGCTTTGTTCAAATAGAATCGATTGGAGTGAATCTAGAAGCCAGAATTGTCAGTTAGTCATTGTTTCATTGGATAATGTCAATTTAGTTTGTCGCTAGCAAATTCGTGAACAGAATAGTAACATTTTTCTAATAAAAATAATTTCAGTTTATTATAAAAAAGTGTATCTTTTTTTTCTTTTTTTTTTAAGATTTCCGGTATTTTATTATATATTTTTGCCAATCTATTGTATGGGCTTGGCTTTGGCTAGCCAGTTTCAGTTTAGTTTCTGGTAGTTATATTTTGTTCTTGTTTGTTTCGTCGATTATAGTCCATTTAACGTCTTGCTTTGTTTTAAAAAGTTTTTGTGTTTCCTTACAAATTTAGAGGCTTGCATAATGTAAATGGATGGTAATGGATTTTTATACGTACATAGGTAGATAAAAAAAAAGGTTTTAACTTCTGATCTGTCTCTTTTTTGTTCCGTTCCTTTAATTATGTCCATGAGTGTATAACACCATCATTTTAGTTGTAATTTTTGTGCTTTGGTGCATAGTGTAACCCGGCATTAATGGTATATTATACTGTTTGGATTGCCAGCATTCTGTTAGTACTATGTGCACAGTAATATTTCACAGTTGATATTTAATCTTTTTTGGAAGACAGTGAAGTTATCAAAATTTTTAAATATACTGCGAATATTTTCAATTATGTCTGCGAAGGAGTTGCCAGGGAGAGGTTTGGATGTCTCGTCGATGCTTTTCGTCAGGTGTTGGAGTTGCTCTGATAGGTCCATCTTCTCTTAGAAGGCTTGGTTCTCAATGTTAAGGGTCATAGCTCTTGCCTTTAGGGGAGCTGGGAGGAAGCTGAGGGCTGCGAGGTAGCCGCGGGCGAGGCGGGCGGTCGGGGCGGGCTGCGTTCTACCCTGCTACTCTGACTGAAGGGACTGTTTGGCCTCATTTCGTATTTTTTTTGTAGTCTATACTAATATTATAAAGAGGAAAGATTTGATTGTTTGTATGTTTGTTTGTTTGTTTGAATTGAATAGGCTCCGAAACTACTGGACCGAGTTAAAAAATTCTTTCACCATTAGAATCCTTAATTTTCCGTGATGAACATAGGCTATATAATATTTTCAAAAAAGTTAGGGATCCGCATGAAAAATTCAATAATTGAACCGTGGGCTGTATATTCAACCTCTTTTTCTATTATGGCGCGTCAGAATAGAAAAAGAGGTTGTATAGCGCACGGTGCGCTTTTTCTCTACGGCCAGTGTCAGTTTTGGAATGTCGAGTCAATGTCAAAAACCCCAATGCTGTTAAAAAAAGTAAAGATCCGTATGAAAACTGTGAAACCCATCGTTTTAGTGTGTATAATTTCTGAAATTTTTGTTTAATACCCGTGCGAAGCCGGGGCGGGCCGCTAGTATACTATAAACTTAGAAGTAGGTACATGTCCATTTTTGCGCGTTCACTATGATACAGTTTAATTGGTAGCGGGTAACAAGGTCACTACACTAGTCAGCATATGCGATTTATTATTGAATTTTTAAAGTTTGATTTATGGCATGTCTCAAATAGAATAGTTTGGTCATCATATTACGGATTATCGTGTACTAGGGCTGCCGGTCGGATGTCTCGCCATGCCAGCTATGCGATGACATCATCCGGCGGGTCTTTGTCACCACCTCAGGCAAAATAAACTTTTTATAGTCTAGAGGTTACCAGTGACGTACAAGTTCTTCTCGAACCGAATGGTCTCATGCGTGACGATTGTAAGAGGCCCGACGGTATGATACTCCTCCCAAGGACGTAGACATAGGTACATATATCATAGGTCTATACCTGTACAATATACGTGTCCATCCAAATGCCGTGTGGTGACGGCATAATAAAGAATTTCACCACCCCAACTCATCCCGTGGGTGTCGTAAGAGGCGACTAAGGGAAACACACCGGGGGGCGGGCAGCAGCGCCCTCTGCAGAACTACTCCACTAAACTGCGATCCCCAACCCGCATGCCCAGCGTGGGGATTATGGGCAATACCCTCAAATGACAAGAACCGCCACAAAATGGCCCCCAGTTCCCGGCCGCCTCGCTATTCCTGGCCATGGTAGCGGCCACGGTAACGGCGGGGCAGGGGGTGCTAGGAATCACCGGGCTACATTAGGCTACCACACCCCACACACACTGACCCTGGCAACGTTTAACGGACGCACTCTGAGGCTTGATCACCATCTAGCGCAGTTGGAAGTGGAGTTAGAGAACATTAAATGGCATGTTCTAGGGTTATGTGAAGTCCGTAGAGAGGGGGAGGACACCGTAACCCTAGACTCGGGCCATCTTCTCTACTTTCGTGAGGGTGATAAAACATCCCAGGGTGGCGTAGGTTTCCTCGTCAATAAGGCCCTCTCTAACAACGTCGAAGAAATCTCCAGTGTGTCGACCAGGGTAGCGTACCTGATCCTTCGGCTGTCTAAGCGCTACAGATTGAAGGTCATTCAGGTTTACGCACCGACCTCGACACACTCGGATGATGAAGTGGAGGATATGTACGAAGACATATCCAAAGCCTTACATCACACCACCAAGGCTCACTTCAACGTTGTTATGGGGGACTTTAACGGCAAGGTGGGAACCCAGACTGGCAACGAATCCCGAATAGGCCCGCATGGTTTTGGTGTTCGAAATCACAGGGGACAAATGCTCGTCAACTTCCTTGAGAAAGAGGGGCTGTTCTTAATGAACTCTTTCTTTAAGAAACAGCCCCAAAGGAAGTGGACATGGCGGAGTCCCGATTCTGTGACTAAAAATGAGATCGACTTCATCATGACGGATAGCAAGCATATATTCAGAGATGTCTCAGTGATCAACAGGTTCAATACCGGATCTGATCACCGACTCCTTCGAGGCTCTCTGAATATAAATTTGAAGCTTGAAAGAAACCGTCTGGTGAAGTCCACGCTCCGACCGAACCCAATCCAAATCATGGCGGGCACCGAGAAGTTTCAGCAGCTTCTCGGGGATAGATTCGCTGCCTTGGAACCCACTGATGACGCTGACGAGACCCTACACAATCTGGTAGAAACGCTGAGGGACGAGGGCATCAAGTTTTGCAAAAAGCAGCGTACTGGTAAGAAGTCCAAAATCTCGGATGAGACTCTTGGGCTGATGACAAAAAGACGGGAAACCACCCAAGCGACTTCGTCAGAGAGGTCAGACCTGAACAAGCGAATTGCGAAGATGGTACGACGCGACCTTCGGAGCTCTAATACACGCCTCATTGAAGAGGCGATAGAGCGAAACCGAGGGTCCAAAGTATTCACTCAGCAGCTTGGAAGGAGCCACCTGACGAAGCTTTCAACGCACGACGGAAGGACCGTTTTGTCGAAGCCGGAGATATCGGCCGAGATAGAGGACTTTTATGGCCGTTTATACGCTGCACATGCTCCCCGTTCCCAACGAGACGACCACGATTCTAGAGCCACCTTGATACGCCACTATACCGACGAACTGCCAGACATCAGTCAAGACGAGATCGTGTTAGCTCTGAGGCAGCTTAAAAATGGAAAAGCCCCCGGTGAGGACGGAATAACATCAGAGCTTTTGAAAGCTGGAGGATACCCTGTTATACAGGAGTTACAGAGCCTCTTCAACGCCGTCCTTCACAGTGGGAGAACTCCAAAGGCGTGGAGTGGGAGTTTGGTGGTGCTCTTTTTTAAGAAGGGAGATAAAACCCTTCTTAAAAATTATAGACCCATCTCGCTCCTAAGTCACGTCTATAAGCTTTTCTCACGAGTTATATCGAACCGTCTCGCCAGGAGACTCGACGAGTTTCAGCCACCGGAGCAGGCTGGGTTTCGCGGAGGATATGGTACCATAGACCACATTCACACAGTGAGGCAGATTATACAGAAGTCCGAAGAGTATAATCAGCCCCTGTGTCTGGCTTTTGTGGACTATGAGAAGGCCTTTGACTCCGTTGAAACCTGGGCTGTTCTACAATCCTTACAGCGATGCCAAGTAGACTATCGCTATATCGAGGTGCTGAGATGTCTCTACGAAGCCGCTACGATGAGTGTCCGAGTACAGGACCAGCAGACTAAACCGATCCAACTGCGCAGAGGAGTGAGGCAGGGGGATGTCATATCCCCGAAACTGTTCACGAGCGCGTTGGAAGATATGTTTAAGACGCTGGACTGGAAAGACAAGGGCATCAACATAAACGGCGACTACATCTCACACCTGCGATTCGCTGATGACATAGTCTTAATGGCGGAGTCGCTAGAGGAGCTGAACCGGATGCTGGACAGTCTAGCTTCAGCCTCCCGATGTATCGGTCTTGGCATGAATTTGGATAAAACCAAAGTCATGATCAATGCCCACATTGATCCAAGACCGGTGATCGTACATGGCCACCTTCTCGAAATTGTTTCTGAGTACACTTACCTCGGGCAGATTTTGCAGTTGGGTAAAAACAATTTCGAGAAGGAAGCCAAGAGGAGGATCCAGCTAGGCTGGGCAGCGTTCGGAAAACTACGTCGAGTCTTCTCGTCATCCATACCGCAATGTTTGAAAACGAAAGTTTTTAATCAGTGCGTCCTACCAGTCATGACCTACGGAGCTGAGACGTGGACACTCACGATAGGGTTGGTCCACCAGTTCAAAGTCGCTCAGCGCGCTATGGAAAGAGCTATGCTCGGAGTTTCTCTGAAGGATAGGATTCGTAACGAATACATCCGACAGAGAACTAAAGTCATCGACATAGCTCAGAGAATTAGCCAACTGAAGTGGCAGTGGGCCGGCCATATTTCGCGAAGAACCGATAACCGCTGGGGTAAACGTGTTCTTGAGTGGAGACCGCGACTCGGTAAACGTAGTGTAGGACGCCCTCCGACCAGGTGGGATGACGATCTGCGAAAGACTGCTGGCAGATGCTGGATGCGACAAGCCGAAGACAGGGCGCTATGGCGCTCATTAGGGGAGGCCTATGTCCAACAGTGGACTAACATAGGCTGATGATGATGATGATGATCCAAAGGTTGCCTGGAAGAGAACGCTTTTAGCGATAAGGCCGCCCGTTGTACTACTGTTTTTGTGTTCATGTTTTTCTGTACTGTTATACCCTATCTTGGTGTACAAAAAAGTGTATTTGTATTGTATTGTATTGTATTGTATTGTATTGTATTGTATTGTATTGTATTGTATTGTATTGTATTGTATTGTATTGTATTGTATTGTATTGTATTGTATTGTATTGTATTGTATTGTATTGTATTGTATTGTATTGTATTGTATTGTATTGTATTGTAGGTATTGTATAATTTAAACGGGAAGCTGGGGAGAAGCAAGGGAGTTGGAAGCCCATTGCGTCTCTTGGGAATTACAAAACAATAGAATCATGGACCTCAGGGAATAAGCCACAGCGACACACTTGCGCGAGAGCTGGTCACTTTATGGCGCAGCGCATCAGCATCGCCATACAGCGAGGCGATGCAGCCAGCAGCGTCTTGGGGCCACTTCCGACTGTTACAGATAATGTATCTGTTGTTTTTTGCAACAGTCTGCAGTTAGCTCAATTGTAAATAGTTACTACTTCTCATTTGGTTAATTCATTGTAATTTTCTTTGTTAGTAAAGTAATAGCGTTCGTATTGTGCAAAGTACAGTAAGCGTCAGAGAAAAGGATACACCCCTTAATAATGACATCGAGCCGTTTAAGATTTTTGTTCAATGACTAATAAGAAGTGGTGGCTAAGCGGTTCAGACATCTGTAGGGTAGAATAGACAATAATGACATCGCATCGCCATACATTGCGCACATTATTGAAGTTGAAGAAATTAATTTCAAATAATTTCTTAGCAATCGATGACAAAGTGACGTATTTTTTATCTATTCTACCTTAGACAAGAAAGCCCGTGCTTGCCCTACTGCTCGGCATGCTGAAGGTCCTGGGTTCGGATCCTATGAATACAACTTCACTTTTTGATGTTTTATTTTTGCTTTCAGCTTTTGTTAGTTTTTGGTGGTTATTGTAATATTTTCGAAAACAAATATTCAGAAGGTATTAAGTAAGTGTATACAAAAATATGGCGTATAAACAATATTTATTTATTTCTCGAATTATTTACATACTTGTCATAATAGTCTTTATTTAATAAAAATTATTACACATCAAAAATTTTAAAACCATAATAGTAAATGAGTAACAAATTGATATAGTAAGTAGGTATTATGCTTAGGTTATTAATTAGGTACTTAAACCTATATATTCACAAAACCAAATCGATAGCAAAAAAAAAAACAAATAGATAAGAACGTTAGTCTTCGGTTAAATTTGTTGAAAAAAAAATAAGGTTCAAATATATGAAATATTGATATCTGTGCATGTGAGAGTAAGAACCAACATGCTAATTGTAACAGTTAAGCAATTTATATCTTTCTCTTTTCACAGTTTTTGATAACCCTTTAAACATACCATAAAAAAAATATGCGAGGTCAGATGGTGTATCGTTAACACAAAACTTCTTGAAAAAAAAAAAGAAATAGATGGATACCTGTTATATTATAATTTCACTAAAATCCAAGTTTAAAACCATCTGACCCCATAAGTTTTTTATTAGATTTAGGTCCGGGCTTTTAGCCGGCCACTCCGTTGTTTTTCTTGGCCTTCAACCAGGCTTGGACGGTTCGGGGCCGATGAACTGAAGAATTATCCTAAACTAGGTATATTTGGCCTTCAGGATATGCGACATGCATAGACGGCAGCGTCACGTCCTTCAAAACTTCAAGGCATCGGTCACTGTTCATGCGGCCGCCAGTTTCTCTAGCTCGCCTGGATGACATCCGTCCACAGTAACCTACAAACAATAAACCTTTTTATATCTGTTGCAATGATGTTAGTAAAAATGTCAACAATACACCATATTTATATACATATTTATAATATGATATTTACCTAGTGTTAGGCCCCCTTAGCCTTGTTCTGAGGTCTAATATGTTTTTGGGATTTATCCTCTATCCTACTTTTCTCCATAAAAAGATGTCGTCGACAGTGCTCAGTGACACGCCAAAAGTTTCAGCACTGCAGGCGTAGTTTTGAAGGGATCCTCTGAGTGAACTTCCCTAATATTACGGTGTTGCTCAGATTCATTGATATAAAGCCATTGGGCGAGGGCCTTGGCGATCACAGTTCACATCACCTTTATATCCATCTCCGAACTGTTTTTCTCTGTAATGAAGATGATAATTAGAAATACAATATAAACACACCTTGTTAGTCTCTTGTAATGTAACATGATTGCAACAATAACATAGCAATATTTACAACAAACAATAATCTTACCATAATGCCCATATCTAGTAATATATTTTATCGTCTGTATACTGTGTTCTTGTTCAGAGAACCGCAATTTTTGGTTTTTATAAAAGTTGTTAATCAAACCATTATTATTATAACTGTTTCAAAACAGGAATAGATATCGCATAACACAAACACCTTTATTAACGACAGATTTGCACAACACTTAATGATTTGTCATGTCAATTTTAAAGTCAACCCGCAATAGCAAATAATTATTTATTTGCGTTGAGGGTGACTTTGAAATACAATATCAGTCAATCAGTAGCGAAGAATTATATTCTACCACACGTCATATGCTAAACAAATGATTCTTAATTTCACCGCCTGACGTAAGAATCTCGATAGCCGGGTGGTTAACTAAGCGGCTTAGAGTGCAGTTGGACCGATGGGACCCTGGTTCAAACCTTTGGTTGTGGTAATTCCGATAATGTGAAATAAATTTTGTTAGATTTGATATTTTGCATGTTGTCTTGGCTCGACAGTGGCGACATGCAAAGATTAATGTTTTAAAACGGGGTGGATACTTTTCTCTGAAGCTTTTTTTATTCAACAAATTTCAACGAAGACTAACGTTCTTATCTATTTTGTTTTATTTTTCTATCGTTTTGGTTTTGTGAATATATAGGTTTAAGTAATTAATAACCTAAGCATAATACTTATCAATTTGTTACTCATTTAATATTATGGTTCTTAAATTTTTGATGTGTAATAATTTTTATTAAATAAAGACTATTATGACAAGTACAATGTAAACAATTCGAGAAATAAATAAATATTGTTTACACACCATATTTTTGTATACACTTACTTAATACCTTCTCAATATTTGTTTTCGAAAATATTACAATAACCACCAATAAACTAACAAAAGCTGAAAGCAAAAATAAAACATCAAAAAGTGAAGTTGTATTCATAGGATCCGAACTCAGGACCTTCAGCATACCGCTTAGCCACCACCTCTTATTAGTCATTGAACAAAAATCTTAAACGGCTCGATGTCATTATTAAGGGGTGTATCCTTTTCTCTGACGCTTACTGTACCTACAAACTTAAGTACAATTAAAATCTAATCTAGCTCTATGCAGATATTGTTATATTATCTTTATTGAAACCGTACATGGTTGATAACGATCAAATCAAGTTGGAAATCTCTGATTGTTAATTACTTACAGTTATAAATAGACTCGGCTCGGCACAAAACAATATTATAATTTTGAAAGTGATTGCGTAGGTACTGCCTATTTATATTCT
>OZ007530.1:0-42506 GCA_963931895.1 Eupithecia pulchellata
CAAGCCGCTGTACTGTACCGACACACTACCTAATGAAGCGGATTTGCACAGCAGGGATGTAGCGTCACGTCGTCGTCACTTCTCTGTTCATTTACACTAAATCATTGGAAAGGTTACTCATTGACACACTAACTTCCGAATTCCCCCGTTATGAGCAGTTCTGTCAAATCATTTCCTCAATTTTGAAAGCTTTACGATTCCATCTGCTATACTGGGATTCACTTATGTAAATTGTGTAGATACTTTTTGCAATGCCGGAGCTTTTGAAAAGGCTCTCATTTATGTTGATAATTTTAATGCCGTGCCTTTCAATATGTACTTCGGGTAGTAAAAAAGGCCCCGATACCATCAACTAACATATCATTCGAACTCGAATCCCTCAGCGCTGCTGTATGAGAACTAAAAGTCATTATTTTTACTGCTTATCGAGGTACATGGCAGGAATAAATAATACAATATGACAGAGACCTTAAAATCCACCAAAAATTTCAATAGAAAGCAGGTAAGGGTGGTGATTCCGAGGCTGTATTCAATTCGGCAGGTAGCCGGGAGCCCCGCCCAGGTCACGCAAGTAGGTGCTGCTAATAGCTGCCGAAAAATACTTCCAAAGAAAGCAAATCACTGAAAAATTTGTTCTTTGAAATCTCGAATCGTAATGAGATCAAACAGTTTTCTCTAGAATGCGTCAAAGTGTTATCTTTTTAGATTTCTAGAATTGAGTAAGTGCTCGGCACTGTAAGTAGATCTTTCTTCTGGTCTGATGCCCGCGCGCTTTACAAAAGTCAAGTGTGCGTGAGGAGGCTGTCTGCCTGCAGCTGGTATCGACTGTAGGTAACCTACTGTTCAGTTCACTGTTACTGCATCGAAATCAATAGATAGTGAGTATTCATAATTTACGGTTCCATGGTAGAGGCTAGTTTGTACATAAATCAAGGGAAAGGGACCGCAGTTAGAAATGTTGTGCTGTGCCACTTACGAACTAAGTGTTTTTCGGCATGGCAGAGGTACACTCGCGGCATGTAATGGGTTACGCCATGAGTCGGGCCTTGGTACGTCGTTAGCCATGAGCAGTTATTAATGTCGTAACATCATTGCGGATCATTTCCCGTACTATAGTAACGCTACACTACAAATAAGTACAAGTGATTTCTTATCGCCGATGTTATTTCCTATTTTCATGTTCAGTTTATTAATAAGGTGTATCCGTAAAATGATTTGACCGTCAGTATGTATATTTCTCATTTTATTAATCATCAAAACATCAAAAGATTTACTATTTTACAGCAGTGGGGCATCTATGCTAGGCTGTTTCTAATCTAAAACTTTTCCAAGGATCTTTATTCAATGATATTTTTTCATACTACCTACCTGCCAAGCTAATATCCAGTAACAGACATTTAATACAATCATATTATTTCGCCAGGCATTGAGCAATGACGGCTTTTGTAACGTTAAGAGATAATAATGCAAGACAAGACCACTAATACCGATGTCTCCTATCTATACTAATATTATAAAGAGGAAAGATTTGATTGTTTGTTTGTTTGTTTGTTTGAATTGAATAGGCTCCGAAACTACTGGACCGAGTTAAAAAATTCTTTCACCATTAGAATCCTTAATTTTCCGTGATGAACATAGGCTATATAATATTTTCAAAAAAGTTAGGGATCCGCATGAAATATTCAATAATTGAACCGTGGGCTGTATATTCAACCTCTTTTTCTATTATGGCGCGTCAGAATAGAAAAAGAGGTTGTATAGCGCACGGTGCTTGCTTTTTCTCTACGGCCAGTGTCAGTTTTGGAATGTCGAGTCAATGTCAAAAACCCCAATGCTGTTAAAAAAAGTAAAGATCCGTATGAAAACTGTGAAACCCATCGTTTTAGTGTGTATAATTTCTGAAATTTTTGTTTAATACCCGTGCGAAGCCGGGGCGGACCGCTAGTAACTAATAATTACGTGTGTGTGGTACCTACCTGGTAGGTACAACTTATACTATATTCCTGCCCAATCGTATACCTACCCACCCCTTTAACTGCACAACTTTGGACAAGACAATCCTTAAAGGTCGAACCCACACCTTCAACCACGGCACGTACCCCAATCTAACTGTTCTATTTCACAGTTCTATAAGTACATTATACTTATCTACGGGATGCTCTGGAAATATGGTAGAATCTGGCATCGGGTTCCGGTGGGGCCGCAGAGTTGAAACAAATTAGCCTTTTAAACTTGCTAAAAATGAACTTTTCAAACGCGAAGATTATACGAACTTTTTATATTTCGTTTATCTCGGCGGAGTAACGAGCGCCGCGCCGCCGCCGCGCCGTAAGGAGTAAGGAGTGAGGAGTGAGGGTACATTGCAGCTCGCCTCCGTTGATAATGTGAGGTTCGCTCGGGAAATTCGTTTGTATCTAAATACACTAAGAACATTTACCTTTTTTACCTCGGATTGTTATTTAAGAGCCTTCATTATGATATTTTTAATTAATTTTATCCGCAATTTACATATTTGATTCTGTAAATTGAATTTTATTTTATAATTTATAGAATTTTACTGTCCTCCAACCTCGTGCCATGTCATGAATAATTAATGATTATAGGCATGTATTATGAATATTTACGGGTATTTTTTTGCTTCGCGTGAGTTTAATTTTTTTTTATTATAAATAGGTAAATACATAATATCAATAACAAAAACGAGATCTACAACGGAGAGTCAGTGACCTAAAACAGAATTTAAATTTTCTCTTGGTTTGCCGCTTGGTTTGTATAAAATAACTGTTGCCCTAGACCAGTTTTATCGACGAGTCAATATCCTCATATTCGTAAAACTACAAGTTTACTGTTTTCCAAGACTTCATTACGCACTGCGACTTAAGGCGCATACAGCACCTAAACTAGCGCCACAGCTTATGATAGGTATCACAAACTGGACGATGGATTTTTGAAAATTCCTTTGTTAAACAGAATAATAACATAAAGTAGGTGGTGGCGCTAGTTTAGGTGCTGTATGCGCCTTAATGGTTTCGCCCATTTAAATCTATCATTTCCAAAGCTTCTTATTCAGAGTCAGATTATCGAGATCACAAGGACACGAAGGAAGTGTACATTTTACACACCTATACTTTGGTTTACTTTGTTGACATAATTTTTGAATTTTTTGTTGAATACCCGTGCGAAGCCGGGGTGGACTGCTAGTATAATGTAATTATAGATTTTCTTAAAACAAGTAAAGCTCACTGCTGCTTTACCACAATTAACGATTAATTTCGACTAAAACATATAATACCCTGTACCAATAGGTACGATACGAGGGTATTAGATGTTTTAATTAAATTTTTCTAAGTTAACCTAAGTAGTTAATTTAATTATACATCCCCATAAGCATGGCAAGATTGCGTTGTATGAATGAAATGGTCGCGGCAGAGATGTTCCGCGGCGGTCGCGGCGCGCCGGCAACGTCAAGCAGGTAGGAAGAGCTCTGAAAGAGATTGGTTCCTCGACGGAGTGCTTTATCGTTGACGTTATGTCGGCAATTTGGTGTCGTCTCGACATTGCCGGTGAATTTCCATCGCAGTGTGAGAGCACGAGCTCGTCTCGGATGGAAAATATTACGAAGAGTAAAAATACGTTTTGTACTTGCCTACTTGCTTAATCTTTTGCAATTTTTTACTTATATGCTCTTTTAATCGATCTATAATATCTAAATTATATATAAGAGAGAGAACTTAACAAATGCTCTGATGGCTATCATCAGAGGGATATAATAAATAAGAACCGACCAGTAGAGAGCACTTAACTAGTGGCACCTATTATCGTAATATCGTTAAAGCTTTACTAAACAGCACAGAAGTAGCAGTAAAACATATATAGACAGCGTAAGCGAGTGGATATACTGAATGTGCAGAGTATTAGTAGCGGTAAAACCGTAAAGTTTCATATGATTGCTCTCACAGCGGCCTGGCTATGGACGCCGGAGTGCAGCACTCGCGGGGTACCTACGTCCGAGAGCACTTGGCGCCCGCAGTAAAAACACTAGATAAAACAGGTGCCGGCTGAAATATGAGTCCGCATTGCGAGGCCCTGCGCCTGCGGGCGCGCGGCGAGTGGGGCGCACTCCCGCTCGCATGGCCGGCCTTCCGGTATAACCAAACCACCTAGGAAGCTACGAATACTGTACGATGTACGACTTTTAGAATACTAATAATGTTCTAAAACACTTTGTTCGGTGGTTATTGTAGTTTTGCTTTGTGATGTACTTTTTAGAACATCTGTAGTGCATTTCCACCCATAAAAGCTCCTCTGGGTATGTTTAAAAGCGACGAGATTGGTTAAAAAGAAAACATGAAAATTATCATTAAAATAAAGTTATAAAGCCGCATAAGCCCACTTCATTAGATATTCATTAATTCATAAATAAATATATCGTAGATTAAGCTATAGGGCTACTTAGGAATTTGCTTTCGAATGCGAGGTTCCGCTCCGTCTCGTGCAGCCCTTGTTACTTATGAAAGGCTGACCTAGAAAGGCTCCTTGCTCGTGTTTAGGCACCTCCTCCGGTGTTTTTGTGTCGGGCTGGGGGAGGATGGGGTGTTATGAAATAACTACTAGCTTCTACCAGTGATTCCGTTCGTGTGACCTTGTTTGACGAAAGCTTTTTTTAAAAATCGCCTGGACAATATGCTTGCTCCTTATGCATGCATATGGGGTGTAATCGTGGTATGGACAACAGTATAGTCTCTACCGAGGACCGTACAGACAAACCTCGGGCTTTACTACATAGTACAGTCTGTGATAGATAAATTACAGAAGTTAACATGACGACATAATGAAAGAGCAAGCACCTATATAAACGACGGTACGGTACGAACTCTGCAAAAGTCCCCAGAAAATTGGTAAGTAAACAAAGTTTTTCCGAGTTAGTAGGTAGGATGTCTCCCGCGATTAGGTTATTGTTGTGTGCTATTGGGGTGCGGTTCTGGTGAAATTATTTTAGCATTAGGGAAACCATATTACCTATATATTATAGTAGCCTTAGAACTTGCGACAATTTGTTTGACTTAAATTCCTTAAACCAGAAACTTATTTGTGTTTATTTATTAATTGGCTTTGTATCAGAGCAGAAATACATGTAGTTGCGTCGTACCTACATCTTATCAACAAGTGAATGGACCTGGCGCTGTACTAAGCTGCAAGAGCATTGAACATACAAAGTAAACGAGTATGATATTGGAGAATGAAATGAACAGAAGATAGTGGAAAGCGGACGTTGCGCTGTGGTGAGAGAGCCGGAACGAGGCCCTGAGTGGATTGGGGGAGGTGATTTCGTGTTTATAGATTGAATTACATCTCCTATGACTGTGCCAGACCCTACGGAAAGCTACCTATTACGTATGAATAGGTACTTTATTCCACGTAACGAACTGGCGTAATAGTGTTCTGATGAACATTCTCGAAGAGCAAGTTCTCCTTGCTGACTGGAGGATGTAAGACTGTGCTTAACTCCGAAAAAGGCCTAGCATCTGAAAAACCTAGTTGCACACATAGCGGGTACCTAGCGGGGACAGGGGTCGGCGACCTGCCTGGACCGGTCTGCGAGTGCTACTGCCGCGTATTCTGTGCCCCCAGTGCGTTCGTAGTTTGTACTCGCGGCCCTTACCATACCACTTGGCTGTTACCGTTTTGCTGTTCGATAAAGAATACAAAACTATGTTTTGATACGACTGATCATCTGACTTGGCCCATCCTCCGCCAACAACTAAATAGAATATGACGTTTATGTGATGTTCCGCAATTTGTCAACTCCGCAACTAGTCAAATCGTTAATGCACCTGCCAATCGTCATTGCTGCTAAACACCAAGTTATAGAGATATCAGAGTCAAGAAATAGCAAAATCATCAGCAGTAGGCTATATTATTTACAAAGTAACAAACATGCGCATTGCGAGCCGGCGCCGGCGTCACGAGCCCCGCTTGTCAAGCTACGCGAGTCAAGAGGGTGTAGAGTAGGTGTAGGTGTTACTGTAAGTAGAGAACCACTAGGTACCTACTGCTGCCGAGTTTACGTAAAATATGCATTTCAGCCGAGAAACACGCCACACTCTCGTCTGCTACAATTATTTTAAAGTCGGTAAAGGTGCCAGATTGCGTTGCAACATTATCCCTAGTGTGTTCACGATAATATTGCGGTTTTATGAAGGAAGCCCTAGGAAGGTTTTGGGAAAGTGGTCTGAAGCCCCAAAATATGAACAAACCGGTGACCGCTAGGGTCCACCCCGGCTTCGCACGAGTATTTAACAAAAAATATTTTTCATGAGGATCCCTAACTTTTGGAAAATATTCTATAGCCTATGTACATACATCAGGGAAAATTTAGGATTCTAATGGAGAAAGAATTTGTCTAATCAGTCCAGTAGTTTCGGAGCCTATTAACAAACAAACAATATTGTGCTGTACTTAATGTGAATTAAGTGTAAATTAAATATATAAGAATCAAATCTTTCCTCTTGTAATATCAGTATAGACGAAGCTAAACCAACGACAACCCAATAAAGGTAGGTATATACTTTTCGCCGTAGTAGAGGCCCAGTACCTACATAAGCATCATACCATACCTATATCTACAGAGTACCTAAGCCCATCTTTAGGTACTCACAAAGTGGAAGATGGTTGAACAGTTTCGCTCCATCTCCTACAGGTACGTAGCATAACAGGGTGATGATGTTAACGATCATCTTTGACCTCGTTCGCATACGGAACCTTTAAAACGTACAGTAAAATTGCAGCAGCAGTTAATTACGACATACGCGAGGGAAACAATGCACTCGTGTGGGAACTTAGTCCGTCATGGAAGGGTGCGTAGGCGCAACCCGGCGCGGCGGCGGCAGGGCGCCCTCCCAGCGTACGTGGAATCTAAGAGCGTGGGTTGACACTGACACTCGCAGCTTTGTCTTTGTCTTCTCGGCCAGGTGGACGTTCACACTTGATAAAGGTAGGTATAAAAATGACATAAGTATGTATGATAATGTATACAATGAATTAGTATCTGCCGACGGATTAACACGCGCCGTAGTGTTTAACCCAGATGTGAGTATCCTGCCAGCTACACCGGGGAAGTCAAGGGGAATAGCCAACCTCGAACATGTACCTCTAGTACACTTTCACTATTCTTCAAAAACATTGTTTGATTTGTCGTTGTCGTAGAATGACATTTGTGGCGATGCGATGTCGTCATTCATTGATCACTGAGCCGTGTGTTGGCGGATATTTACATAATATAATAGTATGCTTGTAGTAGCAATAGGTACCTACCTACTAAAGTACTTACCTACTCATATGGAACTCCAATTTAGGCAGATTTGATATTGACCTCATTTTCAATATACACCATATTAGGCGTCCGTGTTGTTTGGTAGCTGTTCGTAATATACAACATTCTTATGCAAATTCTCATCACAATATGCATAGCTTTTCAATGGAAACGCTGAAGCATACATGAATACTTGTTAGTGTTAGGTAGAATCTAAAATTGTACTTAGTGGCTAAATTCTACCCTGTGAAATGTAGTTTTGCTGCTCGAGTATTTAGCGCGTGCGGCTAGCACAGGCTAGCGTAATGGCGGTGCAAGTCTGTCATTTCATTTGCATCAATAAGTTTTGCGGCGTGGCGTGGTCGCAGCGCGTACAGCTCTGTATTTTAGAACTAGCTATGGTCCCTACTCCACATGCACATCACTAACGAAGCTTCTCCTCCATGTAGGTGCATGATGCGGACAGAACCGACTAGAAGGTACCGACCTAAGTATAGATGAAGGATTAGGTCCCTCACTGGATCATTTGGAGTATTCTGTACCAAGATTGAGTAACAAGAGACAAGACTATGTAGAGACGCTGGTTTATCATTCATTACAATCATTACATACAGCGATATCTCAGAAACTACTTCAGCTGACTTGAAATGTGAATGCGCAGAATTGTGAAAAAATAAATGAAAAATATGAATATTTCAGTACAAATTTTGGAATTGAAATTTTAAAAGAGAAGGTCTCTTTCCTGTGGTAACAGATGAAAATTTTGGTTTGTAGATCCCAAAAGAGAACTGGCTATTCTACTAAATGATCTTTTCAAAATATTTTGAAATGGGTCGAAAAATTTAAATCTAAAAAAATCTGTAGGTACTTAGGTATTTACCTACTCACTAATCTTTGTCGTAATTGGTGCCTATATAATATAATGTATACTCCCGGAGAATCCACACATCATCTAGCCCCAAGCTGTGCCCAAGCTACTACTAGAATAGATAACTACTATATACACTTAATGCAATATATTTATTACATAGATATTTTTCTGTATACGTAGAAAACAACCAGAACACCCGATTGCTCGCGATCTGCACATCTTACAAATATTTTCCCGAGGCGGGAATCAAACGCGAACCTCCTGCGTCACAGTCGGATCGTGGTCGACCGGGCCGCACAGGTCGTCAATATACAATATACCTACGCGACAAAAGTTTAAAACCCTCGGCGCGCGAGTTATACTCGCACTTGACGAATTTTATTTTAATTATTGTTCTCCTTCCTACAGCAGGCCTTTGCGTGCAAATTGCTGCGTACTCAAATTCTATGATGCTGAAACGAAACATAGCCTTTAGCTGCATTTCAAACGACACTCATGATCAATATTTTACTAACAGCCGCAGAAATTATGAAAAACACTAGACGGATAAAGGAATTTGACGAGTTAGTCTTCATAAAGCTGCAACCGAATCGGTCGTCGTCGCCGACAAGAGTTGGAGGAAATTAGAGCGTCCGGAGCGATGGTCGCAGGAAGCAGTCCCCAGCCGCGCGCCGCCTAATTAATCGCTGGCTGATACGGATCATTGGATATCCCCTGAGAGACTGGCAGCGCAGCGGGCGGACTGTAGGTGTTGAGAACTGAAACTGATATCGAAAGTATCTTTATAAGTAGTGCATAGATAATGAATCTGACATCGAAAGTATATTTATAAGTAGTGCTTATGATGATATCCTTCCACCTAGCCGAATTTCATCGTGGCGGCTAGCCTCAATGGAGTCTAGCTCAGGACATATTTAGTGCAAAGTGTTTGCGCAAACACAAGTGCAGGCTCTATAACCCCTCTCTCTCTTTTAATTTCCATTTAAAAATATTTTTATTATTATATCCTTGTTTACTCACACATTCTCGCAAAGTGTTTTTCATCCCCCCATCTCGGAAAGAGTGTTTTTGTTCTTCGATATCTGAGTGCAAAAGCCGTTTTTATCCGCTAGCTAGAGGATAAACTAATTTGAATTTAGAAAACAAAATTTGTGAATTATTAAACCTATTTAATTCTACCTCCACGGCAAGGTAAGATAAAAATTCTTTATTCTCAAAACCTACTATGACTAAGACAAAATAAAACTGAAACGTAACATTGGCGGAATTGGCGGCCTTATCATCAACATTTTGTCGCGGAGGTAGGATGAAAAGTTTTGTGTTGCACTCGAGTGCAGACTTTAACTTATAGGTAGAGATAGGTACAGTTTAAAACCTGAAGTACCTACAGAAATGTACTTCAGTTTCCACAAACAGTGACTGCAGACCGTTGTACATGACCATTCGATGAATAAAATGACACTCTACACAGATAAAGTTCCACCTCAAAGCTTATACCGCTCAAAGTTGAGGGATATCCGCGCAACGCCACTAATTGCAATATCCCGAGCTCACCATAGATCATCCAGGATTTGATAGGGGCGCATTCTTTGAGCCGATATGCGGAAATGTGCAGCGTGGCTGATTGTTAGTCGCGATCCACTCGTCATTGCATTCCATGCCAAGGATCATTCCATTTCATGCATTTCTATTCACCAGGGACACTGTCGTGCGTGGAAATTGTTCTCTCTTAGCTGATCTTTCTACAACAAATTTCGATTTACGTTTGTTTCCATTTAAATCTAGACGAAATGAGCTGGTGCTTTGTTACGCAACTAATATGAAATTCTATCAACGCATGTTTATACATAATACAATAAGCCGAGCTTCTTGGTGTAGCAATCAGCATATTTACCTGGATATCATTGCATTTGCACGAACATCTCATGGCACAGAAATGACCGCACCGTTGTGGTTTTATTACACTTTAATGTGGTCGCTTTACTTTCTCATTTGATAAGTTAAATGTTATCTGACCGAATTAAGTGTTGCATAATTACCTCCACTCCAATTACACTTCCTAAAGTAGGTACAATGCATCACAATTATTGTCGCACTTCAACGTAAATATTATGTACTAGCAGTCCGCCCCGGCTTCGCACGGGTATTAAACAAAAATTTCAGAAATTATACACACTAACACGATGGGTTTCACAGTTTTCATACGGATCCCTTTCTTTTTTTAACAGCATTGGGATTTCTGACATTGACTCGACACTCCATAACTGACACTGGCCGTAGAGAAAAAGCAAGCACCGTGCGTACATATATATTCAACCTCCTTTTCTATTCTGACGCGCCTTAATAGAAAAAGAGGTTGAATATACAGCGCACGGTTCAATTATTGAATTTTTCATGCGGATCCCTAACTTTTTTGAAAATATTATATAGCTTATGTTCATCACGGAAAATTCAGGATTCTAATGGTGAAAGAATTTTTTAAATCGGTCCAGTAGTTTCGGAGCCTATTCAATTCAAACAAACAAACAAACAATCAAACAAACAATCAAATCTTTCCTCTTTATAATATTAGTATAGATATAGATAATGTGATTAGTTCGCGTTTCATTCAAGAGAGTTGAGTAGGGACGGCTTCCCACGGAAGGCTCAGTTTTCGCGGCCGACTGACACGGAAAATGTGGCTAGGTATGTATTCTGTTTCAGGAAACTATGGTATCATTTATATAGCCTATCATAATAGAGCACTGTTTCTGTTAGTTAAATTTTTAGAAATATCGGTTTTAATTTTATTCCAATGAATGTATTGTGGAGTATTATACGTATATGTAGGTTATACCGTAGGGAGTACCTACTGTCTTATGAGTCTTTCTTGCTGTCAGTCTCTAGGACAGGATAAATCTTTCAGTTTTCATTAGTGACGTAGAGTTGTAGGTACATGTACAACAGCTGCATAGTCCCAAAGTGACAGACAAGATTTAAATAAGTAAAGGAACCATAGCGAGAAGCCGTCCTCGGGAATGAATTATTTAAAGGAGAGCTAACCGCTGCAGCGACCTCTGCTTACCCACTGAGTAGGTCGTACCATCGACTGGATGGGTCGACTTACCAACTTTTTTTCGTTTTACACACTAAGGAAAACATTATCCACTGTTTCTTTACCATGCGCTTTATTTAGATTCACTTGAGAGCAGTGGCGTAGCTTGGGGGGGGCGGTGGGGGCCATGGCCCCAGGCGGCATATGAAAGGGGGCGGCAGGAAGCGCCAAATTATTATTAGGAAAATGTAAAACATACTTCATAATACAGATATTCGAAATCGCGCGCGCAATGTTACGTACGTTCCAAGTGAAAGGGTAAGTTAGCGTGCGAAAGAGAGGCGGCGGCGGCGAGCGAGGTGGAATCGAATGCAGCGGAAGTGGCGACAACCGCACTTCTCGCCGCCCCACCGCGCGCCGCCGCCGCGCCGCCCGCCGCGCTGACGCTCATGCGCCAGGCCGCGAGAGAACCAATAAGCGACAAACTGTCTGTTGCCGGCGGCGGCGGCAGCGAGTACGCAGTCTATAAAGTTATTATTGTCTTGCTTCGCAAATATCGTCAAGCAAATATCTTGTCTAACCATCGGTGTGTGTAGGTCGTGGTGGAGTTGGTCATTTGTCACGAACCATGGAGCATTTGTTATAAGGCGTAGCATTTTTGATTGAAAACGTTGCAGAATGTCCAGCTTTGTGTTTGCCGCGGTACCCCATAACTCAGCACCATAAGACCATATCGGTTTC
This sequence comes from Eupithecia pulchellata, assembly GCA_963931895.1. NCBI lineage: Eukaryota > Metazoa > Arthropoda > Insecta > Lepidoptera > Geometridae > Eupithecia > Eupithecia pulchellata. Next base: position 11,959 of record OZ007530.1, read on the forward strand.
AGTATACATTTATAGATAAGGAGTTTGTTGTCTAGGGACAGATTTGATTTTCTTCCCGTAATCCAGAACAGTTTTCTCAGCTGCAGACCCAGTGCTTTCCTTTTGATAAAGATGTGCTTCTTCCAGGTCAGGCGTCTGTCTAGATAAATACCAAGGTACCGCACGTCTTCAGCCTGTGGTATTTGAATCCCGTTCAGTTTTACAGGGGGGCACGAGCCATGTCGGAGGGTAAAGGTTACATGGACCGATTTGGATTCGTTTGCCTTGATGCGCCAGTCTCTTAGCCAGGTTGAGATGTCATTTAGGCTTCTCTGAAGCATATCTGATGTCGTGTTTGGGTTTTAGTGGGTGGCAATTAGGGCAGTATCGTCGGTGAATGTTCCCACGAGTACTCCTTCTGTCGTTGGTAAGTCTGAGGTATATATTAGGTACAGCACTGGACCAATAACGCTGCCTTGGGGGACACCAGCACGTATATTATTTAGATTTGTCATCTCCTCGCCTTGCTTTACGTAAAAGTTTCTCTGGCTTAGGTAAGATTTTATAAAGAGGAAGTAGAAGTAGTTGGTTGGCAAAGTTTATAGGATTTTGTAGAGGAGGCCGTCATGCCAGACGCGGTCAAACGCCTGGGAGATATCCAGGAAGGCAGCGGAGCTGTATTTCTTTCCTTCGTAGGCTCTATTTATCTCATTGACTAAGCGATGGACTTGCTCAATTGTACCATGGGCCGCGCGGAAGCCAAATTGATGAGAAGGGATAAGTTGGGTTTTCGCTATTTCCAGGCTTAGACGTCTCATGAAGAGTGTCTCCAGAACTTTGGAGGCAACTGGGACCAGGCTTATTGGGCGGTAAGAAGTTACTTGTTCGGGCGCTTTTCCAGGTTTGGCTATAAGAATGATTTCCGCCACTTTCCATTGTGCTGGTACGTAATTGCGTCGCAGGATAGCGTTGAAGATTTGTGTTAGGAAAGTGATGCCTTTTTCCGGTAGTTCTTTTAAGACTTTAGCCGTGATTAGGTCGTATCCAGGGGCTTTGTTAAGTTTTAGGTTCCGTATGACATGTCGTTTCATTTCATTTCATTTCATTTCATTTATTTATTGATAATGGATCAATACATTATAGGTCAATCTTATATAAAGTTATTAAATTTTCAGTTTGTTAGTTTCAGGCTCGTGAGCTCATCGAAGGTATAGAATGTCTGCTCGACAAGCCAGCGTTTAAGTTTTAATTTAAATGTGGTGAGACTAGGAGCCTCCTTTATTTGCTTGGGCAAGCGGTTGTATACTGTCGGCCCCATGACATGTGTCAGCTTCCTAGACTTCGCCATAGTACGCGATACCGCAGCAAGCCGACCGGCGTGGCGCGCAGAGCCTCCGCGTTCTTCTCCAAGGTTGGGGAATTCCTCCAGGTTTGTCCTCACATAGACGGCCACCTGAAAGATTACCAGAGATGGTAATGTGAGGACGCCTAATTCCCTGAAGAAAGGACGGGCGGAGGTTTCGCGTGACACGCGTACCACCGCCCGAATGGCCCGCTTCTGTAAGCGGAAAGCTCGCTCCCAGTCGGCGCCGCGGCCCCAGAGTTCTGCCCCGTACTGGAGCACAGATTGGATGGTCGCGAAATAGCAAGACCGTACGACATCCCTTGGCAGGAAACTAGATAGCCGCCAAAGTGCAAAGCACGCTCCACCCAGCCTGCCGCAGATGTTGTGAATATGGTATTCCCAGGTGAGCGCGCGGTCTATCTCGAAGCCAAGGAACGTTGTACGCTCCACCTGCACGATCTGCACCCCCTCGGCTAGCACTACTAGTGGTCTCACGTGGCGGCCTGAAAGACGAAAGTGCATGATCGTACTTCACTTTTAGAAAATTTGTCTATAGGAGGAGAGAGCTGATAGGTTTCTGCTAGGATATCCAAAACTTCAGACGCTTTAGCAGAACCTGTGTCCGAGTTGGGAGTGAAAGACGTTTTGTAAGTGTTCTGCGAACAACGCTGCGTTTTCTGAGCAGTGTTGTTCCAAGTAAAAAAAAAATTTCGTATTTAGGTGAAAATTTAAAAAACGGGTTGTATAATAAGTGTTTACAAATAACGCTAATCTGCCTCCATTTGACAGGGCGACGTGTCCAGTTCGCGCGAACAAATCAAGCCAACTGAAGTGAACGCGATCGTTCACTTTGTTTCGCGCCGCACCCTACGTGCGTTTGGTCACGTTGGACTCTTCAGTAGGTCTCTACTGTTTGTTGTTTTCGCGCCGCGCCCCGCGCTGCGTCGCGTTCGCGTCCAGATCGCTCACGCAGTACGCCCCGTTAGGGTTTTGAAACCGATGTCAAAACCCTAATACCTCAGATCTACTATGAGCTCCGCAAGACTATCAAACTTTGCTATATTGTCGATTAGACATGTGCGCCGACGTTGAAATAGTCGGCGGCGGACGCCGGTCTGAAATCGGCGGCGGCGGCGTGATTTCGGCGTGAAATTGGCGTGATAGTATTTGTTTAGAATCTGTTATTATTAATTTAAAAATGCTTGCATACTGTTATAATTTATAATTTATTATGCTTTCTTATGTTAAACATAAATTAGGTAGTTTAAAACATCTAGCGTTCCTCCAGTAGGTTCAGGCCCCCAAACTTTAATTAGGTACCTATGTAAAATAAGGAACATATTTTGGATAGGTAGGTAGGTACATAGGTACATAGAGCCCTCACCAGATATATGGTGTCGCGCCAACTTTGGCTCAGTGGATAAACAACATGCTCAAAAACAGAGTTCGATACAAGTGACAATCAATAAAACCACCAGAGGTATAGGTAGTTGTCAGGGGTTGCCCCCAAGGCGGCGTCTTACCGCCCCTTTTATGAAACATAGTTGTTGAAGAGCTAATCCACGACCTCAACGGACGCGGACTGGTCACAATAGGATATGCGGATGACCGTGCGATCTTGGCGACAGGCTGTTTCGAAAACATCACAGTAGGATATGCGGATGAACTCCCGATCTTGGCGATCGGCTGTTTCGAAAACACACTACGCAAACTGATGAAACTTGCCTTCAAAACCATCTAAGCATGGTGTACCTACCATGAACTCTCAGTTAATCCAACCAAAACGGAACTAATAATATTCACAAACAAGCGACATCTGGGAAACATTAAACTCCCTAAATTATTCAACACAGAGATCAAGCTAAAAACAGAAGTCAAGTACCTAGGAGTCATACTAGATAGCAAACTGCTGTGGAACAAACATCTTGACAACAAACTTCAACGTGCGACGTCAACCCTCTACCAGCATTCTGCTGCATTAGCGGAATGCTTGGCTCTTGGCAAAACCTCGGGGATCTCACCAAAAATAACCATGTGGCTCTACACTGCTATAATTAGACCAACATTAACCTACGGAGCGATAGACTGGTGGACAAGAACGGAGTTAAGCGCCGTGATAACGAGACTACAGCGGTTCCAAAGAATGGCCTTCTCAGCCATAACAGGCTGCATGAAAACCATTCCCGGCGCTGCCCTAGATATCATTCTAGACCTCGCACCATTAGATCTTTACATACAACAAGAGGCTACAATGTCAGCCCTAACACTACAAAACATAGGTCTCTGGGCAATCACAAGCAGTCCACACGCCCAGATCATGGACAGGGCTATAAATTATTAACCCCTCATAGCTGCCCCATGTGATAGAATACCCAGCAAACCAATGCTAAACAAGCACTTCCAAATACAACTATACGAGCATCAGAAAGATGAATCTGGTACACAAAGTCAGTCAGATCTATACAGATGGCTCTAAAACGGACACAGGCACAGGCGCCGGGGTCCACTCATTGGACCTAAACATTAACATATCAGTAACACTAGGAAGGCACAGCTCTATATTTCAATGCGAATGTGTAGCAATAACTCAGGCGGCCACAGCTGTACAAAAGAGAGGAATATGACCAATGTGTTCGCATTCTCTCCGATAATGCTGCCATACTCAAAGCCTTGAAGGGGAGTAGCTGCAACTCCAAGTTAGTGTACGAATGCCATCTGGTATAAGAAATAAACAAACAACAAGATTACCCTTCAATGGATAAAAGGACATAGCGGATCGCTAGGAAATGACGCTGATGAGCTGCCACGGCGAGGATCGGACACTACCACAGAAGATCCACTGCCTTTCCTCCCCTTGCCATTTTCATTACTCCAAACATGGATTAGGCTCAAAACTAGAATGATGCATAATGAACGATAGACACGCCCACGCAAGTCAAACTAGAGAGGCGCTGACATTAATATCAAAGAATCGAACTATACTTTTATTGAACCTAAATCAACCTGCGTATTCTGGTAGGAACACTAACAGGGAATTGCTTACTGAACAATCACCTATTCACCATCGGAGCGACAGACAGTCCTCTCTCCAGAGGATGCCTCAGTGGCGACGAATCAGCTGCCCAGGAATGCGAGGGAGTAGCAGCAACACGAACAGAAATGCTCAACTTGCCGAGGTCACTCCGCGAAGCCTGTGAAGATCCCAGGAAGATTCTGCGCTTGAAGACGAAGTAAGGCTGGCTCTGCTAGCACTCACACCACGCATAATGGACCAAAATTGAGTCCAGGAAATAGGAGTACTTCTACCTAAACCTAAGCTATCGTACTAGCGTATATGACGTCATTTGGTACTTATAAACTTTACCTATTCCGATCCCTGGTAATAATAATCAATAAAATGACGGGGTTTTCAAAGCGTCTAAAAGGTAACGTGTCACGCCGAATTCACGCCGATTGGCTGATCGGCGGCGGCGGCGTGAAAAATTTGCCGGCGGCGGCGGCGGGTCGGCGCGGCGCACACGTCTATTGTCGATTGAACAAGAATTGGCTGCTAATATTGATTTTGACAAAGTTATTTCCGACTTCGCTGCTCATAAGGTCCGTAGAATCCGCTTGTAAAACCGCTCATCCTATTTTAACTTCAATAAAAGGTTGCATTGCATGTGAAATTTAATTTTAATTAAGCACCTAAAGAATGGGGGCGGCAAAATGGGTCTCCCGCCCCAGGCGCCGAGATGGCACGCTACGCCACTGCTTGAGAGCGAACAGAAAATGATCAAAACCTGTAATCAACATCAAATTGCTTTATTTCCTTAACACTTGGACATTGGACACGTCATGACATCAAATAATACCTATTATGAATGCTAAAGTTTGTTGGTTTATATTTTGATCGGGCTGATATTATGTAGATGATGTTGCAGACCTGGCTGATACATAGGTATTAAATTCCTTATAAAAAACAAACGCGTGCGAAACTGCAAACCCGCATGGCCAGATGCTAGAAATAAATACTTAGTTCATTTAATTGTGCCCATATCTATAGGTCTCTATCTACCTCTAGGAACTTTCATACGTTTTCAGTGGGTGCATTTTAAACTGAAATCAAGGGAAAAGCACGAAGTGAACTTCCATTTCCGACATTCTGTAAGTCGCGTACAGCCTGCAAAGAACTTTTAGCAAGTTTTACTAAAGTTATGTTTCAGCTGCTATTCATGCTCTTTGCAACTTCATGAAAACTTGTCTTGCAAGAGTCGCGCGCCTCCGCTATCTAAACTCAACCTAGAGTACGTACTTAAATGCATATTCTCTTCTACGAACACATCAATTTAAGACCTCTATATTGCCTATACCTAGTACCTACCTATCTACTCGTTATCTCTTCACTCAATGAAAAGCAACTAACAGGGTTCAAGATAATGACAAGACGTCCGAAGCTCAGGCGCTCAGCTCCTGATCGCGGGCGCTAATGAATGCGACAGGAGCCGGACACTGCCTGATAAACCCGAGCCCCGCTGTATTCCAGCGCGCGGCGAGATTCGCCATCAAATATTTACGTGTTGTAGAGGTGTACGTACTGTACGATCTCCCCCCGGCCCCCGAGCCCCCAGCGCCCCGCACCGCGCCCGCCACCCTATACCTACCTACCCCTTGCTCAGTCGGCCTGCTTGAAACAACTGAATGTACTCAAATCAATATCTGTTGTTTGACACGACTGTTATTTTTGACATGAAAGCAAAATTATTATTGTTTTGCCGCCTGCTCACCTCACAACACGTTCTGAGACTCAACTTCTTGCTTATTTTAAACTTTTAAACCTTTTTTTAAATAGTTATAAAAAAGGTAAAAACTTACGCAATCACTACACAAATGACACTCGCAACGCCATCTTTTATGTAAGTATTACTGTACGCAACTTTTGTTAACAAATAATGTACCTATTAAAATAAATAATGAAACTGTAACCTGCACAAATCCACAGTATATTTTCCTAACATTATTTATTTTAACTCCGAGTTTTAATAAAATTGTGGTTCAAAAACCGACCCACCACTCCTTAAAGACAAATAGAAAATAAAATAAATAAATAAATAATGCTGGACAACCCACACAGCATCATCTAGCCCCAAGCTAAGCAGAGCTTGTGTTATGGGTACTAGATGACTGATATACATAATATGTATATCAGTCATCTAGTACCCATAACACAAATTTTTGTACCATATTGTACCGTTAGGTCTGTATTGTAAGACACGTAAATCTGTTACAACTGGGTCACCTGACTTTTTTCCTGGGCGTATAGATTTGTACACCAAATCTTTACTAAAATCAGTAAAGAAGGTGTAATCCAAAAGTCGTGCTTCGTATGGCATCGGATCTTTCCTTGCTGGCTTTGTGATCGATACTTACTGCTTTGGAAGGTAAATTTCTTTACGTTTTAGTCTACATTCGATAGCGCTGTGCACTGAATCGCACTCCATGTGAGTGTGACCTTTCTCCAGGTACTTTTGGGTAATTATAGTATTGTTTTCTATTGATAGTAATGCTTAAAGTGGTATTGCTTAAAGTGGCGTTTCGATTCTGTGCACAGCAGCCATCAGAATATAAAATGACGGGCAACAGTTTCTTATTCAAAACCTTTTGCAAATGATAAATTAAACATGAAGCAAAAGCCGAGCCCTCCAGCGTACAATTCGATTCATCAAACCAATAGCTCTGTAGGTTTGGTGACGTTTGCATCCTGTATGACACTCTCTGAAGAAACGTCAATTTGTACCGTTTCAGCTATTACTTCATTTGAAGCAAGTATAACGTTTGCACAGCCAGACGCAGAAATTATTTGATCAACCGTTAAGAGTTCAATGAAACCTTCATCGTCTTTATTTACCAAATCACCGTGATCGTCGCTGAGGGTCATGATAGTAGTTGATGTAGTTTGCGAGGAAGACATGGCTGCTTGCTGAAGTACACACGACGTCTATTGGTATCGTCTCAGCAAAACCTCTATGTGAAGAAGCTGAAGTGCATGCATCGAGTTCTAAGTCTTCACCAACTTTTTCAAAAAATGAAGCATTCATGATGTCTTACGTCGTATCCAAATTTAGATTGAAATCTAAAAAGAATAAAACAAAATTAAATAATTTATAAAAGTTACTCAAACACGAAACTGCACGAACATTGATATTTAAAAAAACTACAAAAGCGCCTTATCAAGCTTACTCCTTTTTTTTGACTCGCTAAAGCTCTGCTTACGCCGTTTACTGCCCAATTTTAGTCCAGCATCTCGCAACTGTTGACATAATTCTTCATCTGTACCTACTCTGGTCGCTCGATGACTCATTATTCTTCTCCATCCATGGTCTTTAATAGGTACCACTCCACCCTGCAAGAAATAAAGTTTGTAACACCGCATAAGTCATAATACGAGCATGAACTCGATGCAATAGCAAAATCCTAGTAACACCGCCTAAGTAGATGGCGACAAACTCATTCGATTTTAGGTTCAATTCAACACTTAAATCAGTATATCTTATAATGTAATTAGTAACTTACCTCCTACTCTTTGTTAATTACACTTCCTAAAACAAATTCCACAAAAATAACACTATAAAACCACTAAAATCAGTAGTAGTAAAGTATTTTTCGCTCGCAGTATGGCGGAATGCCGATTTGAGCGGTGTTGGCGGGATAACCGACTTATGCGCTGTCACTATTATTTGAATACTGGCCTCTGATTGGTTGATATCCTTGAATCTGACAGGCAGTTTAACGCGCGAATTTAAAATTTATCCAATGACATCAAAATGTCAATACCGCCAAAAATCGACTTGAGCGGTGTTGTTAGATAAATGACGATATACAATATTATTACATATATAGATATTTTTTACTATACATAGAAAACGACCAGAACGCCCTGAACAAATATCTTCAGATCGTACAAATATTTGTTCCGAGGCGGGAATCGAACCCGCAACCTCCAGCGTCGCAGGCGGACCTTCGCCCACCGCGCTACAGAGGTCGTCAATAGAAAGCCACTCTTTAAAGAAAAGATAAATAGATAGAGATAGAGAAACATTTATTGAAACAACTCTGTTACAGCACAGAACAAAAACAGTATATATAATATAATATATAATTAAATTACCTTACTTACTTTGTTCTTGTTATTCTTGTTATGCTTACTTACTTTGTTCTAGTGATACTAAATACTACAACAAAGTAAGTAATTGACAACGCAACGTTTAAATAATTCGATCTTAATAATTTTAATTTTAGCAGCGACATCTTGTTATATGAACATTAATAACAAAAACCTAAGATTTTTGTTTTCATAGTCCGTAAGTCCTCGCCCTCGCACGCGGGGTAATCGTGTTCATGTGGTCAGTCAGCGCACTCCGGTTCTGAGGGAGGGTCGCGGGTTCTAGTCCCGCCGAAATAGAATTTTTGAGGGATATTATCCAATTTTTGGACCTGGTCTATCTGATCTTTATTTACGAGTTCGGCGTACTTTCATTTCATTTCATTTTCAATTTAGGGTGAATAACTAAAATAAATAATAATAATAACTTATTATTTATTAACGAAGAAAATTATAAGCAAATAGTTGTTATACAATTATTAACACTTAGTATTTAAAATTGAAAAATTGATTTAACTGCAGACTGTTGCAAGCAATCTACAAATTCGTAGATTGGTTGCAATTAGGTTGCTGAAATATTAGAGAAGCGGTAGAGTAGATGTTAATAATAATTAACTTCTAAGTACAGGTAGTGTGGTTGTACTGTGGTTGGTATCCGCTAGAGGACAGGATGCGGGACACTGCGGCTTTTACCGCTGCGATGCTCTCCTGCACTTTGTAATGAATACGGAAACCATTCCCATCAGCCAAAGGAAGTCCAGCTTCCTTTGAGACTACAAATCAATTTTTATTATTAGTTTTTTTACTCTGTAAATGACTTTAACACTCTCACGTAAATACTAAGTTCAGTTACAGTCGCCTCTCTCGAAAGTTTTTAAAAGATGCCTTTCTTGATAAACCAACAAGGAAAAGCTGAATACCAAATGTTTTTGAAAATACGAATTAAAAGAAAACATTTATTTGGATCCACAAAATATATAATTGCTAGATAACCGTTAAATGGTTTTCAAAATCATACCTACTTACAAGCGTCTATGAAACGTATCCAATTTTGGCAGAATTTATGAAATTGTTTGCTTTCGGTAGAAAACACGAAATACCCCGTAAATAAGGACGGCAATGAACGCGAGTAAAGCTGCGATAATTCGATTCGATTACTTTTCCAAAGGAAATTAGATCTTTTTATCAAAATCCCGGTAAAACGCGCATTACCTACCTAAGTACCTACCTTGGCCATGCCGCTGCTGCGAGCCGTGAGAATCGGCAGATGAAGTTTGAAGATTACGTATGCTCGATAAAATATGATGTCCTTCTTCCTTCCGGTTATTCTTATTTAAGTTCCAAATTATTAAAAAAAGCGATAATAATTATTAGGAGCCAATTTTTAAATGCTAGGTATAATTTTAATATACTGGTATTGAATATACTTACTGGTATATTAACATTATAGATGAACATTATGAAGGATGCAGGCCGTGTGGTGCCGGCATAGAATTTCACCACCCCAACTCTTCCCGTGGGTGTCGTAAGAGGCGACTAAGGGAAACACACCGGGGGGCGGGCAGCAGCGCCTTCTGCAGAACAACTACACCGAACTGCGATCCCCAACCCGCATGCCCAGCGTGGGGATTATGGGCAATAACCCCCAAATAATGATGCCATCTATGGCGCTCATTAGGGGAGGCCTATGTCCAGCAGTGGACTATTATAGGCTGGTGATGATGATGGTGATGATTATGAAGGAATAATCAATAGCGACCTTGATCAAAGACATGGCCATCTCTTGGAATTTGCTTCCGAGTACATCTTGTGCAAATTCTGCAGCTCTACATATAATTTCGAAGAAAAAGAAGAATGCTCTGAATGGAGTATTCATTGCTCGGCTGGGCAGTGTTTGGAAACCACGTCGAGTCTTCTCGTCATCCACACTGCATGCAATGTCTACAAACTAAAGTCTTTAATCAGTGCGCCACCAGTTCAAAGTCACTCAGCGAGTTATGTATAAAGCTATGCTCTGAGGTTCTCTGAAGGATAGGATTCGTAATCGTATCCGACAGAGAACATACATACGTTGTCGACATATCTAAACAAATGGCAGTGATCCCGCCATATCTCACGAATAACTGACAACCTCTCTTCCTCCCGAACCTTTCCTGCTGATACAAATAGAATTGCATTTGATATCCGGCTCTACGGGGATTGCTCTAGACCTGAAATTAGAATTAGACTGACATTAATTATTGAGCGGTCACCAGAAGACTGACCTTTCAAAGTAAACAAAATGAATGTTTAACTTGTACTTAGCACTTCTACTTAGGCTCAGCTACTTAGGTAATCTATCGATCCACCAGCACGTTGCAGATCGTTGAAACCAAAGTAAAAGAAACCAAGCAATACAGTTGCAGAAAGGGCACATCTCCGGGATTTACAACTCACGTAACTTTAGTAATTTGTCTTATTTAAATTATCCTGATGGCTTATCTATAGAACTGGAGCTATCCGTAGATATTTTATGTAATTTCTATCAAAATGCTCTGGGATGTTTTTGTGTGTGTTTAATTTTTTTACATTCAGTGATATTTTGCACTATTAAATATAAATTCAGTAATATTTTACTATTTATTCAATTATATTTATACTAGCGGTCCGCCCTGGTTTCGCACGGGTATATAACAAATATGAAATTTTTAATACGGAACCCTAACTTCTTTGAAAATTTTCTGTAGCATATGTTCGTCACGGAAAATTTAGGATTCTTATGGTGAAAAACTTTTTCAAATCGGTCCGGTTTCGGAGCCTATTCAATTCAAACAAACAGACAATCCAATATTTCCTCTTTATTATAATTAGTATAGATTATCAATAAGAACGTATTTAAGGAACAAAGATTTAAAATTCAATAAATACTAATTTTGGTGAGAATCATCCGGAGTAGGTTGCGGTTCCTAGTTCCGGCTGCTCTGGTCGTTTTCTAATCATAATAATATTATTATCTATTTTATATATTTACGAGTAATGTATTGTGCTAGGGATACCAGTCATCTAGTACTTATCCATAACACAAGCTGTGCTTAGCTTAAAGCTAGGTATGTCCAATTATAAGCTACCTAATAGGTAAGGTGTGCAAAATTGTATAGTAGACACGATTTTAATAATTAATAATTTTTCTAAATTTTAAGTACCTAAATTCAATAAAAAAAAATAATAAGAGAGGTGCATAAAGAAATAAGTTAGCCGGAACAACCAATTTCTTTTTTCTTTAGTTCGAAAACTTCTTCCACGATAATTTTTTTTTTCTAATCGGCCGTGTTTTAATTTAGGTTCAAACAGGTTTAATGTCGTTTCGCTTTCAATGCTTTCCATGAAACTTTTTGATTTTGTTAGATTTTTTTAAATTAGGGCATACTTAAATAAATGTACCTAATGGTCTGGCTCACAGCATTATACAAACATGCAAATGAGAGTTATCAATCAAGCAAATAAAATAAGCTAGGACCGTTTACAATCCAACGAATAATGTTCAATGTAGGTAGAGGAAAGCAATAGGATAATCATTTATAAATCAGAATTTCAATTATGAATAATAATGATTAAAAATCATAAAAGTTAGAAATCGATGTCAAAAGTAAATAAAGAAATAAGTATCCTATTAAAATTTATCGTTTAGAAATTTATCGACGGTAAATTATACTTTTTCCTCGAATAATTTGTTTGACATGACTCTTCCTAAATAAGCCGTGAGTGGTGACGTAGGGTTCCCTCAAGGTGTGTGGAAAGCAACCGGGACCTACATGTCCCGGATTTAGATTAGCTTGGATAAGTTGCCAAGTTCGTAAATGTACCGGGAAGCAAGAGTAAGGATTTCCAGTGTTTAAAAACACCCTCGCACGCACGTGTCGGCCCGCCCGTCCTAGGCGGACAGGGCTCCTAAGCATCTCTTCAAGCTCTGAATACTTTTACTTTATTGGTTGCGTTTCCCAGAATATAGGTGTAACTGAAATAAAATGTGTTTATTTTATAGAATTTATTCACAATTTAGGACTTCTATATCATACCTCTAATCTTAGGCATGCAAATTTTTCGTGGATTTTAAAATTATAATTATTTTTTTTTACGAACGAGGATAAAACCTTTAATAACATAGAAAATTACAATCAAATGGTCCAATTTAAACTATGTATGTATTTATTGTATTTAAAATTGAAACAATTATGCTAACTGAAGCATACATTTATACAAGATTCTTATAACAAAAATCTTCGTAAATTTTCGAAGTCATCTTAATCAATTTATCCAAGAAACAATATTTTAGATATAGGTAAATATTGTTTCATGACGGTAAGCCTATGATATAAAAACAATTTACCTACTGATAAATTATTTATACCTCTGGTAGATTATTTAATATTTTTATGGTCAATATCGACTTGATGATAGGTTTAGAAAATTATCTGAGATTCTTTGTACATGTCCACCGGTTTATTCCTTCCTTCCGATTATTGATAATAGGGTTGCTTGTGTCCAAGTGGCAAGGCGTGTTCAAAACATGCACGACTCGAACCCTTCGGTAAACGATACCCGAGTTGTATGTCGATGGCGGGGCGCGGCGGGGCGCGAGCGTGGCGGTGGCGGGCTACACGGCCGTTGATTAAAACCTGTCGAGTTGATTACATCGCATGTTTGTGCCTTTTCTGCGGTGGCCGATAGCTTTATTCCAAAAGCCCATACGATTCGTATTGAGCTATTTTTTGCATCATTTACGAAACCTATAAAATGTTTCGTTCCCTTCCTTACATTTGACATCTTGCAGTCTCCTTTCGGTGATTAGATTACAATATTATGACGTTCTCAATAATGAGCCAACGCTTACCTACTAGCCACTGCAGGAATACACTTTACCTTTGGTGAATATGCTTTGACGAGGTTCGTTAATCCTGGTTAGCGTTAGTTCTAGCCTCGCCTCGCCTACCAAACACAATCTGTAGGTACTGCAATTTGTAAAGACAAGTTGTGACGTGGGATGCTTACACCTAGTATGTAGGTATACCATACCGTAGATATTCAGTCGGATGTTGTTTGACGATGATGAAGAATGTAGTCATGAAATGACATACCCAGAGGGACATGATTATGAAGTCAAATGAAGAGAGAATGAGAAAGAATGAGTCATGATTATAAATATCATACAAACTTTCACCCTAACAATATTAGTAGGAAAGATATTTTACTTTGCCAATCATAATCAACTTGCAGCAATTGCATTAAATACGCAACAGATTGCAAAGAACAAAGAATGAAGACACTAACAAATAGATAAAGTCCCTCCCAACTCATGGCATGCGGCTGATATCAAGGGCCAAATTCTCTATCAAACTTTAAACACAATTAACGTCACATATCTCGATAGCCCATCACAACACGCCCGGCGCCCGTGACAAACCCACTTCAGATTCGGCAAACGTAGATAAGCATCTTTATGGAGCTTTCTCGAGATAGATCAATCAAGCAAACGCGGACGCGCGCGTTCCTCGGGGTGACGCGATACGTACAAACGCGGGGATGTTTTTTGATTACATTCCTTAAAATATGTCGCGTTTATTTACCTACAAAAGTTAATAATTAATAACAAGGAATTTCGTATATGCTACATCACATCAAACTGCGAATATGTATATATGTAGTACCTAGTTACATAGGTTTTCTCATATTTATTTATTTTGGGGATTATCCCAAATATACTCAACATACCCAAGTGAGCAACAAAAATCATGTACAATAGGTGTATGGACGCCACACTCCAGCTCCAAGGATGTTGTAGGCTAAAAAGAAATAGTATTCCTGACTGTAGCTGGATACTAGGGCAATGATGCTGACGAGAGTCATGCTGTCATGCTGGACACACTCTTTCTAAATGAAATAGACCTTGCACAGACCAGGTAGAAACGGACAACAGCGTAGATTATTGATTTAAAATCTTTAAACGTAATTATTAAAAAACATAACACGAGTGCGTGAGTACTGATAATAATACGCCTTCGTTTATTAATAGGACTCGTTCACTTGGATAGGAAATCCTCTAAAATTAAATAAAGTAGAGCTAGGAAAGGGTCGGTGGCGCGGGTGCAGTGCGGTCGCGCGCGCCATCAATCACGTCCGCCGCCGCCGCCGCCGCCGCCGCTGCCGCCAGCTGCCGCTGTGGCGTGCACACTGCCGCCCGCCCGCGCCCGCGCCACCACATCGCTCATATCAAGGATCTGTCTGTCGCCCGACACTCATTATTTACCTTCCTTACTTACAAGTTTTGGGAGACAAACTAGGACAAAGTTATTTTCTATGTTTCGGTGTATAAGTTTGAGTATTGGTTCAGATATTTTGGAAAATTCAATCACTAAGTATATAACTTATAGGTATTATGTTTATTTCAGAACATAATTAACAATTCTAATACACTGATAATAAAAAATAAAAGAGGCGCATAGCACACTTACCTCTTAGGTACGCTCTCGTAGTAAATATACTTTCCATTGTCAGTGTAATGAAATGACTCTTGTCTTTTTCAGTCTCTCAGAAATGAGCTCTATCGAAAGACTGACACATCTCTAAAACAGGCACTAAGAAACCATTTAAAACCTCGAAGTAGAGGAAGTAGATATCAACATTATCGCAAACATTCATAATTAATTATGTATCAGTAAACTAAATGTGTGTTCAATTCAAACACCTATAAGAAAGCTGCCTATACCTAACCTTAAGTTTTTCTTGATTAAATTGGAATGTGTAAATGTTATATCCAATATTCGTTGTTGCAGTGTGGGTGGCTGGCGGTCGCAGTATCAGCGGTGAGTCTCTCCACAGTCCCTCGCAGCCCCGCCCGCGCCGGCGCCGCGCCGAGTGCTTGGCTCAGTGCCCCTCTCCTAATTACTGTAGCTCGCATAGCCTCTCACATTTTTTAACTGGAGGAAACCAATTATAAATGCGAGTGAGTTCATTTGCAGCAGACTCTTTGTTGGCTGGCTATGATTACCTACCTACCTACAATATTGCATTGTTTAATCGGAAATGAAGATAGTTACACTCGTGATAAGACTGGCTAATAAATTTCATAACTAAATTTACAACAACAATAAAGTAAAGTAAAGTAAAGTAAAAGTTTTTTATTTGGTCCATTTGCTCTTTGCTCTACCCAGCAGGCGTATTTTCTAACAACAGAAGAAAAAGGGATGAATATAACGCGTCCCATTTTTTTTATTACAATTAGTACCGCTTTAAAACAAACAACTCCAAAATGAAGTTAGTTATTCCGTAGCTGGATACCATGTCGTCTGGCTAACAAGTTTCAAAAACACGTAGTTTGTTAGTGATTGCTGGTGGGTCAGGTCACCCTACGCCCACCCCGTTCGCGTCCTGTGCACTTGTACACTACACACGTAGAGTGATAGCTGCGCGGATGTAATGTCCGACTGGCCCATCGCTAATGGCGAGCCGATCCAAACGAACATAGCCTCTGATCAATATTAAACATGACCACTGTGGTCTCACTGTCATCTGAACTAGTCCCGTAAGTATCCTGTATCTTCATGAACGGTACGTATAGAACGGCAGCTCGAGAAAAGTCAACCTTCTCTGGCAAGATTTGCACTTAGAAGTTATATCGCCCATATACATCGCAATTTTGCAGAGTACGAAGCTAGCTTGAATGTTTGAATGTCCAACAGTAATCGAGTTATCGATGCGCAAGTCTGTGGAATGACTCCGGTCACGGGCTGGCTCCATGTAGAGCTGCGAGCGATCCGCTTTACTCGCGGAACTTTGTCAATAGCTCCTGAATTTTCCACTTGAAACTTGCACGCGGCGACAAAAGTGTAGGTAATAAGATTCATTATGAAGTAACTTTCCGTGCCACGCTCGCGACCAGAGCCGTGCAACTTTGGCAGTGATATGTATGCAAACTGCATGTCTGGAAAATAAACAACAGAGTTTCCATCACGTTCGAAATATTTTACTGAGTGATTTGCAATGGATTTGCACGAAACATTGCTACAACAAAGTATTTGACGTACCGCAACTATGCACTCTTGCATTGGTTCTTTGATTTGCAGCGCAATGGTCTGATGATTGAGGTTGTGCGGAGAGAAGCACTAAACGCCGACATATTTTTGAAGCTTGTCTTACGCTGCAATTCACTTAAGTGCCTATAAGCTTTCCACCCATGACGAACAAAGGCGTCCCCGGATAGCATTTGCGTAACAACTCTGATGTGAAAAGTAATTTAGTCCCCATCCGCCGGCCGCCGTCCGGCTGTCGTCTGTCATCGTTCATTCCGGTCACTGGGTGCCTCAGTAAGGAGGCACACTTCGTCTCAACTCTAATGTGATCTGAGTGGTCCTTTGCTTTGACGTCACCCTTTTTCCAATTTAGAAATCAACTCGAGGGCTCCTATTTATTTGCCGTAATCCTGCCGCTGCTGATTTGAAGACTAATTTATTAAAGCCTCACAAATAACGTTTGCATTTGGGTACGGTACTAAACGAAAATTGTGCGTTCCTAAATTGTAAATTGCGATTACAAAGTGTGTGTTCACACAGCGCTTACGAGATCATCCCTAAAGCAGCCAAATGTAACTGGCACGCGGCCACGAGCCGAGCGCCCGCCATGCGCGGCCCGCGCTACATCCCACTATCAGCCAAATAAATATTATTTAAAACAGAACGGGATCATACGTTTTTATTCACAGCGTATACGCGGTCTACTTTATGCCGCAGTAGGCGGATGGAAATTCCGTAGCTCTCCCGTAGCCGGTCGCGGCGTAGCACTACATTATTAAAGCCGAGGGATGTCTAATAAATAACAACTACTTTTAAAAGCTTATTCCAAAAGCTAATTTGTTGGAAGGGGTTTCCCTTCCAAAAAGCTGGATTCGAAAAATAAATTGTGCTTTAACTTCACATCCCATCTCTATGTTCTGTATGAAAATGAACACCTGCATTATTAAGGTGAGCCTGTGCTCGGTACGCCACATGGGTACAGTACAGCCCCGTGGCTCCGCACACCTCGACACGACACGCACCGCCCGCGCCGCGCCGCCGCGCTGCCGCCTGCGGCGCGACGTGGCGTGGTGCGGCGCGACGGGGCGCAGCCGTGGATCAACACACGTGTGCGTTAGGGGACGCAGTTGCGCCGCGTACAAGTGTCTTACCATCTTTAAACGAGGAAAAAGGGGATGTATAAATGTATATTTGTAATATTGTAGGAGTACTTTATATTTAGTGTGCTTTTTCAGCACTGCTATCTTACTAGTTGAGTAGGATTTACGTATAATAATAGCGAACAAGATATGTAGTATTAACATCATATAATATTAGGTATATGGAGACGTAACATCCATAGTTAAAAACTTTTGCTTCGATTAGTATTTATTGAAACCAATTAAAAATCATGGATCCTTTTTTAGTGTGTACCTAGGTAGTTAGTAGATATCTGAATGGATGGATGGCTAGGTCGTCGGTCGGTCGGCGTGGGAAGATATTGTGCGAGTCGCGTCGGTCGCCCGGCGCGGGGCCAGCACGTGAGCTCTCACCGGGGACCATTCATGAGCGAGGGCGGCGCCCTGCGCGCGCAGCGATCGATAGCGCAGGGCGCCGCCGCCAGTGGCAGGTCGGCCGCGCCACGGGCCGCACGCACGCAGTCTCCGCGCCCCCCCAGCCGCCCCCTCCCCATGACCGCCCCCCACAGATGACGGAGCGAGGACGCCCGCGCGCCGCACCCCGCCGTCGTCTCGCACGAGCTCTGCCGTCCCCGCCCGCGCTCCTGTCGCGCGACAAGGTACGCTCGATCGATACCCTCCGCCGCCAGCGACTGCCGCAGCCGCTGCTGCCCGGACGACAGGACCTCCACGCTCCCCTGCTGACATGAATCTCAATAATCTAAAGACGTATATTAACATCGTAGTGCATACTCATAGCTCTATACTCAACGCTCGCGCAATTGCGGTGCATTAGATGCAGGCGTTTAAAAGCAATTTATTTAATAAAGACGAAGCAATCCAATCCAAAAGAGAGTATTGAAATGTGAAGGCACATTCACGCCGCTGCGAGAAATGAAGTGCGACAATGTGACTTATTACAAAGTGGAGCTATTCAACCCCCTTTCAAAGCCGTTGGAATCTAGGTCTTGGTATGTTAAAAAGAGTGCTTCGAACAGAGGTGTTCTCACTTTTGTTAAGATCTGCTCCATTGTAGCATCCTGAGGAAATCCATAAAGTCATTTGAATAATCGAACTAGATTTGAATTTAAACTAGATTAGATGAATAATCTAACTAGATTATTCAAATGACTGAGTAATTCTAAAATCATTGAAAGTGAAATGGTTCTACGATTACGGTATGCTTTGATGAGATTGAGATCAACCGCAATTAAATTAAAAAGGTAAACTTGTATAAAAATTAAACCCCGCACCATCGTCATCCAGGTATTGACGATCTGTAATGCAAGCAGCCGGCCGTGGGCCTGCTTACCTAGATACGACCTAAAGTGTTATTTACTTTGATCCGTCCGAATTTTTGGTACGATCAATTTGAATTGGGTTCGTATCACCCTGCCTAGTTTAGTTAATAGGTATAGATTTAGGCATATTGACTGTAAGTGTACCCAACCTAGAAAAACAGGTGTAAGTTTACTTGATCAAGACGAGCCCCCGAGTCTTGTGCCAGTAAGAAACGTGTCCCAACTTCACTTGTTTGCTACGACAGAGTGTCATGGTGGATGAAGGGCAGTCATACAGACTGGCAACGAATATATTATTGAGGTTGGTTCTGGTTTTTCCTATCTAATGTTTAGGTTGATTAGGTATATCAAAATCAATAACGCTTCAAGTGCCTAGTGGAGAAGTCAATTACTGGTGGGGAGCTCGGCTATGGGTCGATGGTGGGCAATGCCGTGATGCAGTGCAATTTCAGCGGCGGGCGGGGCGGGGCGGTGGGAACTGGCCCAAGGACGCAGACTGGTTCAAAGGCCACGAGCGCTCGATACTTACCTGCTCTTCCATTTTTAAACTTGCTTCACACTCGGAGACATCTTAGGCAATTTTATTCAATGAAAGTGACCACTATCGTAGATTTACTTAGATATTTTAAAATGGACAGCAAATAGAAAAAAAAGGTAGATGCGTCGGCCATAAACTAATTGTAGAAGAAGTCGGCCCGAATCTTAATTAAATCTATTGAGTTGAGAGTCAGCGTCGGCGGTGTACCCAGGCTCAACTAAACTGAACGCTAAGTAAGATACATACTTATAAAAAAATTACTTTATTTACTTATAAGGTTCGCTCTTGTATTTTTGAAGGTCTCCAAATATGGATATTATAATTCGGAAAATAAAGAACCATGATTAAAAAGCCTGTGCGTCCGGTTAAGGACTCTCCCGATCAAATGAAAAACAAATACACATGATATCTCAGTACACCCCCTTCCCCTCGAGATGTCTCAGTACACCCGCATGCCCTGGTGATAGTCGACCCCTCACGTGTGTGTTTGTTGTGTTGTGTGCAGGTGATGCATCGACGATGAGTCGCCGCGCGCGGCCGTGACATGGAAGCGCAGGCATGGGCTGGGGCGCCGTGCTACCGCCGCACATCGCCGCCTCGCTGCTCCTACTGCTGCTAGTCTACTTACCAGGTCAGTCGCTCGCCACGCCGTCCGCGCTTTAGAGACACCCACTGCCTGCGTCGGTCAGCCCCTGTAACTGTGTGTGTGTGTGTGCGCAGCAACCTGCCACCAAGACCACCAGGATGCCGTGCACATCACGGCCATCCTCGGCGAGAGCGTCGTGTTCAACTGCCAGGTGGACTTCCCCGAGGACGTGCCGGTGCCGTACGTTTTGCAGTGGGAGAAGAAGGTAGGCGAAACGGTACGACGGCCCACACTCCACTCTTACAATACAACGCTGCTCATCTACCGTGTGTGTTTCTGTTCAGTAGAGGACGCGACGTATCCGCGACGCGCCCCACCGACTGTAATGTATAAAGCGCCTGTTGTTGGCGACACCACTATTGTCCGCGCCGGGCTCCGGGCGCCGCGGGCCGGCCTGCGCCCCCCGCCGCGCCCTCTGCCCCCCGCCTTTGTGTATCTTGCCTCTTCCGTATTGCCTCGTAATGCTCGATCTACCGCGCTCGTCCACATACCGGCTCCACTAACACCACAGAGACAAAGACCTTCAAAGCGAGTCCGAGAGAGCAGCAGACCGTTACCGTTAGAGTCGAACATGCGAACACTATACTGTCACTTTACATGATACAGATTAAACATATTTTATCGTCATCTTAAGTTTATTTTCGGGGTGCACATCGATTTGAGTTGGTTGGGAGAGCACGGTTGCTTACATTTGAGTTTGTCGGGGGAGCACGGTTGCTTACATTTGAGTTAGTTGGGGAGCACAGTTCCATACATGGCTGACACTGGGCTGGGCACGGCACCCCGCGCGCACTGGCGGCGGTTCTGTCTGTTTCTCTCTTCCTGTGGCTGTGGGCTGCCCCACGCTCTTTGAACACCGTATCGGGTGAAAACTGCCAACGAGGCCTTTAGATAAACTTGTCTGAATATTGAACTTGGAACGTTTATTCGCTAAACTTGCTATATTCAATATTTAGGCCTGTACTTTCTCCTAAGATCTCGTTCGTAATTTTCGTCCAGTAGATTTTATAGATTGCATACCCCTTCGTGGTACCCTTGATCGTTGACCCTTTTAAGTGAGTGCACAGTAAAATTATTTGTATCCAAATGCATGAAGTAGTGATAAAGCTTATGTTTCACATTGTTAGTTTACATTATCAACATCACCTCCTGCATGCCATAAGTGAGGCGTACAAAGTACTCGTACATATAATACTGTAGGTAGCATTAGCCACTCGTATCAGATTATTTGGCATCGTAGGTAGGTACTCTCAACTAGTACAATAAGGAGTACTTTAAGCTAATGTAGGTTTCCATTGTTATCTAGGTGGAACAACGAATAGATCGTAAAACAAGGACAATGCTTTAATCGCGTAGGAGGCCTCATCAAAGAACGCCCGCAGTTCAGAAATACACTGCTGCTTTTCGAGATTACGTCATAGTGCTGCATGCTTCATTCGTGTTGATGTATGTTGTGTATACCCTGTAACAGTAGGCCTATATATTATCTGGTAACGTCAGGTTCTTACTGCTGCAAGGTATAGTTGTGCATCCGATGCGTGTCATTGTTGTAATGTGCACTGTCGCGCCAGTCGCAGGCAGGTTGTCATTGTTTGTGCGTAGTGAGAGGTGGCGCGCCGGCGGTGCTCAGGAACTAACAGTGGGCTTGTGTTTAGGGACAGGACATCCCGATCTACATTTGGTACGAGAGCTACCCGACGCACAGCGGCGAGGGCTACGAGGGCCGCGTGTCGCGCGTGGCGCCCGACTCGCCCTATGGCGCCGCCAGCCTCAACCTCACCAACATCCGCGAGACCGACCAGGTTACTTACCATTACCTACATACACCAGATTTTTTTTCCTCTGTTCCTGCTACGAGTATGTATAACACTCTTGCTCGCTCCTTATTTTTGCTATTAGTTCGGTAACTCTTTTTTACCTACTAGAACGAGAGGTGACTTCATCGAGAGAGATTATGTTTGCAATATTTTATTTAAATTAGAGGTATAGGAGCCGTTCCCGTCGTATTAAATTTTTCCATATAATAAATGTACAATCTGGTTATCTCCGGCTCTATTTGTAGTTAGGTTCAGTGTCTCTTGACTCGCTGCTGGACTGTCTCAGAGCTTACTGTTTCGTTCTGCAGGGATGGTACGAGTGCAAGGTGGTGTTCCTCAACCGGTCCCCGAACCAGCACAAGAACGGCACCTGGTTCCACCTCGACGTTCACGCGCCGCCGCGCTTCTCCATCACACCGGAAGACATTATCTACGTTAATTTAGGTAAATTTATAACCATACACACAGATATAATAATATTAGTTCACCGTTCATACAAACATTATTCTAGTGTACCTACTACAAAGATCCCCCATCGACCAATAATCACAAAATAATCATTTTAATTCCTTCGTGACGTTGGAGGTATAGAAATTTTGGCGCGCATGGTATATGTAAATATTACTTATCCCTGCCACTAGCTAAGAGAAAGATACCTATATGAGTAAATCTTCATTATTGTCCATTTCCTTTGTGATCAGAGTTTATATGGTGTAAAATTCCAGGAGATGCCATAATCCTGAACTGCCAGGCGGAAGGCACGCCGACGCCGGAGATCCTGTGGTACAAGGACGCGAGCCCCGTGGAGCCCTCGGGCACGGTCGGCATCTTCAACGACGGCACCGAGCTGCGCATCTCCAACATCCGGCACGAGGACATCGGCGACTACACGTGCATCGCGCGCAACGGCGAGGGGCAGGTGTCGCACACCGCGCGCGTCATCATCGCGGGCGGAGCCGTCATCACGGTCAGTTAATACAGCAAGAAGGCATCGGTGAGGGGCAGGTCTCGCACATCGTGGGTGGAGTGTGGTCATCGCGGTCAATATCAACTGAATGTATTCCACGGCTGGACATATACTTCCCCAAAAGATCGATCTTTGGGTTGATTTTCCATAAACAGCACGCTTGGCAGACGAGTTTGCCATTGGAGTTCGGTGGTGAGTCTGTTCTGCAGGGGCGCTGCAGAACACTGCAGGAGCTGCCAACTATTCTTATTTCGCAATCATGCAGTCTCGTAATCACGGGATGACAGATACGCTCAAAGCTAGGTACTGCTGGGAATTGACGTCAGTTGCAGCTCCACTTCACAGTTGATCGTTGCTTGCTATGATCGAGTCTAACCTAGGCACAGTCGGATTAAGACGCTCGTAGTACATAAATTTTACCAAAGTCTAAAAACTAAACCCTCAATGAATTAATTATGATCTAACATGAGTTATCTATTATACAGAATGAAAGAAATATGTTTATTATGTAAGTGTATTATTTGCTCAAACAATGAGGATACTTAATTTTAATAATTAGTAACATGCTCATAACTCTGAACAGCTAATGAACAACAGGCTTACCGTCAGATGCCGCCGACCAACCAAACGAAGCTAGAAGGCGAGAAGGTGCAGTTCTCGTGCGAGGCCAAGGCGCTGCCGGGCAACGTGACCGTGAAGTGGTTCCGCGAGGGCGCGCCCGTGGCGGAGGTGGCGGCGCTGGAGACGCGCGTCACCATCCGCAAGGACGGCGCGCTGCTCATCAACCCCGTGGCCGCGGACGACTCCGGACAGTACCTCTGCGAGGTCTCCAACGGGATCGGGGACCCCCAGAGCGCCTCTGCCTACCTCAATGTCGAATGTCAGTATCCGCGTCTCTGAAGGCATATAACTACAACTTTATGTACTCGTGTTTGCGTGTGAAGCTAAGGCAAAGATTTTGGGTATTGCTGAAATAAGGCCAAAGTTAAACAATCGCTGATAAAAACCAGCAAAATGTAATTGGTTTCAGTATAATTTTGGGTTTGTTTCGATTGTGTGCAAAAATATTAGTTTATCTATTTATTGGGTCTAGAAAATACCATTACATTATAATTATGTAGAAAATGAACTTGTAGCTGTTAAATTAGGCTTGTGGGAAACAGAGAGGTCGGGGCTACTGAGTAAAATCATCGTCGTGCCACTGCACTTGTAGCAACGTCGCGGCGCGCGTAGCGCTTGTAGCGCCGTGATTTCGTAGCAGTCTGAACGCGTTGATGTCTTTTTGTGCGCACAACATCATTTGCGCGTAGCACTACCGTAGCAGCCGTAGCAACAGCGTAGCAGCTTAACGTGCTAAAGTCTTGTTCAGCAGCATTCACTCGTACCCAGCACTATTGTAACTATCCGTCTACATTCGTGCGTAGCAGTTTCGTAGCTACGACATGAATCTGTAACAAAGATGTCGTTGGCACCAAAACCTCAATATATCTTAAAAATTTTGTCGCCCTATTCTTATGATTGATAAAAACAAGACTGCACTATAGTTTAGTTAGCTTACATAGTTTTTGTGATAATAGAATCACTTGCATTGTCTACAAAAATTACTAAAAACTCTAAATTGCTCTAAAAAATACCTAGTTCAACATGATGACATTGATAAACCGAAAAAAAAAATTTAATGGACCAGAATTGTCCGTCACCATTACATTGGAATTCTAAGTAAATGTTCTGTGCTTTCAACAATTAATGAATGAGCTACTTTGTTTGTGTCCAGACCCAGCGAAGGTGACATTCACGCCGACGGTCCAATACCTCCCCTTCCGACTGGCGGGCGTGGTCCAATGCTACATCAAGGCCAACCCTCCGCTGCAGTACGTCACGTGGACCAAGGACAAGCGCCTGTTGGAGCCGTACCAGACCAAGGATATCGTGATCATGAACAACGGCTCGCTGCTGTTCACGCGCGTCAATCAGAACCACCAGGGCCGGTACACCTGCACGCCCTACAACGCGCAGGGCACGCAGGGATCTTCAGGTATACTTATTAAGGCTAATGTTTTAATTTTTCGCGGACGATTACCGGTCACAGCGCATATTGCGTCATTACGTGTTAGTAATTAGGTTTATTTTATGTATGTTAGATGAAGGTATATATTTTATATAGGCCTTGGTTTTTAATTTATATTATATAGTATTTATAGATAACTTAAATTAGTATTATAACTCTTTCTCTTTCTCTATTTTAAAAACTTTGCTGTTTCTTTTTTTATATTAATCTGTGTAATCCTTTTTGGCCTTATTGTTAACTAAATTTTAATTATTCTAATATTTACTGTAACGCTGTGGTTTACCTCAATAAATAAATAAATAAGTATTTTCCATCCTGTACTAGACTAATGTTGATTGAAATTATTATAATAGCATCCTTTTGAGCCGATGAAGCACAGATTATGAACGGATCACGTGGTTTACTCGCTGCAAGTGCAGAGTGGGATATAGCAGGGGCACGTCCCGCCCGACTAAAGTTATGGGATATATTATTATTGCATTAGGATTTTAAACTATAATATTTTCGTTATCTATAGTCTAATGGCAAGTATAGGTAATTGAGGTATAGAATAAGTATAGGCTCTTTGGGAGAGGCTTTGACAGAGTTGATGATGAGTATGAGTTAGTTGTGATATTTATAAATGGTCTCGTCCACAGGTCCGATGGAAGTTTTAGTTCGGAAACCTCCCGCGTTCACCGTGGAACCAGAGCCTTTATATCAGAGAAAAGTAAGTTTCAGTCTTCGGAAGTCGGTTCTACGACTTTACGCAGTCTTATGTTCAATGATATCTTTAGAAAGCCAAATCTGAATCTACTGTGAAATATACAATTGCAACTCTTACAGAAAATATGGGTTTTCTTTACCGTTCGCATGAGTTTTAAATACTTGAGTCTTAAATATACTCGTATCTTCTTCTTCATATCATTCATTTATCATTATCACACACATAACTGAAACTTTTTGAAATAAGTAATAAATTAGGTACCTACCATTATCAATAATATTATACATCGCACAACAATTTTATATTTAGTAACAATAACACAGGAAAATATAAAAAGAAATTAACAGTAAGTATTAGTAAGTACATATTTACAACTGAAACAGTTGATCTAACTGCGGGCTATAATATAATGAATGTAGTGAGTTGCAGTGAGTAGTAGGTACTTATGTTTGTTTGTTTGTTTGTGAACAGGTAGGTGAGTCCGTGGAGATGCACTGCGAGGCGCAGGAGGCGGAGGGCACGCAGCGGCCGCAGGTGGCGTGGCGGCGGCGCGACGGGCTGCCGCTGCAGAAGAGCCGGGTTCGAGTCCTGGGCGGGAACGTCACCATCGACACGCTGCGCCGCCAGGACTTCGGCATCTACCAGTGCGTCGCCTCCAACGAGGTACTATTCTCTATTGTACACACATCAAAACATAGAATCAACTTCAACTAAAAGGCGCTTTTTTTTTTTATTTGTGATTTGACAAATCACAGCAGTTATTTATACGGAGTAAATATTTATAGGTACTCAATTAATCAAATGAATACAAGGAATAGTGCTCATTCGATTACGCATCTAACTTTTAATGTAGATTTGTCCCAATTTGATTTCAGAAGATTTGATAGATACCTAGTAATGTTTCACTGTACCCCATGCCGAGGTCAAAATTCGCTGTTATATGGGTAGGTGGACTTAATAAGTAAACGATGTGCGGCATACGTACCCTCAGGTGGCAACAATAGTGGCGGACACGCAGCTGGTGATCGAGGGCACGCAGCCGCACGCGCCGTACAACGTGTCGGGCACGGCCACGGAGTTCCAGGTGACGCTGCGCTGGCAGCCGGGCTACGCGGGCGGGCCCGACTACAAGCAGGACTACACCATCTGGCACCGCGAGGCCGGCTTCTCAGACTGGACCAAGGTGCCGGTCACGCCGTCCGGGGCCGCCTCCGTGAGTATCTCGCTCCTCACGACTACGATATCATACAACCCTATTATGTAATCCTAAACGTCTGCCGCAGAGTGTGTGCTGCAGAAGCTCGATGAATTCAACTCAACCTGACGACCTCTGTGGCGCCTCGGGACAAATATTTGTACGATCTGCAGATTCAGGGCGTTCTCGTAAATTCTCGTAAATGATAGTAAAAACCGTTGCCGTGTGGTGCCGGCATAGAATTTCACCACCCCAACTCTTCCCGTGGGTGTCGTAAGAGGCGACTAAGGGAAACACAGCGGGGGGCGAGCAGCAGCGCCTTCTGCAGAACAACTACATCGAACTGCGATCCCCAACCCGCATGCCCAGCGTGGGGATTATGGGTAATAACCCCCAAATAATGATGCCATATATGGCGCTCATTAGGGGAGGCCTATGTCCAGCAGTGGACTATTATAGGCTGGTGATGTTGATGTTGATGATAGTAAAAAATATTTATATATGTAATAATCTTGTATTATGTATATCAGTCATCTAGTACCCGTAACACAAGCTCTGCTTAGCTTGGGGCTAGATGACGCTGTGTGGATTGTCCGGCATTATTTATTTATTATTTCTGACTTATAAAACAAGCACATAAACAAAATGTAAATTATTTAATTAATTTATTTTATAAATTATGTAAGTGGGTTAAGTAATCTACACACGCACACAGTCGGTAAAATGATTCATGAACTCTGAGAGTGATGCTAAAACACCTTTTTATGACTTAATTACCAGGTAACAATAAACCGCCTTCAACCAGGAACCACGTACGAATTCCAAGTCAACAGCAAGAACACCATCGGAGAAGGAATGATGAGCAAGGCGATAACTATAAGGACACTTGGTAAGCACAATACCCTTGGAAGTAGCTACAGATATGGTTTTGGGATCTAACAAATGAAACTGAGATAGCACAGTAGACTAGGTTGGTATCTTATTGGATTGAAATGAACGTAGCAAGGTGTTTGATATTAAATTCTAAATATTTGTAGTTAGTTTCCGATGCACAGGTTTTGGTGAGGGTGTGGAACTAACGGTGATTGCTTCTTGTAGATGTGGGGGCCAAGCCGAAGCCCGCGCCCACGCCCACGGGCCTCCCAAACGATAAGGACTTTCCTGAACCTCCGGAAAGCACTGGTACTTATGTACAACACCTGCCTTTTGGCATATGTTCTTCGAAAAACAATACGGACTTGTTACTCATTAATTGGCGTTAATGCCCGAAGTTTTCAAACATCGAAGTTAACCGACGTACCTAGATACTATTAATTATCGGATTATTTTTCGAAGAACACCACCCTTATATAACTTATTCACAGAACTTATGCTTTATATTTTTCGAGACTGCGTTTTATCATGTGATATTCTGCCTGAGTAGGAACTTAAATCTATTATTGGTCGAATTGGTTTTTATGATAAGTAATTTTTAATCATCTGTTTAAGCTTGTGGTTGGTTAAAACTTCTTAATCCTTGGGTATATTTTTTTTACATTAGGACCCTAGGAGTAATTTTAAGCTTAAAACTTTCATTGCCAGCGACGGAAATGTGCTCCACCACGTCCGTGAACCGCCGGCGGCCCGCCCTTGCGGGTCGCACCACCGCGGATGGGCAGTGCATGCAACAAACAACAAACAACATCAACAGCCTATGATCGTCCACTGCTGGACATAGGCCTTCCCTAATGAGTGCATGCGTTAATGGTTTATTTTACTTTCTACGAATGTAGCTTGGGGGCCGTATTATTTCATCATCATTTATATCCTGACTTCAATCAATATCAATGTTTTCCTATAAATCTTAAGACAGTTGCTCTCAGAAATATTTCTTGGAATAGCTCTCTGCCACTCAATCATAATAAGTGTATTGATGTATAATTGCATGGTATCAGGTCCGAAGTCTGGTCCGCCGCGCAACCTCACGGTGACGGAGGTGCACAACGGGTTCCTGATCACGTGGCAGTCGCCGCTGGACCGCGCGGCGCTGGTGCAGTACTACACCATCAAGTACCGCACCGACGCGCAGTGGAAGACCCTCAACAGAGGACAGATCCGCCCGGAAGAGACCAGCTATCTGGGTGCGTACCTACAATAAATGTCTTTAAATCCTCTCCAATTTCGAGCCCAAAAGGGAGGACGAGAAAATTTGCCCTTGGAAAGGGCAAATTTTCTCGTCTGTTCTGTAAAAGAATCGATTGGTCCCCACAAGTTTGTGCGTTTCATTTCAAAGTACACTAGTTGTCAACACTGTCTGCTTTATTTTTCCTTAAAATACCGTAACACACAGACATTTCTGCACCTTATTTAAGAAAAAAATACCGTCCTAATTGATATAGAACAATAATTAACTTCCTATATTGTTTCACACTTGTTTACACAATCGCTCCAATCACAGTGAAGAACCTAGTGGGCGGTCGAACGTACTACTTCCGCGTGTTGGCCAACTCGGCGACGAGCTACGAGAGCTCGGACGAGGTGAAGTTCCCGGTGCCGGCGCGCGTCAAGCACAAGGCCATCACCGCTGGCGTAGTCGGCGGGATCCTGTTCTTCATCGTGGCGATCATCCTGTCCGTCTGCGCCGTCAAGATCTGCAACAAGCGTAAGCGCCGCAAGCAGGAGAAAGGTGAGCCTCCAGAGGTAGCGGCCGCTTGCTCGCACCCCAACGCTGACGTCACGTGAATTGCTGATTACAACTCAATGAGCTGTAGACTCATCACTCTTATGGTTACTCTTTATAACGTTTTGTTTAGAGACGTTGCTAACTTATGAATATTCAATCTATCTTTGGTTTTGCTACAATCATAAATTAAAATTATTCGACTACATGAAGCCCGAGGCAAATACAATGGCAGGTTTTATATTGGTTCCTAAAAAAATTCTAAGACAAACTGTTTTCATCATACATTGCAAAGATGCTTATTTATTTTAGAAGAATATAAAGGGGGAATCTTTAAAAAAAAACCTGTATTTGTATTTAATTCAGCCAAGTTAATAAAAGTTCAGCAATTCACGGGGCTTTGGTAAGCCAGTAGTGTGGTGTTCTCACCATATTGTCGGTGGAGAAGCATTAGTTAGACATTTACCATTAAATCTGCTTTGACTGTTGTTCGTTTTACAGTGCGCTTTGGTTTTATTTAAGCTAACATAATATTTCAAAGTGTTCCTTCTTGCCCATAAAATAAATTCTAAAAGGTAAAAATTTAATGAAGAAAATTGCATGATTCTTAATTTAGTTCGATACTGACTACATACCTATGATTAATCAATAACTCAGGGTTGTGGTACATATTATTTCTGACACATATAATTGGGTAACTAATAGCTTAGCCGCTTTGGTTAGTGCAAAACAGATCCCTAATATCGAGTACATACTTTTAACATTCAAGAACAAAACTATTTTGCTGACCGCCTATTTCGTTTTGCTGACCCGCCTATTTGATTTATCAGCATCGCATCCCCATCAACAGATTTCACCGAAAAGGACATTATTATTTAAATATTATTAGAGTGCCATTTGACTTACATTAAGCTTAGTGCTATTAGGAACTTTTCTAATGGTAGTATTTTGGTAGTGGATGTCGATATTAACAATGTCCTTTTT
>OZ007530.1:42706-149835 GCA_963931895.1 Eupithecia pulchellata
AGTAAATCATCATACAATTTTAGTGTAACGTAACATCACACACAATATTTATACAATAAACATTCTAAAAGAAGGGGTGGGGGGCGTGGTCGGATAACCTCCTAGTGAGCCCGTACTGCTACTTGTCCCCGGGGATTCGTCCCCGGGGAACGGTAGTAGGTGGCGGGCCGGTGCATCCCGGGCAACGCCGCTAATAACGTCTTCCTCCGGGGGGACCTTGTTAGCGGCGGCTAATAATCCGACAACAAAGGGGATGATAACCCTATAAAATTGTTAAAACATGGCA
The DNA here is from genome assembly GCA_963931895.1 of Eupithecia pulchellata. Taxonomy (NCBI): domain Eukaryota; kingdom Metazoa; phylum Arthropoda; class Insecta; order Lepidoptera; family Geometridae; genus Eupithecia; species Eupithecia pulchellata. The sequence goes on from OZ007530.1 coordinate 42,993, forward strand.
AGTCTAAATACACAACGTAGTCCCCAGGAGGGTACCGGTTCTACCGGAGAATCCCTCCCCGAGCTCAGCTCGGGCCGCCCCTCGTACTCTGGGGGGGGCAAAGAACTGCCACAACAAAAACCTAAATATAAAAAACGACCTAACCAACAGGCCAGGGCTGCATCCTCGGAAGCGCCAAGGCTCAACTTCTTTACGGCTGCATCTGCGCCCTACATACCTACTGCGTCGAGGGCTGCATCATCTGAGATGCCAGGACCGCAACCATCAACATCCAAGGAGGCCCCTAAACCCACTACCTCGATGTCCAGGGCCCCATCCTCGGCAACACCCAAACCTTCCCACCACACCGTCTCAAATGCAGGAGCGCCCCTCGGGGCTTCTTCGCACGAGACGGTCATCGAACTGTCGGACCTCAGAGCCGCCATACCCAACCCAGGGCCAGACTGGAGTCTTGTTCCTTCCAAAAGGAACAAGAAGAAGGGCAAAAAGCCCCCCCAGCCCCCAAGCGAAACCCAAAAGGCGCGGGCGCAGACAAGGACGACGGCAACTGACGGTGGACGTAATCAGCCCTTCGGAGCTAAGTCCACGACCAATGTAGGAGGGACTCGTCCCGCCGAAGTGGTCCCGGCACAAGCGCAGCCGAACGCAGCGCTAATGCCCGTCGGAAGTAGCCAGACACCGGCTCGGCTGCCCAGACCTAGAGGGAAACGCGGAGGGAGGCTGGCAGCACTGGCGAAGAAAAACAAGTTCCCACCAGCCCAGCCACAGAGCGTCAAGCGTTCCCGACCCGACGACAGCACTACACCTACGGGTGATAGTAAGCGTCAAAGGTCGGAAACGGATCACAGGAGCAACTCTGTGAGCTACGCAGCAGCCTTCAGGTCGCATGACCTCTGCGTGGCCGTAACAGTAGATCCCTACCAAGACCTTACAGCGGAGCAAGCCACGAAAGTACGTGACATACTGGAGGACTACATCATCGACGGTGTCGTTGATCCGAACCTGGCCCTCCAGACGTCGAAACTCAACTTCCGTGGCCGTGCGCATTATAGCGATGGCGTCCTCAAGTTCTGGTGCGAGGATGACTACACGCTAGCGTGGCTTCGCCAAAAAATCAACGAACAGCAATCGCCCATCGCCGGGACTAAGCTTGTCGTTAAAAGACAAGCTGAGCTCGAGCGCAGAATTCTGTGTGGTCTGTTCGTGCCGACAGCGGCTCACAGGCCAATGGAGACCGAGCAGATCCGCAGGACTCTGGCGGGACAAAACCCTCACCTAAACATAAACTCGTGGAACCCTATCCGCGCGGAGAGGAGGGATGACCAGGAGGGATCTGGCACCTACCTTCTTCTCCTCGTTCCCGAGTCTGAGGTTGAGAAAACCCTTTCGAAAGACCGGCGCCTTTACTGGCTCCTGGGTAACATCTACCTCAAAATTATCCAGAAGGATGATCCCAGGGGCGAGAACAGTGGCGCCCAAACCACGAATCCGAATCCTGGATGTAATCCCGGTCCAGAGCCCGGTCCCTCTTCGGAACCCAAGGCTGACCCGCAGCCCGGTCCCAGCTCGGGGCACGTGGCTGTTCCTTCTCCGGCCCCACAACCATCACCCCAGGGGCTGGACCTGATGGATATCCAGGATCCACCAACCCCACTATCAGAGGAGCGCTTTCTCGATACGGAGGGGAGCGATGCTAGCAACAGCGACATCGGCTCCTCTCCTATCAAGCGCTCCTAAACCACCACCAACACCTCCTGATCCACCTATCCCCGCCACACCCTTCATCCAAGCGAACCTCCAGCACAGCCTCACGGCTACCGCGACCCTACGCAGAGTGCTGGAGGAACATCCTAACTCCGTGGCCCTCATCCAAGAACCGTGGATCAGGAAAGGCCAAATATGCGGCCTAAAAATTACGGGAAGCAAGCTTCTCGCAAACACAACCGTAAGCAACCTCAGAACTTGCATTATTGTTCCGAGGTCTGCGAAAACACTTCTAATAACTGAACTATGTTCCAGAGACCTAACAGCAGCTAGGCTATACCTCTCGTCCAACAACAACAGCTCCACAACACAGATAGTCCTAGCATCAGCTTACCTACCCAGCGACGAAGCAATACCAACACCTGAGCTGGTGTCCCTGATCGAGTACTGTGAGAGGGAGAAACTCGAGCTCATCATTGGCACCGACTCCAACGCGCACCACACGCTGTGGAGCAGCCCCAGGTGCAACGACCGAGGAGAAGAACTGGTAAATTATCTTATCTCTACTAACCTCCTAATCCTAAACAAGGGCTCCGATCCTACCTTCGTCACATCTAGAGCCCAAACCATCATTGACTTGACATTATCGTCCACACAGGTTGCCTACTCCGTCAAGGACTGGCACGTCTCAAACGAGGCTTCATGCTCAGACCACAGATGGATAAGGTTCAACCTAGAACTGTCACTACCGAACCCACAACCTAGGCGCGTCCCACGTAAGACCGATCGGGCTAAATTCTTCCAATTAGTCAAATCAGAGCTTACTGTTAAGCCGAATCTATCAAACCACATAACTGTAAGGGAAATTGACCATTACACAAATCAACTAACACATATTCTTACCAACAGCTTTGAACAATCCTGCCCACTTATAACTCCCAAACGGAGGACGGACAGACATTGGTGGGGTCCTGAACTGCAGAGACTCCGTCGCAAAGTAAGGAAACTATTCAACAGAGCCATAAACACTAGAAAAGACAATGACTGGGTGAATTACTATAAAGCAAAGAGAATCTACAAGAAAGAAATTCGCCTCAAACAAACTGAATGTTGGGAGAGATTCTGTACCAACATCGAAAATAACAGCCAGGCAACCCGTATAAGAAACATACTAGCAAACGAGCCAGTAAGTACGCTTGGGTGCCTTATCAAACCTGACAACACGTACACCAAATCAGATGCAGAAACCAGTGAAGCGCTACTGAACACACACTTTCCAGGTTGTCAGGTTACAGAAACTTGCACATGGGAAGATACACCAGAGCTAGAGCCCACCGACCTAGATTGGACAATAGCTTACAACATGATAAACCGCGAGAAGGTACTATGGGCAATAAACAGCTTCCTTCCTTTCAAAGCACCAGGGCTGGACGGAATCTTTCCAGGTATGCTCAGATGGTGTAGCGGCATTCTAGCTGACCATCTAGTTTGCATTTTTAGAGCATGCATCGCCCACAAGTACATACCACAGAAATGGAGGGAAGTGAAGGTAGTGTTCATACCAAAACCGGGAAGAAGTGACTACACACAACCAAAATCTTTCAGGCCCATAAGCCTGACATCATTTCTTCTGAAAACCTTAGAAAGACTCTGCGACAAAGAGATTAGAGACAATACACTCTTTCACAAACCGCTGCATCAGCAACAACACGCCTACAGCAAAGGCAAATCCACAGAATCCGCCCTACACAATGTAGTTTCACGCATAGGAGGCGGATTGTCGTCAAAGCAACCAACATTGGCGGCCTTCATTGATATCGAAGGAGCTTTCGATAAGACCACCTTCACCAGCATACATAGAGCCCTCACAAGATACGGTGTCGCGCCGACGCTGGCTGAATGGATAAACAATATGCTCAAACATCGAGCGATACAAGTGACTATCAACAAAACCACAAGAGGTATAGTTGCCAGGGGCTGCCCCCAAGGCGGCGTATTATCGCCCCTACTGTGGAACATAGTTGTTGACGAGCTAATCCGCAAGCTCAATGGCAGAGGACTAATTACAGTGGGATATGCGGATGACCTCGCGATCCTTGCGACCGGATGCTTCGAGAATACACTATGCGACCTGATGCAACTTGCCTTTAGAACCATCGAAACATGGTGCAATGACCACGAACTCTCAGTAAATCCGACTAAAACGGAACTTATAATGTTCACTAACAAACGACATCTGGGGAACATAAAACTCCCTAAACTTTTCAACACAGAGATCAAGTTAAAAAATGAAATCAAGTATCTAGGGGTCATACTAGATAGCAAACTATTGTGGAATAAACATCTTGAACACAAACTCCAACGTGCTACGACCACCCTCTACCAATGCAGTAGAATGCTTGGAAAAACCTGGGGTATCTCACCAAAAATAACCATGTGGCTATACACTGCTATCATCAGACCAACACTAACCTATGGAGCGATAGTCTGGTGGACCAGAACGGAGTTAAGCACCGTGATAACTAGACTACAGCGATTCCAAAGACTGGCCTGCTCAGCCATAACAGGCTGCATGAGAACCACTCCCGGCGCTGCCCTAGATATCATTCTAGACCTAGCACCATTAGATCTTCACATAAAACAAGAGGCTACGATGTCGGCTATAAGGCTACAGAACATGGGTTTCTGGGGAGCCACCAGCAGTCCACACGCCCAGATCTTGAACAGGGCCATAAAATATGAACCCCTTATAGCCGCACCTTGTGACAGAATGCTCAATAAACCAATACTAAACAAGCACTACCAGATACAACTATATGAACAACAAAGGGACGAATCTGGACCGCATGAAGTCAGAATCTATACAGATGGCTCCAAAACGGCTACAGGCACGGGTGCTGGGGTCCACTCACTGGACCTCAACATCAACATATCAGAAACACTAGGTAAACACAGCTCTATATTTCAATGCGAATGTATAGCAATAACTAGAGCAGCATCTGCTATACAAACGAGAGGCATAAACAACCAATGTGTTCGCATCCTCTCCGACAGTGCTGCCATACTCAAAGCCTTGGAGGGGAGCAGTTGCAACTCCAAGCTCGTGTACGAATGCCATCTGGCATTAGAAGATGTATCAATAAATAACACGATTATCCTTCAATGGATAAAAGGACATAGCGGATCACTAGGAAATGACGCCGCTGACGAATTGGCACGGCGAGGATCGGAAACAACCACAGAAGGTCCAACACCTTTCCTCCCCTTGCCTTTCTCATTATTCCAAACATGGATAAGGCTCAAAACTAGAGAGATGCATAACGATAGATGGACAAACTTACTCGAGTGCAGACAAACCAGAGCGGCGCTTCCATCAACATCACCGAAGCTAACAAAACGCCTACTAAACCTAAATAGACCGGACCTACGTATCCTCGTGGGTACACTAACAGGGCACTGCCCACTGAACAAACACCTATTCACCATCGGAGCGACAGACAGCCCTCTCTGCAGAGGGTGCCTAAGTGACGACGAATCAGCTGCCCACGTAATCCTGGAATGCGTGGGCGTAACAGCACAACGAACAGAAATCCTCAACTTGCCGAGGACACTCCGCGAAGCCTGTGAAGACCCCAGGAGGATTCTGCGCTTCTGGACGGAGCTAGGCTGGCTCTGCTAGCCACACCCACGCATAATGGACCAATAAGGAGTCCAAATGCGGATATAAGAGTACCCTTACCTAAACCTAAACCTAAACATTCTAAAAGAAGGATAAATAACTTGATCTTACCGAAAATACGAATATTGATTCTTTATACGGGATTCTTCATTGCAGCTAGTTCGCGACCCGCGACGTCTCGTCCGCCAAACCTATCAAAATATAATAACACTGTCAATAGACATTCGCAAGTTATTAAACCTAGTATGACTTCTTTTATCAGTATCAGAATTATAATATCATCCATCATTATCTATCAGTCGGGAAAAGAAGACAAAAATAGTAGTAATCATCATTTGCTGCATTAAAAAACTATTAGAATAATTACTTATGTAATATAATGTACCTTGATGTGGCCAGCCAGTTCTTCCAACGAGACGTGTATGTACGGCGCAAACTCTTTATATTGATCCTGGGAAACAAAAAACTCATTTAGCAAAAACAGTTTCATAGTCTAAGATAGTCCAGATTAGGTTACAAAGGAAAACGTGAGCGTCACATTTTCTAATTCTGCATAAGGGCATGGGCAAGGAACAATAAACAGTTTATGATACAACATTTCAACAATAATGGGCCTAGAGCTACAAGTTGTGTAGTTCAGTTAAAAGATTCTCACCTTATAAAGATCCAGCGCAGCACCTAGCTAAATACCGACACCTGTGAACATGATAAATCAAGATTAGTGTCATAATTATGTCACCCTGTGTTCTATTAAAGGTAAGCGAACTTTATTGACGTTATATCAGCGAAAAATTAAAACAATTATTTGACTCTAAAACAAGGGAAAAAAATATATGTGTGCTGTAAAATGATCACCGACTGTAGGAATCTTCCATCCATGAAGTTTTATTCCAGTTTATAATTTCGATATAGTGCAAATTAATTAATAACTGTAAATTGGTTTAAGAGAAAGAATGTCAATGCAGGTACTCGTTTGTGGCCTTTGAAGGTAAATTTAAATCTTAATTTCGAGTAGGTGGCACCCGAGCGCCGTGAGAAGAGAAACAGACGGCTGCTACCCAACTGCGGCGCTAAGACAGGTTTCTTTCTACCGATACGAACACATTCTTGTAGGCTTGACACGAGGCTAAAAGTGGCAGCGTCATTACATTACGTATATCACCCTACCTCAATGTATGTGGGACACAATAGTTGTTATTGTTGGGAATTTCAGGCTTTGAGTAGTATGGGTGGGCGGTTCGATCTTGGGCGGCGCGGCGGCGTGAGAAATTTTTGTATGTGAAAATTTGTGATAAGTTACAAGGGAATTAGAATTAGTCGTAAATATTTTGTAGACTTTACTTAATTCTGACGCGCACTGGTACCTCTCCGTTTGTTCAAGAAGCCCCGACTGAGTACATGATGATGACATCTTGTATTATTCACCTGGTGCGCACTGTGCCGAGGTCGATATTTCGAATGCGCTATTTCGGGTTTCGTTTCGAACATAGCTATATACTGAAACTCTAAACTAATTTTTAACCAACTAATAAAGTCAAGAACATTTTTTTTTAATTAACTAATACTTTTATAAACCTAATATTGTCTGAACTTCTTTTTGAAGCATGCTCCAATCCAATATTACCTGAACTACAGAATCATTAAATATCGATCCGATGGCAGATAACCTGAACCTGAACTATATCATCAACTCTCGTAATCTGAATTCCTAAACTTCAAAAAAAGTCTCCTTTTTGGATGATTTTAAAAATCCCCTCGACCGATTTATGTCCAGTGATGTAATCATAATATAATGCACATCTTCAGAATCTTAACATGTGCGGAACAGGTACGGAACGGTTCGTAATTTTTGTTTAGAACAACAAAGTCATTCCGCCAAGTTGCCACTGGGATGTTCGATTGCTTCGCTCACTTCGATGAGAATCAAGGGAGTGGGCTGTCTGTGATATGTGTTCCTTTCTATATGCCCTGATAAAGTGCCTAACTCAAGATTTCAAAGAACTTTCAATAGCGCGCAGTTGGTGCAGTTTTCAGACTTCATAGTTTAACATGGTAGTAGTTGCAGGTAAGTAATTGATACAATTACAAATACAGTCGGCACTTATTTTTATGATAATTTAATAATCGTAATCCGTAAAAACAATGTTGCAGATCAGCAGTAGATTATGAACGTAGAGCAAAAATATTGTACATAATAAAGTTCAGTCATTATCGATGTTTGAAATAACGAACACCGCAGCGTTCTGATATTAGCTATAAAATATTCGGCTGCTCAAACTATAAATAAGGTAATAATATACCGTTTTCAATATATTTCTAAATAAATTAATCGTTTTTGGTTCAACTTACCACTCGAAAAACGATGCAGAATCAAAAAGTAAATACATATTTGTGCTTCATTGATGTGATAAACAAATCAGCTGTTGGTAACATCTTCATTTATCTCCATTCCGTGGGATTGACTCCGCATACACATATAGTCTGTTATTACAAGTTGAGAAAAAGACATCCTATCTACAGAGAAAGCCAACTTCTGTGACATGTAGAAATTTTGTATAGCCTCAACACTAATAGTTCGAATGAAACCTGTAAATGGGGACGAACAAAATTGATAAAATGATACTTGAAATAGGAGGACCTGGTCCAAGGAAGATCCAATGTCCTAGGAAGAGTTAGTGCACCTCACGGAAACACTGCAAACATTATTGTTATAGACGTCCGCTTTAACAAACTAGTTAAAGTGGACGGAAAATGTATAATCATAATGTCAATTAAAACTTTAATACCGGAGTATACATTTACTAGTTAACACATAGCAACAAATAAAACATTTACATAGTTTATTAAGAGACTAACAAGTGGCTGGTGGACATCTGCACAAACAGGGAACTGGTGACAATGGATAATAATACTGCAAAATACATCAGAAAATGGTGACTGCTTCTATCGCACACCAACACACGAGGCTGCTGGACTTCGACCTACTTTTAGTAGGAACTGGATAAACATGCATAATTTAAATCTGGAGAGCTCTCTGAAACCAGTCATCGTGAAAATAATGAAATAAATTTAAAGAAATACGTAAAAATAATAAAACGTTGGACTAGTCTCCGAGTTGAGTAGAGCTGTGGGCTGTGAGTGACACGGCGAGAAGGCGACGCGGCGGACCAAGACAAAGATGGCGGGACGAATCAGGCGAATTCCTGGCCAACTGTACGGAGACGTTCCAAAGAGAAGGCATGGCACATCTGCCAACACTGCGGCCGCATCTGTCGTGCCCGTGCAGGCAAACCCTTAGAAGTCATCTAAATTAGTGCCATAAAACACTACATAAACCATTCTTTGTACCTACTTTAAAGGGCATTTGATAGTGATGATGATGATAGATGTTGATGGCTCAGGATCGGGAGGGAGTGGGAAACTTGTCCTGGATGGCTAGAGGTGATAATAAAACAAAACGTAACAATAGGATGAACCGACGCGCGCAGGGAGAAAAAACTACAAGTAGCTTGCTTCCCTTGAGATCGCTGTGCATCCATGAAATAAGTGTTTATTCAATGAGATCAGCCTTAATGTCCCTTTGTACAAAAGAAACATTAGGAGCCATCGATTGAGAAATCACTCCAGTTTATACCATTTTAAACAGCTGCAGATGTAGATAAAACCTGTGTAAATAGAAAATATTTAATGAAAGAGTAAATAGTACCTAAATATGTATATTACATATTCAGATACGGGTCAGTGAGAATTAAGTAAACCCATTACCATTTTATATTGTAAGATTTTATAAAAGGTCGGTCGGTACATCTTTCAAATCTTGCATGCACATATTAAAATAAATGATGCATTTGCAAGTTGCCTTGTCTGGTAGGTCAATCAAATTCAAGGAACAAGGTCAATAATACAATTCAAAACAATAATGCCTTTGGAAAATTTGACCCTGTTATTGCTGTATTAGGTACTTGTATTTTTGTGTTATCTTTATAAACATATAATTATGTAAGTATTTACCCTTCTTAGGCATAGCCTTTTATAATAATTTATTATTATTACATCATGTTACGCCAGTAACTTTGCGGTCACATTTTGTTTTCTCTCACAAATATACATGATTGCATTAGAATGCTAGCCCATACAGTGGTGGACTACAGTATACAATACCATGTGTCGGCTGACTCGGCTACATCAACAGAGGGCGGCGGCCGCTGGTATCCTCGGGACGTTAGGCCTCCGCCGACGGATCTATTTCCCATACAAACGTGATACCAAAATTATTTGTAATTTGAGCATATTTTCACCATGATCTGCCATTATTTGTACAAGTATAGTATTTCCAGAGGTTCCTACCACAAGCTTTTTTGAAAATACTTACCTATCTACACAAATAATTAGAAAACGTGACTTCTTTGCAAAAATCCGATTTGGTTTAATTTTATTTCAGTAAAGCATTTATTTACATTATAGGCTGGTGATGATGATGATGATGATGAAAGCATTTTGAAAGATAATTGTGGAAGGAACCTTGTTATATACAATTTCAATACAATAGCAGATTATGGTGGAAATATGCTCAAATTACTTATAATTTTGGTATTACGTTTGAATATATTTGGGAAATTCATCCGTGTCGCCGGAGCCTTAAGAATCCGGAACACAATAAGCGTATCCCTAGGCGCCTATTTTGCGTGTAATACGTGCAACCATAGAACCGCTGACGGGTTGTATTTTCAGCGCATAGTAACCTGTTCACAAACGCAGGTTTCGTCGCAAATGTAGCGATGCGCTTATTGTGTTTCGGCAACAATTAGAGCACAGGTTGAGTCCGCACATCAATATGTTAAATTAATTCAGTGGCGTTTGGTATTTTACATGACAAGTCTGGCAATGGTAATTTTCAGATTTTTCATCGCCCGAAATGAGTTTTTTTTCTTTGTTTTCATATTGTGCTAGGTAATGCTGTAAGCATATGTAATCTACGACTGATTGATTAGTCATAGAAAATAGAAAGATAAAATCACTTACGAGGGTGGTCCGATAAGTACTTAGCCTCACCGCCCGACGGCGTGACTATCGCAAGAAAAATTTACTATCGTGTAGTACATTCTCGTAGACGGCTACTGTAGAAATTTCATCCAAATTGGACGCGTAGTTTTTTTTTGACCGCGTGTGGAAGCGGGCTTGTCCGCGGATTCTAGCAAAATGGAAAAAGAGCAATATCGGTCGGTCATTCGATTCTTGTTTTTGGAAGGGAAATCGCGCAGCGAAATCAAAGAGCGCTTGGATACTTTGTACGGTGACTCTTCTCCTTCGATGGCGACCGTCAAAAATTGCGCTCCGTAGCAATTGGACAGATTCGCAACTGGACGGTTTCTCAGCTGGACGGATTCTCAGCTGGACAGATTAGCAACTGGACAGAGTACAGTCGTCAATATGTTTAAAAAACTTTAAACTAGGTACTGACGTTTTTATTTAATCACTAGTTCTGTTTCTAAAGAATCTGAAAATAATGGAATTAATGTAAAATTATCACTATTTCCACATCATTATGGGCACTTGTGAATGTTTTTGGTTCTTTAGATGTTTCGCAACACAGAGCTGAAGTGCATAGGAAAAAACTGAAATCGATTTATCGTCAAAATGACAATTACTGTCACATGTGACAGAAACTGTCACAAATCAAATAAATAAAAAAAAAGTAATATCTCGGAAACTTCTCGTACTAGAAGTTTCAGTTCCTTTCCTGGCTCAAATGAAAGGCGAGAACAGGATGTCCATTTTTGATGACAACTGTCAAGCTGACACTAGAAACACTCTGTTCAATATCAAAACGGCAATAATTTCGAATCAACTCGAGCTAGACTAATCCGACTCAGACCGGAACAGTCTGTTTCCCATGATTCTGTCATCTTTGACAGTTTCTCAAAGTATCAATTTATCAGATGACATCGCAAATATAAACACAGAGAAGTCACGACATAAAAAAATTATGTCACGGACTGTACACGTTCTGTCTAGTTGCTAATCTGTCCAGCTGAGAATCCGTCCAGTTGAGAATCCGTCCAGCTGCGAATTTGTCCAGTTGCTACGGAGCGAAAAATTGGTTTAACGAGTTCCAGCGTGGTCGCACGACGGTTTTTGATGAGCCACGCCCAGGTGCACCAAAAACGGCTCCTACGGAGGATAACGTGACAAAAATCCACGATCTCGTATTGGCAGACCGTCGATTTAAGGTGCGCGAGTTAGCTGAGACAGTAGGCATCTCAAAAGACCGCGTAGGTCATATCCTGCATGAAATTTTGGGCATGAGAAAGCTGTTGGCGAGATGGGTGCCGCGTTTGCTCACTCTGGACAACAAGCGCAACCGTGAGACCACTTCAGAGCAGTGTTTGACGCTGTTCAAGCGCAATCCAAAGGAGTTTCTGCGTCGTTTCGTGACCGTTGACGAAACATGGATCCATTGGTACACGCCAGAGACCAAGGAACAGTCGAAACAGTGGACTTCACCCGGCGAACGTGCTCCGAAGAAGGCGAAGACTGTTCAATCGGCCGGAAAGGTGATGGCCACTGTTTTCTGGGATTCACAAGGTGTGATCTTCATCGACTACCTAGAGAAGGGTAAAACGATCACAGGGCTGTACTATGCCGAATTATTGGGCCGATTCGACGCCGAATTGCAGAAAAAACGACCCCATTTGGCGAAGAAAAAAGTGCTCTTCCACCATGACAACGCACCGGCTCACACCTCCGCCCTCGCCATGGCCAAATTGGTCGAATTGGGCTACGAACTGCTGCCCCATCCACCGTATTCTCCAGATTTAGCCCCCTGCGATTTCTTTTTGTTTCCTAACTTGAAAAAGTCACTCGCCGGGCAGAAATTTGAGTCGAATGAGGAGGTCATCGCCGCCACAGAAGCCTTTTTTGCAGACCTCGTGAAAACGTATTTTTCAGACGGGTTAAAGAAGTTGGAGCATCGCTGGATCAAGTGTATCAAGCTAAAAGGAGACTACGTTGAGAAATAAAACGCCACTTTTCCAAAATCACCGTTTTTTTTTTGTAGGCTAAGTACTTATCGGACCACCCTCGTATAATGCTTTTTGCGTCACAAATGCGTAATCAATCCGCTATTATGTTCTACTTCATAACGTAGTAAGACAAGTGTACTATATCAAACAAAATTGTACTAAAATGTTTAGTTTATCACGTATGAAATTTCGGTAGAATCTTCTGGCATATTATCTTATATGTATCAAAATAATTTTAAACAGCTTCCATCATCTAGGTATATTATTAGAATTTATTAACATATTTAAGCAGAGTTCAATGATAATAAGTAATAAATAGGTAAGGCAATAATTGTTTTTTTTTTCTAAATGTGTGATAAAAACCCTGTTGAAAATCTTAGCTAGTTGCGCACACTGATAGGAAAATGGTGTTTCTTTTTTTATGACAGTAGGTAAGTTGTTAACTAGAATGTTGCAAAAAGAACCCTGTTATAATAATTTGTGGTGAGGTATCATCACTCATAAGTCATAACATAAATATGAGAAGTACGTACTGAAAGAGTTTAATACGCCTAAAATGAAATTAAGAAAAGCAGTTATTAGGTCTAAATATGTTGATAAGTGCGACTGCGTGCGTGTATAAAATGTTGTCTCGTGTAGCCCGTATTACATATATTCGTATGTAAGCGAAACCAATTTAACATATTTTCCATATGTATGTAATACAAAATTTAGAATATAATATATAATTTTTTTTATTAATATTTATATATATTCGTTTTTGAACCTATCATGTAAATACCAAACACCACAGGATTGGTGTACGGCATGGGAACACAAATGTGCTTGCAATTAGATTCCCACCTAAGCCTGTGAAACCTGAAATAAAAGGAGGCAGAACGCTTTCATAATTTGACGGCAAACTACTGTTCATCATTCAAAACCCGACTGCGTATTATTTATTACAGTATTTATTTCGGGTTAGTACTGCTTGAGATAGAAAAGCAGTTTTTGTTTTGTCATCTTATTATTCTGAAGCTCAGACGGTGCGATGGGATCAGCTCGATGTATCGGATCAAACAAGCAAGACCTGAAGGCAGGACCTAGGCTGGTTCGAAAGCAAACTAAATTATCTAATGGACGAATTAACTCGCCCAGACCTAGGCCTCCTTCCCGCGGCTGTAGACTATGTAGATGAGGATCTTACTAACAATCTGGTATCTATCTCACAGTTAACATTATATTTGATACTAGATTCTGCCCGAGGTGTCTCTATGAAAAAGTTAAAAGGTTCTATGGCTAGATAATGTTTTGTGGATTGTTCGACATTTATTTATCTATCCCATCGAATTATTATCTACACAATAGCGAAATAATTAACTATCTAAATCGATCCACGTTTGATGCAATTAGATGTTATACCTATTTAATAAATGTTTTAAGTTCGTAATTCGTAATGTATTCTTGACACCTCCACTGCCATAAAAAATCTGCTTTGCCAAGCCTTGGTGGTGGTTATGGCGAAACACCGTTTGCCATAACCAATAGTTCGTAGAAGGCATGTTTAGAAGTGAACGTATCAGTGTTGATGAATAGGGCATTAACTGATTGAAAACATCAACGCGGAAACACGTTGAGGTTCTTCGGGCTTTTAGCAATTGAGGCCATTACTCAAATGATGATTTATGTTATGAAGACTGACATACAAACAGACGGCTTATGGTATAGGCTCCCGTGTGCAACCTTGCCTAACCACGGGTCATTGTTAACCAGGGAAGCCTATAACAAGATAGATTTAGAAAAAATCTTGTAATCACCGATTACTTTATTATTATAACACTCTGATAGTTATTTATTATATTACCACAAGGCTTGTGTAGGAGCAGCTGCAGCTGCCACCTAGAGACCGTAACAGCATGACTTGTCGGCTTCAGCCGGGCTCACAGCTCGATCTACTGTTACATTTATAATAAAACATGATAAGAGAACGGCTGCATTTTAGAATTACATCAAACAGCTAAAACACGCGCTATAATAAGTCATCTTCCAAACAAACACGATCTCATCATCTGTTCATACTTTTGCTTGTAAGCAACAATGCAACAACCACATACACACGCTAGAGGGCATGATCCGCTCTGCAATACAACATGGTGAGAAAATATGTTGAGTCAATTTTATTATTTTCAATTTTGATTCTTGTGCGTATTAATCTAGCAAAATTAGTATTATTATCTTTATCTAGACAGAATGATACGAAGACACTACATAAAGTATTTTAAGAGCCCTGCTATTTTCACATTACTTTCAAAACCAGAATCATTCAAAAGTGTCTGATGACATCAGTCATACATCAGACCCACGCCACATGGCAGATCCATACTAAATTAAACTTACACGACTTCCTCCGCCGCGCTCGCTCTTTTATTTACCTTTATTGTTAGTTACTGTTAGCTCCACATAATTTAGTACATTCACATTGCTTTTGTGTTTATAAACTGTGTGCTCTTTATAAACCGATTATATGTCGATCTTCGAAGCGTCACAAAATTCGAAGGACCAAAATTTATTTTTTTAAACCTTATTTTTACAAACTTTTACCACAAATCCTTTCTCTTTTCTCGCTGAAAATCACAAAAATATTATAAGAGCGTCCGTGTTGACTACTTTTTATCGTGATAAACGGGACGCCGGCAGCAGCAGCTGGTTTTAAATAGGAAATAGAAGGAACGGAATCCGAACAAAAACAATAGATAATGCAATGGACTCGTAGCGGGTTTTTTTTTTTATAAAAAATACTATAATATACCTCGCTTGTTCCGTCATATATTATTTTAAAACTTTTTATCAGAACGACCGGTCGAAGTGGAACCTGACCCGAGAATGGAGTATCTGGCGTATCTGATGCGCTCATCTGAATTATCATACAGCAGCGAAGCAATACGGCCAGCATCTTGGGGTTCCGAATACTACTGATTTGAAACAGATAAGCGAACTCTAGATTGTTTGTATCCCTCTGCAATTAGCTCAGTTCAACAGTTTCTATTGAAAACCGTATTAGTTGAAATATGTTACTAAATGTCATTTTCTTTGTCCGTGATAATTGTAAGAAGTCATGCACGCACATAGTTTCACAAAGGTTGTGTATAGAAGGTCCTGTGTCCAGTCGTTCTGTTAGCGACCGAGTAGAGGATAGGTACGTTTACTAAATTATATAATACTATATAAGTTAAGTTCGTATAAGAGCCCTGTTTGTTGTACAAAATAATATGACTTCTATCATTATCACAAAGGTAAACATAGAGATAAAACAAACCCATATAAACGAAAGAATATGGTTTAATAATGTTTTATTATCAGGAATTTAACCATTGTATGATTATTAGATTTTTATTCGTAGGTATTTTAAATGCTGTGTCAAATATGAGTATTTAATAAGTTATGTATTGACAAGAGTAGAAGTCTTTTAGACCTTCGTAATAAATCGTCGGCCACATAGTCACTTACCATCAATCAAGTGACATTGTGCTCGAAGGAAGTACATACACAATTAAAAAAAATCCTTATCACCTACACATTTAATATTTAATAGAAAAAATTATGCGCGAAGTTTAAAAAGATATTTTTTAAAGGTTACTGCATGAAAATAAAACTGGGTTTGTGAAATAAGAATTCAGTATTTAGGTTTTATTATAGTCTAGTTTATTAAATAATTATATTCCTATCATATTTAAGAGGTGAATCCCTTACAACTTCATTCACATTCATACGAGTACGTGAGAAAACGTCACCAAGATGTATAAAAATCACTCAAACACATTCGAGAAAATCTTATCCAAGTATGAAATACCTACTAATGTAAAACCGCCGTTATAAAACGGAAGCCATCTATTTCTACTTTACCTAACTAAATACAAGCAAAGTATTATATTATTAAATCTAAACATAAATAAAATATCCGATTGATCATTTAAAATCTCGACCACGCTGATAATAGGATTCTTATTTATCATTATTATAATGAAAGGGGTGAAATTAGTATGACATAAATATCATAGACTTGGCGACTGCACCGGGCGGTTATCATGACGATTATTGTAAAAACCTCAAAATAACTCCGTCCCAAATTGAATACGCACAATTACACTACGTCGCATTGAACATTATTGCACATTTCTAAATTGATAATTTCTTACATAATTTGTTTCTTGTTATAAAAATATAGATTTATGTATTTTGTCCAGAAATACAGATGGAGAAGTTCCAACATGCTCTTTATAGAACCATGAGCTCGTAAGATGCCCATTTATTGATAACAGAAAACACATTTCTGTTATGACATTCGCCGATTACCTACGCCCCATTATGATTGGCATTCGGCGACGCGAATACAGAATCGTCTTCAAATATTTGAGAGCGATGTGTTTATCATTATGACTAATCAAGTAGTTCAAGCAAACTGAACATGTGCAAAAGGCGCCTAGAATCTCTTTTATTTATAAATTTACCTTAATTATATTTATCCAGAATAATGTATTTCAACGATACATACTACTAAATTGAAACATTTTATGAATAAAAATACAACAGAGATCAACCAGGTATTGAAGTTGATTTTTCAGGTTTGAAGTCATATACATGAAATGTATAAAATGAGTTTCAATAAAATATCTCTATTATCCACACAAACTGTTGTGCTTGTGTTAAGCTTGCAGTTAGAACAAGAGGGGACTTTATATGGAGTGCACGAGTACAGAGCATCCGCATCTGTTGATACTTGTGCGACTACTTTCAAAGTATTGCCTTCCGGTTTCTTCACGTCGACCGATATGATGAGCCCCTGTTTTGTTACCAACCAGAAGCTTATAATAGAGTTAAGTAAGTATTCGTGATAGTTGAATAGCATATTTGTAGATGTCATTAATAGCGGCGACGCTTATTGGGGTAATCGTCCATTTGGCGGGGGCCATCCCACCCGCGGCCCGCCTGCATCTCGTCAAAGCTTCCTCGCGGCTCGAACTGCTCTCTGAAGCCTCCGTCCTAGGTAAAGCAATCACAAAAACTGTCCAATACATTCAAAGAATACGATGTCGCGCGAACATTCTATTGCTTTCATCTTCGATTTATTCTAAAGTCATACAATTATAAAAATACGAGTACAAGAGATCAAAACTTAAAGTTTCAAAACTGTAATGGTGTTTGCGAATTGTTACTTTAGCTGTTAACACAGCTTAAAAATTGTATTTGTTTTTGAAGTTGGTACACTTGGAATGTAGGTACAGAACAAGACGGCGCACTATGGAAAATATGGGTGATTTGCTGATCAAAAATCTGTAACTTCTTTATTTTTAATCTGATCCACTTGAAATTTTGCAAACACGGAAACTGATATATAAGAATTTTATCAATAACAGTTTTAACAAAAACTAGTGAGAGCTCGCGGTTTTACTTGCATTTTATTTTAGGATTTCCGAATTACATGAAATAAATCTGAGAGTTGTGATGTTTATATAATTAAAATTAAAATTCAAGCACAGTGTGACAAAATTTTAATAAAAAATATCTTTTTACATTATATTTTATAACAAATTTATAACAAAGATAAAAATATAACCTACACCTAGAGTTTTAATTAAATGACTATAATATTGTTTCTGATTAGGTACGTACATACAAAATAGGTTAAATTAATGGGAATATACCTAAGGATAAACATATTTAAGTTCCAAGTAGGTACTGATGAATTTATTTGAACCACTTCCGGATCCGAGATAAGCAGATTTACCTTCAAAAGGAGTAGAGTTTCTTCGTCAAGTTTCTTCGTTAAGAACATTTTTGACATACAGTTTTCGGATACTTGTTATGTACGGATCTGATGTATATAGTAATGTATGAAATACATCTTCATTTGTTGCCGACCTAGAACATTTTCTTGCATGATGTAGTCTAAAACTTTTGTAGTCCTTATTCCGGG
Source organism: Eupithecia pulchellata (assembly GCA_963931895.1). Lineage (NCBI taxonomy): Eukaryota > Metazoa > Arthropoda > Insecta > Lepidoptera > Geometridae > Eupithecia > Eupithecia pulchellata. The sequence continues at coordinate 61,351 of OZ007530.1, forward strand.
ACTCTTGTGCATCTTCCGAGAGTTGACCTATTGGCAATACGGCAAAATGATTGATGATGCTTTCACCATGAATATCTTGGGCACAGATGATGGCATATAATACCAATTGTACTTACTGACGTATATTCTTGCCGTTTCTAGAGCATACTCGCCGAACTTTTGAGCATCAATCATAATACCTGATGATAAAGCTTGTAGGATTATATACAATCTGCGTATTAGTTGCTCATCTACACCTGTTATTTCTGCAGTACAACTGGTATTGCTAAAAAAATCTTCTTGCGGTATTACCATCATTAGTGTTGCCGCTAACTTGCCGCGGTTTATCGATTATCAAACCCAACTCCTCATGAAAACGTTTGTGCACCGCATTTTTCTTTTCTTGTTTTAATTGTTTGTTTTCTGCAGTTGTTGCCGTTTTCAATATAGAAAACTAATAATTCACGCCTCGAGCGAGTGAACGAGTTCATTTTTAGAGTTGTTATTGCGTATGCGTACAGAGTTACAAATGGCAATTAATAATGACATATTTTATGCATTTGCTTTTTATAGGAAAATCAGATGAGTAAAGTGTGCAATATGACATAGATTTCTTTATTATCAAGTAGAACGTGTGCAAAACCATATTTATGCTGATAAAGTACGCTTAAACCACAAATTTTCGTAACCATTGATAGGAAAAACCGTTATCTATCAATGTCCAACGAATATGCATTTTGGTACCTCAACCACTTGTTTCTTTATAACTGCTCAAACCGCAAGTATCCGCAGCTGATTCTTTGCTATATCATTATTAAATACCTAATGCAGTAAATAATACTAAATTTAGAGCATAGGCAAGTTTAGCTAATTGTCAAAAGTCTCAATGAAATTAAAAAAGAAAATATTTTCTCGCAATGTATGAAAATATTAATTACAACAATATTTACTGAAAATATAAGATAAAAACTAGTGTTTCTGAATTGTTAATAAACGAGCTTTCGAATGATGTATGATACTAAAGGAGTTCTTATAAACAGTGGTGTAAATTAACTTTGTATGTTCACCTATTTGAAAGTGTTTTTAACAGAAATTGCAAAGTGTCCGAAATAAACTTGTTTTACGCAATATTTGATTTCACTAATCATCAAAAAATTACTAGATTATGAAACGTTGACTTTTTACCTACAAAATAATACCAAAAATATGTCTTGTTTCCATAACTTAAAAAAAGTATTTTTGATCTGCACTTGTTCTAGCATAATCCACAGTGCGGCGGACTGTGCCCACGCGAAGGTTGAAAGATCGATGAGTGCAAATCATGTATTGCCATAAAATGCTAAACAAACTTTTAAAAATGTGTCTACAAATCATTTTTAGATATAATAAACGAGGTGATTTTTCTTTGTTCCCTTCCTTCGATACTCATCTCCTGCTTGTACGTACTGCATTCAGATGACAGTTCATTATGAAGAGTCCTTTATGGTCTAATTTCTTTCATACAACTAATCGTCATTTTATATAAGCCTTTAATAAACCATGATGAACGAAATAAATGCAAATACATAGTAAATACTTGTCTTTAAGGAAAATTAGTAATAGCAGTCAGTTTAAAAGTAATCAATAAATCGTTGGATTAAAATAGTCAGTCAATCTTTATCATAGCAGTATACATTAATTGGCCGGATATAAAAGAGCTCTATTATGATATGAAAGAACAACTGGGTAAATAAATACGGCAGAGTCATACAACTCGTGCACAAAAGATCAAAGCAACGGCTCGCACACGCGCTCGCCGCAGCGCAGTGGTCTACTGTTACAAGAGGTCGGAGGCATGTACACACTTTAGAAGTTTAATTTATTCAAATATCAATTTTAAATTTAGATTTAATCCGTTTGATTTGACAGTTTGATCGGAAACAATTTGAAATGTAAGCTTCTACTACTCTGTTGAGCCTTGCCTCGAGTCATAATCATAAAAGACAAAAGTTTTGGAGTAAATTATACAGATATAATAGATTGGAAGAAAATAAACCTTAAAATAGTCAGTATAAAACCATGTATATTGATGGATTGAGGTGAGGTGAGGTGAGAGAGATCGATAAAGGATCTACCTGCTTATTTGACCACTAGCGGCCCGCCCCGGCTTCGCACGGGTATTAAACAAAAATTTCAGAAATTATACACACTAAAACGATGGGTTTTACAGTTTTCATACGGATCTTTACTTTTAAATGTTAATATAGGATGGGTGGTTCCGTAAGCACATAACTGGCAGGACTCACTGTGCTGCGGCGGCCCAGTCTACGGAACTGTACATAACGTGGTAGACCATATGCCTCAACATATTGTACAATTTATAATTGTTCCTAACTCTTTATTACGATAAAATATGCAGTTAACCAACATTAATATAATAATGTAATTGGTCTTATGAATTTCTGGAAAGGCATAAGTCTCACAATATTTATTTGCCCTAAACACAGATAAAGCGATATCAGGAATCTCGAACTAATAGATATTTATTATAATAAACAGCTTTATATTTACGAACCTTAGTAGTTCAAACGCACTACGGTTCTAGTGAACTAAACATGGTGAGCTTAAATATGTATCTCATCCTAATAAGCCGGTGTCTCACTCAAAGTTATAAAATCGGAATCAGATTTAGGATAATATGGGTCAACAACTAAACCAACAATTCGTTACAATGTACAGTGATGATACTCAAAGCATGACTCTGTAGATAGCAAGATACCTTATGGTTATAAATCTTTCTTAGCTAAGCACTATTTCTAAATATTAGTAGAAAAACGCAGATATTGGCTTGAAATACAGCAGAAAATGTGAAGTAATTATATCTATGAGATTAAACATTGTTTTTATTTAAAAAGGTAATTGGTATTTCAAAAGAGTTCGTATGTTAGTAAACTGCCTAGACCAGTGTTTTAGGAAAGTCGATGATTCCGTCCGATTTCCACCAATTTCACCACGCATTGTGGAAAATATTAAATATCTAACGTATCCTAGAGACCAGCAAAGCTTTAAGGCTTTGCCAAACAGAACGCGTTAGAACGCCGCGTCAGGGCGCCAAGTTGACGTCGCGCTATAGCGCCGAACTGTGTTGTACTGTGGCGGTACTTTACTGTCACACAGAGCGGCGGCGGTTTGTTTGTAACGTCCAACTAAAATACTACAATATGAGTGAAAAGCTGATAGAATTGGTTCGAAAACACCCCTGTTTATATAATACGAAGGATAATATTCTCCTAGTTCCTTTCTCTTTCTATTAATCTCTTATTATTAACGTCGTGCACCCATATTCTTTTTCTCTGTGATCGTGATAAAGCGTATAAAAGTAATAATTCTTCTTCATCTGAATCACTCGACATCTCAAAAGCAAATAATATTTCCAAAGACTGCTTGCTGCTAGCTATCTACACTACGCACTGGTGAATGGTAACCTACGTTGCGAAGGAGCGTGACGCTAAAGTCAATTCGAGGAGCGCGACGTTAAAGCGCGACGCTATAACGCTATACCTAAGAACGCTTTTCTGTTTGGCAAAGCCTTTAGTCTCTTAGTCTTATCTATGCGCAGAAGCCGTCATTTGATTGTTTTAATAATGTCGACGCCAAGACGCACACAACCACCGCAACTTTGTGAAGAGTACCGCGACGACGACGCCGCGTTGTGCGAAATAAAAATAAAGCACTTAAGTTTCGAGTTTTTATCACCTATGAATCCTCCTTCGTCATCGTCAATCTAAAGGTCAATGAATGAATTTAAATACACCAAGCGTTTGAGTCGCGAAGGTGGGGACATTATGCTGTAGTTATTTAATGGCTGAACTTACAATGTTGGACGAAAAGTCAAAATATCCTTAATTCTTTGAGTTTAGGGACCTAATCCTTTGAGTTTAGGGACCTAGGTTTTTTAATATTTCATCCTGCATGTCATAATTATGTAGACCTTGACCAATATAAGATGTCTGAATAACATTTTGTAAAATCTGCACGTGCGGGTCGTAGGGTAAAAACACTGGTCTAGGACATCACTACTGCGCGACGGTCCAATGAGAAATACCTGGTTTATGTGCTGTAATATTGATCACAAGAAGTATAAATTCTGTAAAATTCTAAATAAATTCAATTTTTTCTAAATAAAACTCCGAATAAATTATGTCAGCATCAGATAAAATATCAAGTTTTTATAATCTTGTGCCAGAGAATCATCGGAAGGTCTGTGGCGCAAAATTATTATACAAAAGCTGTGCACTTACCATAGGAGAGGACTGGTCGAACATGCCTTGCTCTTGGCGGTCCAGCATCGAGTTGAGGCGCTGAGCCTGGGGAAAATATCATCATCAAAAAACTATATGCGGCCGACTCGGAAGTCTTTTGCGACCAAAGCAGGGGCGGGAATGTTTATTTGATTATTCTTTTAGAATTTACATATTCACAAAACTATGATTAACTAAAGTTGTTAGTTGATTAAACTAATTAATCAACTAACATTTGTCTTATATATATAGTCTTCTTGTTATTTTTGAATGTTTTTTGAAGTGCAGAGCAGCGAGCGGTCCCAGTATTAAACCCTGGAGAACACCATAGTTAATTTGTTGAGGTTTAACTGTTGTATTTATCGTTAATTTCCATTCATTACATAAAACATCATTACATTCAAAAACCTTAAGGACAACTCAATACAATTGTGTTTTAGTTTTACCGACATGCGATATCATGATGAGCCACAATATGTCAAATTTTTTTTGTGATCTATAAATGTCTTGTACTACTTTCTTCTGGACATTGTTCATTTTTATAGTTGTAATTAGATCTTCTTTTGCAGCGTATTGGACTTCGGGCAAAATCTGTATTATTTATGAAAAGCTAAATGTTCACTACTTGTATATTGTGTTTTTAACTGCCCACTGAACACTGTTAGCGCTCATAAATTATTTTATTGTTATTCTTTGTTTTGATTGTTTAGCGAATAGACATGTAGTGAGAGATACCCTATAGCCGTGTGATGCCGGCATAGAATTTCACCACCCCCACTCTTCCCGGGGTGTCGTAAGGCGACTAAGGGAAACGCAACGGGGGGCGGGCAGCAGCGCCCTCTGCAGGAAAATTCCACCTGCGATCCCCAACCCCCAAGCAGCGTGGGGATTATTTATGGGCAATAACCCCCGAATGATGAATAATGGCATCCATAGCGCTGATTAGGGGAGGCCTCCAGCAGTAGACTGATATAGGGTGACGATGGAAAATAATGGCTTCTATGGCGCTCATTATGGGAGGGCTCAGCGCAGAGGTTCAGCGGTGGAGTATGGACTACGTACCTGCACAAAGAGCGTGTTCTCCTGCTGGCGGCGGCGCAGCTCGTCGTCCTGGTGGCGCATGCGCTGCGACATCTCGTCCTCCTGGCGCTGCAGCTGCGCGCGCTCCGTCTCGCGCCGCGTCTCGGCCGCGCGCTCCGCCATCTCCCAGCTGCGCTTCTGCCGCTCGCGGTCCTGCTCGCGCTGCCGCAGCTGCTCCCGCAGCAGCTCCGTCTCGTGCTCGTACCTGCACACCATACACACATTCAGGACTCTAACGCGGTGGCCGTGCGCGTTTATAGCTCGCATGGAATAAAATAGTTCACGGCGCGGAGTGGATGAGTACTCGAAGCCTTTATGTCACTGACCTAGACATTAATAAATATTTTGGTAGAAAACCCACAACGGTGACCGATAATTTATACAGTACTGGAATTTTAAGTGATTTGAACCTTATACAGCTACATTTCTAGTTATGAAAAGTACATACTTAGCATATTCCATCTGAGCTTCGAGCTTCTCCTCCTCGGCCGCGAGTTCCTTCTTCAGCGCGTCCTCCTTCTGTCGGTGCAGTTCGTGGAGCTGCTTCCACCTGGTGCCATACTCGTGCTCGAAGCTGTTCAGCTCTGAGAACCTTGGGCCAACCTATGACACAAAATAACAAATCATTGTTCTGCTGTAACGATTAAAACAATAAAAATCTTCAAGACGTTTCACAAACCTCGCGAGCTTTCAAGAACTCTGGGTGTTTCTTGGGAATGTTTTTCTCTGGGTACCCATCTAATTCATCAGGCTCATCGAAGCTCTCCACAATGACTGGGCGAAGGGATGCGGTCAAGAAGAAGCATTTCTCTGTGCAGTTGCGAATGGCGGCCAGAGCGCTGGGCTTGCGCTGGTACTCCACGATGCCTTCCCCGAGGGGCTTCCCCCTGTCGTCCACCCGGACGTACGCTCGCTCTATCCGTCCGAAGATCTCGAAGCCGCGGTACAGCAGTTCGTTTGAAACAAACGGCGGAAGGTTCTTCACGCGGATAGCGCAGTTGTGCGGCGCAAACCTCACTCGCAAGTTTCTGCCGTTTCTCATTTTACCATCTAACTCACGCTTCGCCCTCTCAGCGTTCACCCTGTAATCCTGAAAACATTGATTTCGTTATATGATTTGGCAAAATTGTTAACAATTCCAGTCGAGTTTAAAATTTATGTAGTTACCATTTTGATGAAGCCAAAGTTTTTCTCTTTATTGAGGAACAGTTCAGAGCATTCTCCGAATGCTGAAAACATTGTGTTGATTTCATCCTCGGTGACATCGTTGGTGAGGTTGCCGATGTACAACCTGCTCCTTCCATTGAACTTGACTTCAGACTGATCAATGGGTGGGATGTCAATCAGGGGTCCCACCAGATCCCTTAGTTTATTTGCCAACATGTGCTCCTATAAGAATTTATAATTTCAATAATATGTTTAAGCAATCACAACTGGGAAACCTCAAGGTATAAGGTATATTTACTTCTCTCATTGGTTGTCTGTCGTGCTTGCCATCACCCTGTGGGCCACCCCTGCCGCGCTGCAAGTTGCGTGGGGGCCCGCCAGGCCCGCCCTGCCCACCGGGGCCACCAGGTCCACCCGGCCCACCAGGTCCTCGGTTCCCAAACTGCCTGTTGCCTTGATTGAATCCTCCTCCTCCTCCTTGTTTGTTTCCTGGGCCTCCTTGAGCCCATCCTCCCCCTTGCTTATTGCCACCGAAGTTTCCATTGACATTCTGTAAATATTCTTTATTTTATTAAGACCACACAAACAAGTATTAATATTTATTAGTGAAGAGTCAATAATCATGAAGCAAAAACTAAACAGTGAGAAACTACCTTGGGCTGTTGCTGATTTTGATGTTCATTAGAATCATGAACAACAGCTTTGTCAACCTTGTCCTGAGAATCTTGCTTTATTGGTCCATTTTGGTTTTGCTGAGAGGCTGGGATATCAGGTTTGATGGGAGCTTGTTGAGCTTGTTGCTGTTGAGGCTTTATCAGTGGTGGTGGTTGAGCAGCCTTATTCTGCAACTGCTGTTGTTGTTGCTGCTGCTGTTGGGGAGGCTTCGCTGGCTGCTGCTGCGGTGGCTTGTTCTGCTGCTGTTGTGGCTTGTTCTGCTGTTGCTGTTGTTGCTGCACTGGTGGTTTATTTTGCTGTTGTGGTTGGTTTTGGGGTGGCTTGTTTATGGGCTGGTTTTGCTGAGGTGGTTGTTGTACTGGTTTCTCCGCAGGTATGTTGTTTGGTTTTACCTATCAAGACAATAAGATGGTTATTTACTACCTATTTTAGTAGGTATTAGGTATTTAGAATGTGGAATGTATGCACGCATTAGTCGATTATCATGTACATAAACTGATAACGGCGACAGACGTTTTCAGCACTTAAATGTAACAAACCTCCCTGAATATACAATGTAGAGCCAGTTTGGCTTGGATGGTAAGCGTGCATGAATCATAATGCTCGAAGTACAAAATGGCGGCGCCGTGACGCAGACAAAGCGTTTGGATGCCGATCTTTACAACCTCAAAACAAATATAACAGTAAACCGTAGGCGGCACCTACTACAATTTTCACTAAATGAAAAAATACCACGCCGTAGTCAATTTGAACATTACTGACCTCATTAGTGTTGGGCCGTTGACCCTGATTCCTCTGCTGCTGTTGCTGATGATGGGGTTCAAATCGCGAGTTTCGGAATCCGCCACGATTATTACCACGACGACCTCCTTGTCTTTGAGGCTGCGGAGGCCCACCAAAACCACGATTTCCGAATTGATGCATAGCTTGCATTTAAATTCTGAAAGAGATAGCCATTTTCACTTTCACATCCATCGATTTAAATTTTATACACTTCAAACTGTTAGGTACTTTCATGTTGGGTCTTACCTTCTATTCACGTTCTTTAGGCACTCCTGACTTTTAGAGATAAAATAAATAACTGGTTCTAGTTTGTAATGAATTAACAAATCATCAATCACGCAATCACGCCGATACACCGCGTTCGCGTTGAAGACTTGGCGATTGATTGGCGAATGGGCGCAGGGCAGGGCGCAGGGGGGCGAAGCCGAATGGCGATTTTGGCGAACGAATGAATGAAACAAAGAATGGTGCGTGTAATTTTTGGAGAATTTTTGTGAATGATTATTCGTGTTCGCTCGATCGAAGGGAACGAATGAATACAAAGGAAACGGATATAGTAGTATTTCTGGCCATCATAGATTAAGGCTAGACATAGACGATCATTCCGGATTGGGCCAAAACTTGGTCACTGTGGAGTTTACGGGACGCAAAAAATTTATGTTTTTTTTTTCAAGGTCAAGGTCATTGACCTTTGACCTAAGGTTCAATGCACCTTAGATAAGTGACCTTGAGTCATTAACCTCAAGGTCACTGAACTTTTTTTGTAAAAACGATGGTTTTCGCTGGAGTCGATACCGGAAAGTTAAATTAATCATTTTCGAGCACATGTGAGTGACCTTTGAGGTCAAGGTCGCTGACCTTTTTTGTAAAATCGTTGGTTTTTGCTGGAGTCGATGCCGGAATGTTAAATTAATAATTTTCGAACACAAAGTCAGTGACCTTTGAGGTCAAGGTCACTGACCTTTTTTGTAAAAACGTTGGTTTTTGCTGGAGTCGATGCCGGAAAGTTTCAGGATCGCGATAGCTCCGGCGCTGCGGGAAGTGCAGCCTCTCCGCCATTGCGTAACAAGGGACAGGCACCACTGCTCACCTCCGCAGCTTCGGCTTTTTGGTCGCCTTCGGCGACCAGCCTCAGCCGCTGTGGCTCGCGCGGTGCCTGTCTCTTGTTACGGCTGGCGGAGGCTGCACTCCCTTCGCGCCTCCGGCTTATTATATACACTCTAGGGGCGCCACGCACAAGACCACGTGGAGTCGGGGTACTCTGTATCGGATCCGCCACTCAAATTGAACCTAATCAACTCTTATCGGAATGCTCTGTATCGGTATCTGTATCGGACACAGTTTGATCTCTAGCGCCGAGGTCATTGAACTTTGGGGTCAATCAGCTGAACCAAAGTTGCACCCCTAGTGACCCTCTTTACGATGGCATAAGAAAAAATATATGTTATATATATATAAAAAAAAATACATGTCGAAAATTTTCTAAGTCTTTTTCGCCTTTAAACTGAATGACATACTTTGACCTCTAGCACCGAGGTCATTGAACTTTGGGGTAGATCACCTGAACCAAAGTTGCACCCCTAGTGACCCTCTTTACGATGCCATAAGAAAAAACATGTGTTATATATACGCCCAAAAAAACATCTTTCGAAATTTTTCTAAGTCTTTTTCGCCTTTAAACTGAACGACATACTTTGACCTCTAGCGCCGAGGTCATTGAACTTTGGGGTAGATCACCTGAACTAAAGTTGCACCCCTAGTGACCCTCTTTACGTAGCCATAAAAAAAAATACATGTTATATATACATAAAAAAATTCGTCGAAAATTTTCTAAGTCCTGCGTCCCGTAAACTCCACTCCAACCCAAAACTTGCACCAGCACTGTACTGACAGTAACAAGATATCTTCCAAGTTCCAATAAATGGGTGCCAACATTTTGCAGCCAATTAAATTGCAACCAGGGACGTTACAACCCAGGAATGTTTGTACATGGACGGTCACAAGTTCCACGGCCGTAATTTCCGGGGTTGTGAATTCCAAGCTGTAAAAATTGTGAACAGGCTATGAAAGTTCAACCCCGGAAAGTTCTGCCATTGTGTCATAATATTCCGGGGTTGTGTATAACTAGGTCGTATTATACAGGGCTGTGGCATATTTGCACGTACCGACCTCTTACAGCCGCTGAACTTACAACCGTGGAAAATAATGCCAACATGGCGTCCTATCCCATGCTCGTTTACAATCACTGGCTTGCACTAGCTCATTTATGCTGTCAATTCGAGTGCGTCGCATGATAATGTCACTGTCATTGTATACTCTGTCCCTCAGACTGGATCTCATCTTAATTCATTTGAAACCGATCATAGATATTCATTAAGAGAAACCGGCAGAGTAATTTTGGTGCCATAAAAAAGAAGACTTTTGAACTTTTATATTAGGCCGCTTGCGGGCTTTATTGTGATACAATTTTAATAGATTTGTCCATGGGACCTCTCGTAATAATATAAAAAAAACAATAGAAAGCGGGCGTGTACGGTGCTACTGTCGCAGATTTTACGTCTTAAACACTAATATCCTAACGGACTTAATTCATGCTACGCCATCGAGTACATATCTAGTAGAGTTGAAATGACTGTCTGATAATTTGTTACGAAAATATCACATACGAAAATATGCTGCCAAAAAGTACACAGAATAATAAAAAGTGTCACAAGTTGTCATTGGCCGAAGCAATGTCATTTGATAAAAAGGGATGGGGTAAAACTGATTCTTATATCGATGTTTTAGCGAGTTTCATATTTACGATTAATGATTTTTAATTAGGTAATGCTAATTTGTTTATGTTTTAAAATTTAATAATGCTACTTTGTTTATTTTAATTAATATTGCACTACCTAATAATAATAATGAGTACAATAGTACTATTGTAATATACTATTAAGGTAATAGAAAATGTCTTTTCTTGAAAATGAACCGACGGTGTCTTACTTCGTCGGAATCCAGTTTTATCGTCTTGTAAGCTTTACCAAATATTTTTCAATATAATATAGTGATGGGAATCTTCGAAAAAAATGTAATCCGATGTAATATTTCCTCGAAGTACAATAAAAGTCTTACGGGACCATTCTACACACATACAATCAAAAAAACCTATATACAAAAAAGTATTTCAAATTTAGAAGTTTACAAATAGCCCAATTGAAACCTTCTCAATCGTTCAAATATCACAAGCTAAAATATTACCTGTTAATCGGTATTGTGTGATATCATGCTTGAGCTAAAGTATCGATATCGATAGCCTAAACCAGCTTGTTCATTCTCTAAATATCTATGCGCTGAAACACTGAGGTGTGGCAGAGATGCGCTTTTTTTGTATGGCGGTGCCTCTACTGGATATGTAGGTACTCGATGTGCTATGCTTAGCTTGGTTGGGGCTAGGTGATGCTGTGTGGTGTGGGTGGATTGTCCAGCATTATTTATTTATCCATATCCGGTCATTTTTGCAAGCACCCCAATATAGAAATATAATGAAAAAAGTAGTGCTACTAAAAAAAAGAAGTTGTAGTTGTAGACATTAGACCACTAATAATATCCTACAAAAGCCAAGGACCACGCAAAAATAGTAAAAAAAAAAATATTACTTCAATATTTACATCAATAAATTTACAGAGAAGAAATGTAATTGGAGGACAAAATATTGAAGATTGGGATTGGCGTTTCCTTCATATACCTACCTACTGAAGAATCCTTCCTTAGTTTGGGCAAAACAGGTGTACCTACAGAATGACCAAGTCTGGCAGAAAAGTGGTAAATAAGACACATTGCCATATCGAAGAAGTCAGGTCAAGCAAGACTGAAGGGGAGTGGACTTCAAAGCTTACTAATTAATTATTTTACAGAGAGAATGTAACGCTCACTTCTCACAGCGCTTACAGAACAAAACTAAACTGTCCTTTCATTTACTTATTGGACGATGATGTAACGAGATAATAAGAACTTATACCACCACCTTACACTATACCAGCAGCAGTTCCACCATGAACCTTTAAACTCCTGCCTAGTTCTGCAAACAAAACAAATGAAAGTAAAAGTAAGGACAAGGGCAAAATTGTTGAACAGGATGCAGAGCCACCTAATTTGATGAGATTTATGATGTGGCCACTGGCAAGATATCGGGAGTGTGAAAGGCTATATCTACCGCAAGCAACTCTCTATATCCTGTGCAAATGTTTGATGATTATAGGCCCATAAAAATGGATTAAGTGCCTGTCTCCAGTATAATTCTGACTGACTTGTCCTATCAGATTGTACCACATTGACGAATCAGATCGTCTGTTTTCAATGGAGGCCCAAACATAGCCCCAGCCACGATGCACGGAATTGAGCTATGGAGAAGATGAAATAGCAGCAAACAAGACAACTGCTTAGAACTAAACACATGAAGTAGGCCTTCTGTCCAATTACAAACTAAAATTGATGTTTGTAATACCTATCATGCCATTCGATTCTTGAAGGCAACTGTGTCTTAATAAATAATAGATAAATAATATTTGCATATTGTTTTTAATAAAAAAATATTATTTCCACTAGGCCTAAGTTATGTACTGCAATACCTTAGGCCTACCCAATCATTACTATGAACCATACATTGGTATTAATTGACTATTTCATTAATATCTGGTATATAAACTACCAATATAATAAACTAGGTGTTATGTAAGTACAGTAATAACTACTAGATTTCTATTATTCTATAGGTATGATTTTTGCTCATTTGTTTGCCACTGATGCTCAAGGCCATTGAAATAATATTAACTTACTGCTGGAGACATGCTTTCATACCTATACCACCATAAATAGGCACTATATAATATAAATAAATATTTTATTACAGTCATTATTTCAAAGTAAAAAACAATAACCAACCACTGCTTATTAAGTGTCTGCTAACTCCTGGCTTGGCTACAATTTGGCATAGGTTCTGTAATAGATCATTAGGCACACCTAGTTTTAATTTTATATTAATGCCGGCTCATGCTTGATTTAACTTGTTTCCCTTTATATAGGAATAGTCTTCATATACATATTAAAAAAAACTAAAAATCAAGACCTAAGCCTAAGACCCAACCAATAATAAATGTCTTCTCGAAGCTACAAATGTCTCACATATGCCATGTCTTTAATACATAATATACCTATAATAAATCCTTCAGAAACATAAAAAATGAAACCAAAATAGATATAATAATCAAACATAGCTTTTATTTTCTGCTAGAATACTTACATTTCTAATTTCTTAAATGTTATTAACTTTTACATTGCATCTTTACTTCTCTTATAATTTTAATTTTCTTGTGTACCTACCTATTTACAATGCACTTTATTGGAACAAAAAGGCACTTTATGGCATTAATCACCTAGGTACCTACCTATATCAGATGACAATATCTCAGTTTGTATGATGAAATCAATTTTTATACATAAAATAAGGATTTAAAAAATAAAATCCATGTAAAATGTTCTATTATCTGCTAATTGCTTAGAGCACAAATTAATAATTCTCTATAAAAACATAACCCATGTAGGAAAATAATTACTTACTAAGAGTCGGCAATCTTAAAAACTGATAAAATTCATTTAGGCTTTAATGGCACTTTGAGATTAATCTTAATTATTCAAGCTTCTTTACAGTATAGATTAGTTGTTACAGCGACACACTACATACTTTTCTACATTATTGCTGTTTTACCAGGATGTCATTGTAGGTAGCTTTATTTAAAATATCTACCTACCTATCTTTTAGTTCGGTTTGAGGGGCGGGGGTTTGTAAATGGTAGGTGCCTAATTCCTATGTTGTGTTGTTAACCAGGAATGGCCTTGCAATCTTTGTAATTAACTAAGTATGTGACTTCCTCTTGCCGGTGCAGGGTTGATTTGGTTGGTATTTGGGCCGCTCTTGTATAGGTAGGTACCTACCTACCTATAATGAGTCCCCGTACCAAAACGGAAAATGCATGTATTATGTATATAATGGTGTTCCTTTTACTCGTTTAGGTACGATACTTTTTAAATCATTGAAATCGGTCCATTGGTTGCGAAGATATTAAACATTTTGTAAAAGCCAACCGCGGGGCGGCCGTATAGACCGTGGTGACGTCACGAGCCCCGTTCCGCCCGCGCGCGCGTTCTCCGCCATTCATTTATTAAAGTTCACTCGATCTGGGCGGTGCTTTTGTGCTTTTGTGGTTTTTACGTGAAAATATGCAGAATTATAAGTACTATGTAGTACCGAAATGTACCAATACTTCAATTAGTACTCCTGAAAAAATGTTTCCAATATGCCAAAGGACCCGAAAAGTCGCAAAAAATGTACTGTCATGAAGAAACAATTAAGTTTGTACATACTTATCTACATAACAATGTTGAAAATAACGGCGTAGGTAGTTACAACAACAAACACAACTGCCCTGGCTGACTAACCTAAAACTTTTAAGTATTTAATATAATGCTAGTCCAGGTAGGTAGGTACTACGTACCTGGACTAGCCTACTTATTATCCTGCTGTTCTGACTAGGTTGATAATGAGATTTTTTTACCTCTGAACTTTCCAACCACGAATTTAAGTTTGAATAAATAAATATAAATACAGAATGCTGGACAATCCACACAGCATCATCTAGCCCCAAGCTAAGCAGAACTTGTGTTTTGGCCTTTGGGTTACTGATATACATACATAATACAATATTATTAAATAGAAAGATATTTTTTTATTATACATAGAAAACAACCAGAACCCCTGAACAAATATCTGCAGATCGTACAAATATTTGTCCCGAGGCGGGAATCGAACCCGCAACCTCCTGGGTCGCAGGCGGACCATCGCCCACCGCGCCAAAGTGGTCGTCAGTGATGAAAATATTACTAAGATAATCAAATACCATGAAGGTATCAACCTAAGGTAGATCGAAAAAACGATACCGAAGTAGTATATCTACCACTCATAATAATGTTATATTATAATAATTTATTTATTTCCTAATAACCTTCTACTATTAAACAAATCAAATCACTTATTAATCGATTGGGTATAAACTGGTGAAGTTACGCTCCTAGTTGGAGGAGTATCGCACAAAATAAGACTGCGCAGTGGTTCGGCGGCAAGCGCTTGGGCTTTGTGACGTCATCGCTTGCGTTCGCGGTCAGTGAGCCTCACTTGGTATTTTGCCCATAACTTTGTCAGTTTTGGTCGTAGAACAAAAATTTTTACACTAATGTCATAGTTTTTCAAGGTCTATAAAACTGCATTCATAACAAAAAACTGTAAGGGTCCTCATTATGAAATCGGGTGAGTGCTTCTTTGAAGAATGTTTTTATGATGGCTTCCGTTGTATTCAACGACATAAACATACAAGTCAGCCTCCAAATGATCTATTCAGGTGGTAGGTACTACGTGATGATTAGTGTCATATCATCCCAGAAGGTAAGCCAGAACTAGAAAACAACTAAAATACCTACCCTAAACAAATATCTGCATTCTTACAAATTAGATATTATTTATTTATTTTGTGTACTTAAGTTATATTTAAGTTAGGTACGAGTTTCTATGAATAAATTTTATTTATTTAAATATTTGATTTATGCCGTATTCGTCCCTAGTTTTCGGCCCACATTCTTTAAATGTCTTTGTACGTCCCGCACGATGATAGTTGTTCGTATTCGTCCCGCATACCAAAACTATTCTAAGTACAGTTAGCGACAAAATTATAATTTATCGACGCTACCAAAACTGCGGATCATTATAGGCTGAAGACTAAATAGTTTGTCATCTACCAGTTGGCACTTACCATCACCCTTTAGTGGTGGTCATTACTTGTTTACATAATAATCAAATTCATAGCTCTCATTTAATACCTAAATCTACGAAGATTTGTATTATAATAAAAATAAACTAATGCGGTGAGAAATATTTACTAAAGTAAAAATTAATGGAAATTACATCACAATGAATCACATAATCTAGATCAAATGAGATCTACAAAACTTTAATATTTCTTTGAAATTAGTAATATTATGCTAAACACATTAAAGGTAACTAAACTAAGACATTTTAATTGACTATCCGTCAACAGTAACCTAAGTCTTATAAAAACAAAATCTGAGGTAACTATATAAAAATTTAGGTTCAATGCTTAATTATACTATACCTATACAGTTTGATTTGTAAACAGTAATCAGCCTTATAACAACATAAAATAATCAAAAACCTTAGTAAAAAAAATCAGGATCACAGTAACAAAGAGTGTCTTAATATTAGAGATAATGATAATAAACGCGAGCAAAAAATCAACAATAAAACAAAACGAAAATTAATTATGATCAATAGTTATGTACAACACGTTTCTGTGTGTGTGTGTGTGTGTGTGTGTGTGTGTGTTTGTGCATTTGTTAAAGCAAGCTCGTTAGATTTGAAAATACAAAAGGACATGTTTTTTCTGAGCAATGACCTTGTGTAATGGTTCCATGCAGCATGATGCGGATGTAATAGATTTTTGTATATATTGGTCCATTTCAATTGTTTCCCGGTGTCTTACAGTCCCTGCGCCATGAATACTACGATCCTGCGCCATGAGGCTACGATTGATGTTTGCGTCATTTTTGATAGTTTTCAAGAACTTTATTATGTTTAGTTAAAGTTTTAACCAGTTCTAGAGTTTGCGCCCTCAGTTGGGTTATTTGTTCGATATTATGTCGTTGTAGAAATACAACTTTCCTCTCATGCAATCATTTTCCAACTAATATGATACGAAGTAGTCATTTTGATAAATAGTTTTTTCAACTTGTTAAACTTCTTTGATAAAACAAAAATTAAAATAACCTTACTCACTTTGTGAAACTCGCAAATTTGATGTTTTCCATTTTGAACTTACAAATCAGTTTTCACATTTTTCGCAACTTAACAATCTACATTCAATGACCGCAGCTGTCTTTTGCATTGACATAACGTGCGTTTTAAATTAGAGTCTTGTTCTTATATTTAAAATATAAAAGTCAAGTTAAGACTTATTGCTTCAACTGTACTAAAGTAACTATAAATTGCCTTTATAAAAAACTTGGGCCGAACGAGGAGTAACAAAGTAGGACGAACGAAGATTTTTTGAAATAAAATAAAATGAGGGCCGAATATGGCATACAAAGTGAGACGAAGGAAGATTTTTTAAAGTGGGCCGAACTTACTAGGGACGAATACGGCATAAATCAAATATTTGGCGCGAGACGGAAATCGAACCCGCAACATTTTGCGCCGCAGGCGGGCCATCGCCCACCGCGCAGAGGTCGTTTATGATGAAGATCATGATTTGATTATTATTTTCTTAAAAATATTACGCTATTTACCTATTTTTATTAAAAGAGTGGGTAAATAAGGTAAATTAATTTAACAGAATCAGATAACAGAATAGGTTCCGAAACTACTAGACCTGAAAAAAAAAACATCATGAGAATGATAATCATAGGCTATAGAATATTTTTAAAGTTAGTGATCCCTATGAAAACTTCATTAATAAAGTACCTTAGCTAACGTGTGTGTGTGTGTGAACTTAAAATTCTTTAAAATGCCGGGGCGGGCTGCTAGTACTTTATAAAAATCTTTCGGAAATTTTAATATTTTTCACAGGTTGGATGACATTATGGGTTAGTAGGATTCTAATGGTGAAATAATTTTTCAAATCAGTCCAGTAGCTTCGGAGCCTATTTAATACGAACAAACCATCAAATATTCTTTTATTATAATATTAGTACCTACCTAGGTAGGTATAGATGATAATTAGGTACTTACTATTTTATGGATTCCTTTTATTCAAGGATTTATGAAGTAGGTACTTGACTGAAATATTTTATCGTTTAGGTAAGATTATAAATAAAATATCAGAGTTATTTGGTGTTGTAGTTTAATTTTTTTGCATTACCTATGTATTATAATAATATGCCAAAAAATTTGTTGGTACAAGTGAATCGAAGTTGGTTCATGGCTGCAAACTGTGACCCGTAATCATCACACAAACAAAGTAAATAGTTTATCCAACGTAAATTCTTTTACGGCCAAGAAAAGAATTTACGTTGGATTCATTGTGTTTTATTTACCAATAAAAATAAAATTACAAATTTTACTATTTAGTGTGTTGCTGGCTTTATTTATTTTACCTGTAGCTCTTGTTAGATAACACGATTAGGACAGTAATAATTTGAATCGTGGAGGTATCTAAACAAAGCATAAGCGGCCAGACTTTCCACGGTCGTAATTTGCCTGGCTGAACATTGCTAGCACGTGTCAACAACTCACAGCCCCGGAAAGTCTGTACATGGAATATCAATACAGTAAAGACACACTTTCCAGGGCTGTTCAATAACAGGCTGATTAATACAGGCTGTAAGGAACAGATACGAGTCAGCAATACACAGCCCCGGAAACCTATGCCATTTGTAAGCAAATTGCCTGTCTGCGTAGTACAGCCCGCAAAATCCGTGGTTGCAAATTCCAGGGCCGTTCATTGCTTGGCTGTAAATTAACCGGACCCCAATAAATCCGTGTCTGAGCTATCATCACATTTGATGATTTAAAACTGAAAGAGAAATGTGTTTGTTTGGACTGTGTTTGTTTATCTCTTCGAAGTATTTTATTAACTAACTTTGTTTCGATAACTTCCTTGTACGAAGTTCCTGTAGGAGAGATCTCCTCAATCCTCAACTGATTATCTCAAATACTTACTCAGATTTTCTATAGCTATGGAACTTCCAACAGAGAAAATAATTGAGAATGATGATG
The DNA here is from genome assembly GCA_963931895.1 of Eupithecia pulchellata. Lineage (NCBI taxonomy): Eukaryota > Metazoa > Arthropoda > Insecta > Lepidoptera > Geometridae > Eupithecia > Eupithecia pulchellata. The sequence continues at coordinate 80,137 of OZ007530.1, forward strand.
CCGCCGAAGAACTACCCTCAAATATGGATATAAAGTACCCAATGCTAGCTTTTGAAAAACAGATATTCATGGATGTTTTTGAGACGGATGCACTGGTGGTAACTTATAAGTAAATACTACTTTTCACATCAAGTGCTAGCTTCTGTACCCAATTAATCAGCATTCTCTTTTAAATTTTCAGGGGGTTGAACTACAACACTATCTTATCAAATTTGCTGTTTCTTTATAATGATCCGGCAAATTTAATACTAGTAGTAAACAGTAGTGATCATGAGGAAAAGTATTTTATGGATAAATTTAATCTTTCACCATTACCTAACCTAGGACAAGAGAGGTAAAGTATTAATTCCTTGTTTCTGGTTTCAATATTATTTAGTACTATTGTATCGCAGTATTTTGCATCTACAACAAAATTAGAGAAATGAGCAAAAGTTATCTTTACAAAATTCTAACATATTGTCAAAAATGTTCTAAGCAAAAAAGCTTACTATAAAATATCAGATCTAGACAGTAAAAAATAATACCTGACAATCCACACAGCATCATCTAGCTCCAAGCTAAGCAGAGCTTGTGTTATGGGTACTTGATGACTGATATACTTAATACAATATTATTACATAGATAAATATTTTGTATTATACATAGAAAACGACCAGAACACCCTGCTCAAATATCTGCAGATTGTACAAATATTTGTCCCCAAGGCGGGAATCGAACCCGCAACCTTTTGCGTCACAGACGGACCTTCGCCCACCGCGCCACAGAGGTCGTCAAAAGTTTGGGATGACGCTCCAACTCAAAAAGTAACAATTTAACAAGGTAAAGGTTTCTTGTTAGCTTCTTTAGTTTACTTTTAAAAGATTGCAGTGTTCAATGAATCAAAGTGATCACTTTATTTCCCAGCATTAATTTTATGTAATTTGTATTTTGTGACGTGTCCAAGAGTCCTGTAACGTCTAAAGTAAATAAAGCACTTTGATTGAAAAAGTGGATGATGGTGCACTTATCACATATTCCGGTAACAGATTAAATAAATTAAGTAAAATAATAAACATTTAATTAAACCAAACTTAGCCACTATAGTTCGCGTCATGTAAAAAGAACGCTGGCGATGTACAGTGCGCGTCAGAATTAAGTACCCCCCTTGTCTACCTAATATTTACGACTACTGCGAATTCCCTTGTAACTTATCACAAATTTTCACATGCAAAAATTTTACACGCCGCCGCTCAGGATCAAACCACCCACCTATTGTGTCCCACATACATTGAGATAGGAATGGTGTTCAGAACCTCGCTCCTAAATACGTCGAGTGTGAAAACACCGCGCTAGTTTACTATGACTAGACTGAGTGCTAATGACTAATGACTAGAGTAGAGCGACTTTGATTCGAGCTGGACTTAAGGGGCTATCCAAAGAGAGAAGTCGCCGCGCGAGAGTTAAGCGAGCGACTTTGACTAGGTATATACCTAAGTCAAAACATCATCCGATTATAATCGGATGCTAATATTGACCTAAAGTTTAGGTTTTGATCTTTTCCGGTTTGAGTTTTTCCTATTATAATCGGATGCTAATATTGACCTAATCTTTAGGTTTTGACTTATATACCTAGGTATTTTTGTATCTGAAAAATGTAGCGATTCCAGGATTGAGTGATCTTTGTTGAGAATCACGGAATCATTTTTCTAGATTATGTATTAGATATAATCCCGTAATCCCGGGATTTTGTTTCAAATAAAATATTTTCAGCAGTCGGTTCCATACCTTCCTAACGAAAAATTACCTCTTGTCACAGATAACATGATACTAATTAATACCTCTGACTACCTACCAGAGTTCATTTTTCATTTCTTTCTGCAAATGTTAATGAAGAAAACATGCCCTACAGACAGCTAACTTTTGATGAAATGAAAAATAATTATTACTACTTTTTTAAATTACTACTTCAATCATAATCTGGGAGTTCCGAAGGATATGGCTACCATTTCTACATAGGTTTGAAAAATTCGTCTGCTCAATAAAAACAACAACGTTGCCTTTAGTTTGATTGGATCATACTTATGTATGATTGTATATTTAATAGTACTGCCGCATTTACAAAAGTTATAAAAAAGTGATATTGGTTATTCTTGCTAGGAGATTCTCATCTCAGTAACAGCAGTAGCAGCTAACCCATTTTTAACGAAAGCCTGAAATCAGCTTCCGTGTAACGATCTGTATTTCCTTGGTTTTATTTAGTTGTTCATATATTTGAATTGTTTATTGATTTGTATTTCATATGTTGATTAGACCAGGAAACCCAATCAATATATGAAACAATAAAAAAACATAAAACAATAAACATTTAATACTAGCGGTCCGCCTGCTTCGCACATAAAATAAATAATAATAATAAATAAATAAATATTAAATAAATATTGCTGGACAATCCACAAAAAAATCGGGTTTGTGTCCACGGATCCCGGGATCAGATTTCATTGGCCACTGGTACCGCCAAGTTTTATACACCGATAACGGGATCGATTTCCAATGAAAAACGATTAAGTATTTTTATCCACTGATCCCGGTATCCGTAGCTACAAAAAATTACTTAAAATAGTTTTGAAAATGGATCCCGCTTGTAGTGTTTAAAAGTTTAAATTAAAACAAATGTATATTATTGCATATTATGTTATATTGATCAACAGCAAATTATTTTAATAAAAATCTAAAATCACTTATTTTATATTATATTAAATGAAGTTTAACTAGAGTCCAATTCTATTAATAATAAATGTTTAAGTTTTAAATTAAAGAGAAAATAATTATTTATGCTAGCAATACAAAGTTATGATAAAACAATTCTCGTTTAGTAAGAGTAATAATTATGTGATGATTCCTGTGATTTTAGATTTTTATAAAATAATTTACCGTTGATCAATATGTAACATAATGCAATAATATACATTTGTTTTAATTTAAACTTCGAAACACTACAAGCGGGATCCGTTTCCAAAACTATTTAAGTATTTTTTTGTAGCCACGGATCCCGGGATCAGTGGATAAAAATATTTAATCGTTTTTCATTGGAAACCAATCACGGTATCGGTGGATAAACCTTGGCGGTATCAGTGGCCAATTAAATCTGATCCCGGGATCGGTGGACAAAAACCCAAAATTTCAGAAATTTTACACACTAACACGTTGGGTTTTACAGTTTTCATACGGATCCCTAACTTTTTGAGCAGCATTAGGGTTTTTGACATTGACTCGACACTCCATAACTGACACTGGCCGTAGGGAAGCAAGCAGCGGAGCAATAATAAAAAAAAGAATTGAATACATAGCGCACGATTTGATTATTGAATTTTTCATGCGGATCCCTAACTTTTTGAAAATATTCTATAGCCTAAGTTCATCGGGGAACATCAAGGATTCCAATGGTGAAAGAATTTTTCAAATTAGTCCAGTAGTTTCTGAGCCTATTCAATTCAAACAAACAATCAAATCTTTCCTCTTTATAATATTAGTATAGATTATAAATATAATTCAATTCAAAAGATTTTTAACTATATGTAGTAAGTCACAATCATCACTCAAATGCAAAATTTATTTTGAAATCCCGGTTTTTCATCCCGGGATTTCCCATTCGGTGAACAGAATACGGATGCCGCGCCAGAATAAGGCTACGCGCTGCTGTCAACGCGTAGGGGCGGAGCTACGTGCACCACTTCCCCTGCTTCACCTCCTGAAATATCTTAACATTGTCTCTAACAGCGCCTTAACCGCGTGCTCATCGAAGTGAGGATTGGAACGGTGCGCTATTTGAAGTCGACTCTGAGAACGTCGCGCCTGCAGTTGCTGCGACACTGAGCGACATATTTTGTAGAAGCGCTGTTCTTTAAAAACCTAAAATTACGGGGCGGGTGATGCAACCTAGGCGCTATATTACTTTTATTGAAACGTCCCGTTTATTATGAACCTATAATTTAAGTAAAGTGTCAATAACGTTAGGTGTAGGTACTAGACGTGTGCGCCGCGCCGACCCGCCGCCGCCGCCGGCAAATTTTTCACGCCGCCGCCGCCGATCAGCCAATCGGCGTGAATTCGGCGTGACACGTTACTATAGGTAATAGTAATAGGTAAAGTTTATAAGTACCAAATGACGTCATATACGCTAGTACGATAGCTTAGGTTTAGGTAGAAGTACTCCTATTTCCGCATATGGACTCAGTTTTGGTCCATTATTATGCGTGGTGTGAGTGCTAGCAGAGCCAGCCTAACTTCGTCTTCAAGCGCAGAATCTTCCTGGGATCTTCACAGGCTTCGCGGAGTGACCTCGGCAAGTTGAGCATTTCTGTTCGTGTTGCTGCTACTCCCTCGCATTCCTGGACAACGTGGGCAGCTGATTCGTCGCCACTGAGGCATCCTCTGGAGAGAGGACTGTCTGTCGCTCCGATGGTGAATAGGTGTTTGTTCAGTAAGCAATTCCCTGTTAGTGTTCCTACCAGAATACGCAGGTTGATTTAGGTTCAATAAACGTATAGTTAGATTCTTTGACATTGATGTCAGCGCCTCTCTAGTTTGACTTGCGTGGGCGTGTCCATCGTTCATTATGCATCATTCTAGTTTTGAGCCTTAATCCATATTTGGAGTAATGAAAATGGCAAGGGGAGGAAAGGCAGTGGATCTTCTGTGGTAGTGTCCGATCCTCGCCGTGCCAGTTCATCAGCGGCGTCATTTCCTAGCGATCCGCTATGTCCTTTTATCCATTGAAGGGTAATCTTGTTGTTTGATTATTTCTTATACCAGATGGCATTCGTACACTAACTTGGAGTTGCAGCTACTCCCCTCCAAGGCTTTGAGTATGGCAGCACTATCGGAGAGAATGCGAACACATTGGTCATATTCCTCTCTTTTGTACAGCTGTGGCCGCCTGAGTTATTGCTACACATTCGCATTGAAATATAGAGCTGTGCCTTCCTAGTGTTACTGATATGTTAATGTTTAGGTCCAATGAGTGGACCCCGGCGCCTGTGCCTGTGTCCGCTTTAGAGCCATCTGTATAGATCTGACTGACTTTGTGTACCAGATTCATCTTTCTGATGCTCGTATAGTTGTATTTGGTAGTGCTTGTTTAGCATTGGTTTGCTGGGTATTCTATCACATGGGGCAGCTATGAGGGGTTAATAATTTATAGCCCTGTCCATGATCTGGGCGTGTGGACTGCTTGTGATTGCCCAGAGACCTATGTTTTGTAGTGTTAGGGCTGACATTGTAGCCTCTTGTTGTATGTAAAGATCTAATGGTGCGAGGTCTAGAATGATATCAAGGGCAGCGCCGGGAATGGTTCTCATGCAGCCTGTTATGGCTGAGCAGGCCATTCTTTGGAACCGCTGTAGTCTCGTTATCACGGCGCTTAACTCCGTTCTTGTCCACCAGACTATCGCTCCGTAGGTTAATGTTGGTCTAATTATAGCAGTGTAGAGCCACATGGTTATTTTTGGTGAGATCCCCGAGGTTTTGCCAAGCATTCTGCTAATGCAGCAGAATGCTGGTAGAGGGTTGACGTCGCACGTTGAAGTTTGTTGTCAAGATGTTTGTTCCACAGCAGTTTGCTATCTAGTATGACTCCTAGGTACTTGACTTCTGTTTTTAGCTTGATCTCTGTGTTGAATAATTTAGGGAGTTTAATGTTTCCAAGATGTCGCTTGTTTGTGAACATTATTAGTTCCGTTTTGGTTGGATTAACTGAGAGTTCATGGTCGGTACACCATGCTTAGATGGTTTTGAAGGCAAGTTTCATCAGTTCGCGTAGTGTGTTTTCGAAACAGCCGATCGCCAAGATCGCGAGTGCATCCGCATATCCTACTGTGATGTTTTCGAAACAGCCTGTCGCCAAGATCGCACGGTCATCCGCATATCCTATTGTGACCAGTCCGCGTCCGTTGAGGTCGTGGATTAGCTCTTCAACAACTATGTCTCATAAAAGGGGCGGTAAGACGCCGCCTTGGTGGCAACCCCTGACAACTATACCTCTGGTGGTTTTATTGATTGTCACTTGTATCGAACTCTGTTTTTGAGCATGTTGTTTATCCACTGAGCCAAAGTTGGCGCGACACCATATATCTGGTGAGGGCTCTATGTATGTAGCTACCTACCTATCCAAAATATGTTCCATATTTTACATAGGTACCTAATTAAAGTTTGGGGGCCTGAACCTACTGGAGGAACGCCAGATTGTTTTAAACTACCTAATTTATGTTTAACATAAAGAAAGCATAATAAATTATAAATTATAACAGTATGCAAGCATTTTTAAATTAATAATAACAGATTCTAAACAAATACTATCAAGCCGATTTCACGCCGAAATCACGCCGCCGCCGCCGATTTCAGACCGGCGTCCGCCGCCGACTATTTCAACGTCGGCGCACATGTCTAGTAGGTACAAAAGTAAGTAGGGAAATTATAGGTCCACGTCACGTTTCTCGTCAAAATACCATCGCGCACAAAAGTTTACGTAATAATATTTTTAACGAATATTGTTGTATGAAATGAAAGGCAGATAATAATGTCTTTGATAACATAATAGGAGCGTCGCGTCGTCATCTAATTTTCGCGTCACCCAAGACGACTTAATGGATGGATTTGCTACATTACTTTAATTTTTGTAATTAGATGAAACATTCTAAACTGAATCGAACATGTTTTTCATTTTATCAAATATTTTCTAATAGGTAACTAATACCCACCGATACGAAATATTAGTTAAAAATAGGCTTAGCAAATTGGCATAGTACCTACTATCGTGCGCGACTGTACCCATGCGCGAACATACCCCTTCCACTTTTTCCAGCGTTCTTTTTACGTGACGCGACCTATATACTGATCGTGAAAATGTATTGTTTCAGAGAAAAGGCATACTTAGAAGGAGGAATACACTTTGTATCAACAAGAATACTAGTAGTGGACCTGTTAAAGAGCCGAGTCCCAGTGGCGCACGTCACGGGCATCATAGTGCTGCGGGCCCACACCGTGCTCGAGTCCTGTCAAGAAGCATTTGCCCTGAGGCTCTATAGACAACATAACAAGGTACATACCTCATTTAACATAATCATTGATTTCATATAAAAAATAACATTTGCCAAATCGTGGGCAGAAGGTAGGTCTGGCACGCGTTTTTCTGAGATGAAAACTTTATGCCATATAGATTCAGGTCCAAACCTAGATCTATACAAAATCTCAGCTTGATCTATTTAATAGTTTCGGCGTGAAATAACAAACATCCTACATATTAATATCTATCAAAACTTTCTCATACAATGTAGCTACCTATTCCATTGTATGTATGTTCTGAGATACGAGAGAACATACTTTGATATAAAATTACTTTGTTTACGGAGGAGGCCCTGGCTCCGCTACACAGTTTTAAAGTTTTGCGGTAGTCAACCTACAATCATTGTACCATGCAATATGTTGCGTTCCTATTTATTATTAAGATTTACGTATATGTATAGATAAATAATTCATGAAAATAATTCTGGACAATTCACACAGCAGCGAGGCCTAAGGTTGTAATCGATTCACCATTTTCTCTAATATCACTGTTTGCTCCAAAAGTTGTAGTATTACAAAAATTGTTTTAGCACTATATAATATGGACGGAGCGCGTCTATTGCTCTGTATACTTGTCACCAGGGAACCATATCTTGTGATTCCGCTCTAAATGTATCTCGTAGCGCTCTTATTGCGCTCTAACCCCATTACATATTCACAATTGTCGGGTTACAGGTTGTCAGGTGCTTTTAGCATTGCTTTCATTGCCTGGCCTAATAAGTCAGAGTGAGAAGTAACACTGGTTAGTATCGTTTACGTTAACCTTACCTTTTTTTCAGACGGGGTTTATCAAAGCTTTTTCCAATGCTCCAATATCTTTCACATTTGGCTTCCATCAGGTCGAGAAGGTGATGAGAGCGTTGTTCGTAAAGGAGCTGTTCTTGTGGCCGAGGTGAGGTGTTCCAACAAACTACAGTATCTTAGATTTGTCATTAGGTAGTACACTTACTACTTTCAAGCATAACAACAGTCCAGTACCGAAAATAACATTAATGTAAACCTCTCTTTTTATTAAAACAGATTCCATGGGACGGTTATAAAGTGTCTCAAAAGTAGGCAAGTGGAACTGGTGGAGTTGCACGTACCTGTGAGCCAGAACACGAGTTTGATACAAGCGTGCCTGCTGGACATCATGAACTATACTGTCAAACAGTTGAAAGCCATGAACAGGACGCTTGACATGCAGGTGGGTTCCGTTGCACTGGCCGCCTTCACCTCATGCTCAGGCCAGGCTTTACCCAGGCCAGGTGGCATATGGGTGCATCGGAAGTGGGACCCAAGCATGGGATATAATAATAATCACCGCGGCTAGCGGCTGGCGGCTCACCTCCTTCGTTCACCGATACAGTGTCTCGGTGACCTAATCACCGCCGCTAACCTGAAGATGACGGCAATCAGTCCCGATTTGCTTCCAAAGAGACAAAAAACCGAATTCCCTGCTTCCGCCCATAAGAGAGCGTAACATTACCCTCTTGTCGCATGTTGCATCTGGCAACAGCCCAAGCCGAAGTTCGCACCTAAATGGTGGCCCTTCTGCATGTAGCCGAACCTAATTTAAATCGGTGGTGAGGCACCCACGCGTCTTTTCAAAAACGGCTGGCGGCTGGCAGGTGCTGGTGGATTGGAGATTGCAGTGGGATTGTTCAAATACACGAGCTCTGATAGGTTCGCTTAGACTTCTATAAAGCTTTGTCAGTCATCAACCTATGTTTGATTGATGTTTCTGAACTGACTGAATCGTTAATGTAGCAAGCGCTACAGCGTCTCAGAGACGCTTCCGATGGTATGGATAGAGAACTATATCGATCAGATTTTTGTCTCGATTTCAGGAAATAACAACAGAGAACTGCATCACGAAGAAATTCCACAAAATCCTGCAATCCCAGCTGGACTGTGTGTGGCACCAGCTGAGCACTCGCACCAAGGAATACATTCAAGACCTAAAAGTGCTCAGGACCATGGTTATGTAAGTGTTCGTCCAATGGAGTCCTCATCTACTCTATTCAAATACTTTACGTTGCTTTGTTGTTATAGTGCGTACTCACTCACACTCGGAAATCGGTAATCTCTAGGATATTAAACAATGTCCAATGACTTTATTTAATTTCGAATACTTTAAATGTTAGCTACCTAGAGCTGTTCGTCCTATCTTTTTTTACTGAGGAATTTATCAAGATTATGTATGTTTGTATTTTATCCTAGTTAGCTACATAATTCTCGAGTAAAATAGGTAATCATTTTTGTACACACAAGCAGCGCATTCACAACTAGTTTGGTTTTGTCCTTAGTTTTCGATAATAAACCGTGAAATGATTATGGAATGTAATGTAAGTGTAAGTGTAAACATTTAAAGGTTATTTTTATCCCAAGGAAATTTATTTATGGGATAAAAACATATCTATTATTCCAGATTTATACCTATGCAAAATTTGTGCCCGATTCGTTCGTTAGACAGTAGGTAGTTGTCGTGAAGACGTAGCAAAAAATAATATTTTATCAGATGCAAAAATACAGTCCTATCCTAACCCTGAATTACCTAAAATTTTAAATACTCATTAACCCAGAAAAACGCTTGTGACGCCGCGTGCACATACAAATTGTAATAATACAATTACTTTTTAGAAACCTTATTCACGAAGACTCAGTTTCTTTCTACGCGCTGGTAAGCAAATACCGGACGGCTGAGTACGCGCAGGTGAACTCGGGGTGGATCCTGCTGGATTCGGCCGAGCAGCTCTTTAGAATGGCTAGGTCACGCGTCTTCAATTCTAAAAACGGTACCTACGTTCACCAAACATTTATCTTCTCAAACTGATCAAAATACTAGATAAAATCAGGTTTTTATTTCCACAATTGAATTCCAGAGTTTGACCCGGAAGCTCCCCCGAAATGGCAATGTTTGAGCGATTTGCTTTTGAGTGAGATCCCTGGTGAAGTGCGCAAAAAGAAAGATAATCTCAATAATACCAAGATATTAGTATTATGTCAGGACAACAAGACCTGCAGCCAACTGAACCAGTACCTGACGGTGGGCGCCGGGAGATACCTGCTGTACACCGCCTTCCGGCGAGACGTCACCGTCAACGCGGTCGCGTGCTCGAAGCTAAGGAACACTGCTTCTGCACAAAGTGATAAAAGCAAAAACAAGTCAAGAAAAACAAATGATGAAAGTGGCTCCTCAGTCAGCGATCTGCCCTTAGGGGAAGGCGAGGAAGAAATATATGGGGAAGACAAATCTAACTACTTGTTGACGCTCCCGCTGTCTGTCACGCAGAACCGTTACTCTGCGAAGTCAAGCAAACCTACGGCCAGCAAAGAGGATGACAGTCGGTTTGAACCTCTCTCTCAGGTAAATAAAAATATTCTTGTCACACTAATCTTCTACTACAATGTTATCGTTTGGCGGTTTTTTCGCCTCCACTGTTAGAAACAGCGGGCAGAAGTTAGTATGTATGTTGAAGCTACGCTTAAGGTTATCGTAGATCTGGACGCACATTGCAAAGATTTTGTCACTATTCAAATGTTCTTGTATTTGACAGTTATGTATGTTCTTATGTGCCTACTATTTTTTCGTCTAGAGTATTCGACGGTTCAGGATAAGATATGTCCCTATCATGTTATATCTTTATTTTATACGTAAATAAATCAAAAATATTAGGAGTTTAGCCCATATTAGAAACCTTATTCTGCTGCTGTAGCGGATGTATGCGCTATCCTGTAAATGACTCTTGTTCACAGCTAGAAGATTTAGATATAACTCAGCTGGAAACAGAAAAGCCGATCGTGTGCATCCAAAGTTTCAAAGAGAACGGCAACGTATATTCCCTGGAGCGCACCCTGGAGAGCCTCCGGCCCGAGTACATAGTGTTGTACCACAGCGATGTGTGCGCCGTGCGGCAGCTGGAGCTGTTCGAGCGGCGCCGGCCGCCGGCGGAGCCCCGCGCCCGGGTGTACTTCCTCCTGCACGACCAGACCGTGGAGGAGCAGGCCTACCTCACCTCCTTGAAGCGCGAGAAGCAAGCCTTCGAAACTCTTATACAGGCTAAAAGTGTGAGTGACCTATTTCATTTTATTTTGACGAGATCTGTGGCGCGGTGGGCGAATGTCCGCCTGCGACGCAGGAGGTTGCGGGTTCCCGCCTCGAGATAAATATTTGTATGATCTGCAGATATTTATTCAGGGTGCTCTGTTCGTTTTCTGTCTGGTCGTTTTTGTATAATAAAAAAAAATCTATCTATGTATGTAATAATATTGTATTATGTATTAGGTCTTATACCTATGACATTGCCGTTTTGTATGAAAAAATTTAAACGAATTTTTTTCATGTATTTTTTATTTGTATTAATCGAAGTAATCACCCATGCAATCAATGCATCTTTGCCAACGCAGTGGCAGTTTATTGATGCCCTTCTTAAAGAAATCAGCAGGACGGGAGGCAACAAATTCTCAAAGGCATTTTGTACTGCTTCTCGGGTATTGATTTTTTTTCCCGCCAAGAAGTTATCCAAATTCTGGAAAAAGTAGTAGTCTGTAGGCGCAAGGTCTGGTGAGTAGGGCGGATGACGGAGAGCTTCCAACCCCAGTTCTTGCAACTTGGATACCGTCTGCTGTGCAGTATGAGGTCGCGCGTTGTCGTGCAGGAGCAGCGGAGAGGAGCGATTGACCAATGCTGGTTGGAGATGTGCCAGCTTCTCCATCATTGTGTTCAGTTCTTCACAGTACACATCTGCAGTAATGCTCATCCCGTTTGGTAAGAAGCTGTGATGAATCACACCGGCGCTAGACCACCAAACAGTGACCATCACTTTTCTAGGGGTGAGTTTTCGTTAAGGGCATTGTTTAGGTGCTGAACCAGGATCCAACCAACTTGCTGAGCGCTTACGGTTATCAAACAGAATCCATTTTTCATCGCAGGTAACAATGCGGTTAAAAATTCCTTCATTTGTGTGTCTGTTGAGCAGTGCAAGGCACGTCTCGACGCGTAGGTACTTCGCGCTGGCGATCATTGAGTTCGTGGGGCACCCATTTGTCAAGCTTTTTTACCTTGCCAATTTGACGCAAATGGACCAATATTGTTTTGACGCTAACGTCGAAAGCTGCTGCTAATTCAGCCGTAGATTGTGTAGCATCAGCTTCCACAATCGCCTTTAATTCGTCATTGTCAGAACGGCAATTTCATAGGTAAAGACCTATTATATCAGTCATCGAGTACCCATAACACAAGCTCTGCTTATCTTGGGGCTAGATGATGATGTGTGAATTGTTCGGCATTATTTATTTATTATTTATATCTATATCTTTTCTTAAGATGTCTGAAATAAAATGATTTAATTTAACATAGTGTTGGAATATTCATTTCTATTCACCCCTGCCTGATTGCTAAACTATTCGCGCGTGCCACGTTCCTAATAAACTAGCGGGCCGCCCCGGCTTCGGGTATTTAACAAAAAAATCCAGCAAGCCCCCCTTTCCTCATTCAAATTCGTCAACTGATTGATAAATATGATGACAGGTAATGGTGGTCCCCTCATACCAGGACGGAAGGACGGACGAATACTTCACGATGAATAACGAAGAGGATGCGGAGACTCCTGATACCAGGAGTGCAGGTACATGTACGGCATCATAACCAGGAGGAACAGAACCAATAAAATAAAAAATTAATAGTGCCGGACAATCCATACAGCATCATCTAGTCCCAAGATAAGCAGAGCTTGTGTTATGGGTACTAGATGACTGATATACATAATACAATATATTACATAGAAATATATTTTTATTATACATGGAAAACGACCAGAACACCCTGAACAAATAGTTCGTACAAATATTTGTCCCGAGGCGGGAACCGAACCCGCAACCTTCGCCCACCTCGCCACAGAGGTCGTCAAATGACAGTTCTATGTCATTGGTTCGCTTCCTTCTGGTTATAATATACCTACAATACAAACGGTACTATTCATTAATTATTTTAAATCAGTTTTAAGATCTCTGGCACGAATGAAAGACTAAATCGCAGATCCTCACTGCAGCACCGCCGCGCACGATAAAAACGTGCATTATGCTTCCGGAGACGGATGCATTTCCCATACTCGTACAAACGTAGTACCAAAATGATTTGTGATTTGAGCCTCTTATCATCAAGATGTTGTATTAAAATAAGAAGTATTTACCCAGGTTTCTGCCACTATTTTTTTATTTAAATACTTCCCTGAAATGGAATAAAATCTAATTGCATATTTTCATCAAATAAAAATAAACTTTTTCTTAGTAGATAGGTAAGTATTTTTGAAAAAGCTTGTGGCAGGAACCTAAATAAATACTTATCTAATACAAATAATAGCTTTCTATAGTGAAAATATTATCAAATGTCCCATACAAACGGTATGGGAATCAATTAACACTTTATTGACATTTTGCTATAAATAAACAGTTACATAATCTTATATCAGTACAATAGGCGGCCTTATTGCTTAAAACAATTTCTTCCAGGCAACCTTATGTGTGTTTATGTGGTATGTCCTCAATCTCCCTGTGTGTGCACCGCAGGCGGCCAGGCGCAGCACAAGGAGAGGCCACTGGTGGTGGTGGACATGCGTGAGTTCCGCTCCGACCTGCCCGCGCTGCTGCACAGGCGCGGCGTACGCATCGACCCCGTCACCATCGCAGTCCGTACACCACCACTTTACTTCTTTATTAAGGCATAAAGAGAGAAAAGGGGTTTTAAGATTTTGGCCATTAAGATTTTTTTTTTTCAGAATCGCGGTGTGTAATTAACGTAAATATATGTACTGTATTTATTATACATATGAATCCCCCAAACTTAAGCTCTATTGGGGCCAAATAATGTTATGTGGGAAGTCAAGCATTACATATTTAAGTATTATTTGCTCGCTATTTATTTCAAATATAGGACTTATTACTACTATAAGTAGGTACTTCAGAAAGTGATGCTAAAATTTAGCTAATCAAATGCTTTTTTTTGCCGCGTAGTGCCGGCATAGAGTTTCACCACGCCCACTCCGTGGGTGTCGTAAGAGGCGACTAAGGGAGACACACCGGGGGGCGGGCAGCAGCGCCCTCTGCTGAATAACTCCACAAAACAATTATAATAAATAAATATCCATCTATGGCGCTCATTAGGGGTACGAGTATGTCAAGCAGGAGGACTAATATAGTTGATGATGAGATGCTTTTGCCTGCCCGAATGCATAGAAAACTTTCCAAGACACCAATTTAAAAGCGGAAAAACGTTACAACTTGACATTAGGAATTGTTATGAAACCCATCTAAATGATCTCAGTTTTTTATCGATGAAGCCACGTCAACCACCGAATGAACTTGGCTAGTTTTCACATTTATACAAATTCAAATTAATTTTATTTTGTCACAAAATATATTATAAATCTTAAATTATAAAACTGAAAAAATTTGGGATTACCTATGTTTATGGTGATATCCTAATAAATTAGAATATTATTATAAATCAGAAGCGGATTTATTTATAAAAAAAAGAATTACATAACAACTTCACTAAACACGTTAAAAGGCACAAGCTAAAGTGAACGTCCGCACTGGGCAAGAGACTCAAACAACTGCCCTCGGCGAGAGTTAGAAGCGAAGTGATGGCGCGCCGTAGCTTGCGCGCTTTATATAATGTAAATGACAGAATGTACAAATGACGGAAAGTTCGTGATTTTTTTGTTTGTAGAACTGTTCTCCTCTAACAATATATAATGAAACAGATAGGCGACTACATCCTGAGCCCGGAGATCTGCGTGGAGCGCAAGTCCATCTCGGATCTGATCGGCTCCCTGAACTCGGGCCGCCTCTACTCGCAGTGCACGCAGATGTGCCGCCACTACAGCCGGCCCCTGCTGCTCATAGAGTTCGACCAGAACAAGCCCTTCAACCTCCAGGTAACTTACACAGCCAGGTACATAATGATCAATGCCTTAGTGAATACTGCGTTGATTTCATTTAGTTTCAAAGTACCTACAAAATAAATAGTCAACAATGTAATAGGAGGGTAGTTTAGTAAATCTTTGTAGTCTAGGTTGATTGTTCGTGTTCGCCCTACCTTCACATTGTCACTCTCTGTTCAACTGCGCTCAAGTACAGACGTACATTCTCCATTTCATAAAGAGAATAATACCTAAAATCTTTGTCTATAAAATCCTCAAACCTTTGTTTCAATTAAAATATCTACCTATAACCTCCTATATACTGCATTTATTACAAATTAGCAGACTGCCTCGGCTCGCACGGGTATTAAAAAAAATCATGCGCAACCCTAATTTTTTTAAAACCATTCTATAGCCTATGTTCATCACGGAAAATTTAGGATTCTAATGGTGTAAGAATTTATCAAATCGGTCCAGTAGTTACGGAAGCTATTCTATTATAATATATAATATTTTCAAAAAAGTTAGGGTTCCGTATGAAAAATTAAATTTTGTGAAATACCCGTGCGAAACTGGGAGGGGTCTGCTAGTATGTAATAATATTGTATTATGTATATCAGTCATAGAGTACCCAAGCTCTGCTTAGCTTGGGTCTAGATGATGCTGTGTGCATTTTCCTACATTATTAATTTTTTATTATTATTATAGCAACTAATGTAAAGTATTCTATCTCCCGAATCTCTAATAGGTAACTGTACTAAGTTGTGTGTTTACTGTTTCAGGGTCACTTCGTAGTGTCGTCGGAGCTGTCCGGCGCCGGCGCCGAGGTGCAGCAGAAGCTGCAGCTGCTGACGATCCACTTCCCGCGGCTGCAGCTGGTGTGGTCGCCCAGCCCCTACGCCACCGCGGACCTCTTCTACGAGCTCAAGGTATGCTTCGCGTCATGTTCAAAGAACGCTGGCTTTGAACCTGCGCTGTAGTCCATTTATAGGTCTATTTGGTTGTAAGCGGTGGGCCGTGTGGTGCCGGCATAGAATTTCACCACGCCCACTCTTCCCGTGGGTGTCGTAAGAGGCGACTAAGGGAAACACAGCGGGGGGCGGGCAGCAGCGTCTTCTGCAGAACAACTACACCGAACTACGATCCCCAACCCGCATGCCCAGCGTGGGGATTATGGGCAATAACCCCCAGATTAAATAACGCCACCTATGGCGCGCATTAGGGGAGGCCTATGTCCAGCAGTGGACTGATATAGGCTGATGTTGTTGTTGTTGTTGGTGGGGCGCGGGGCGGGCGGGTCACGCCGCATGCCGCCGGTGCGCTATTGGTTCGACAGTTGAAATTCGCTTGTAGCGTTGAATCCACGTCACGTTTCTCGTCAAAATGATGCGCGAACATGGGGTATGTTCGGGCATCATTTTGGCGAGAAACGTGATGCGTTACACGTCGCCGTACCTATTGTGTACTATTTAGTTATTCAGACTGTATTTGTAGGTATGTTAGTCTGTAAGGTATTTGTTGAGCCTTACAATAAGTTTTTTACCATCCATAACTTTTCTTATGTTGCCT
The DNA here is from genome assembly GCA_963931895.1 of Eupithecia pulchellata. NCBI lineage: Eukaryota > Metazoa > Arthropoda > Insecta > Lepidoptera > Geometridae > Eupithecia > Eupithecia pulchellata. The sequence goes on from OZ007530.1 coordinate 96,708, forward strand.
GAAATAAATGATTTATTTATTATTATTATTTAAATTGTTAGAGAGATAATCATTTATTTAGTTTTTTTTTATAATTTAGGAATGGCAAAAAAGCCTTTATTAACAAAGAAATTTACAATTATCTTACTAAATTAAAGCTAGTATTTACAATTGAAACAATTGAGCTAACTGCAGACTGTTGCAAACAAACTAGAGGTAGATCAACTGATCCATATCAATACCAGTTGGAAATGTACCTAAGATGCTGGCTGCATTGTCTCGCTGTATGACCATGCTGATGCGCTGCGCCAATGTTGATTTATTTGAGTTGCTGTTGTAAAAAAAGTTAATAATAATAATTCAATTATTTCAAGCAACATTATTCTTTACATTAGTCATCTAGTAAGGGATTGAAAATACTTAAAAACTAAGGCCCATATAAAATATATAGGTACCTTCATCTAACATACATAAAATAAACCTAATTACTAACACGTAATGTCGGCGACCGACGTGTGTGACGCGGTATGTGCTGCGACCGGTGATCCTCCGCGAAAACGCCGGAACAGCACATTCTTCCGCCAGAATTGTTCGTTCGTGAAGGTCGAAATATTCGCCGTAAGTAAAGTAAGGGTGTTATTCCAGCAAGGGCGCAGCAACCCGAGCGCGGCGGCGGCGGCGGCGCTCGGCGCAGAGAGCCCGGCGGAGGAGCAGTGGGAGCGCTACAGCAGCCACGTGCACGACTTCCTGCGCAAGCTGCCCGGGGTCACCTCCCGGAACCTGCCGCGACTCATGAACCGCGGCGGCTCCTTGGACCACCTCGTCACCTTGACTCAGGTACACTCATATGCTGGGGGATAACATAGGCGCGGTAGTGTCGTTCATTTGGCAACGACACTACTGGTAGTGCGGACCAGAAAATGTAACGATCTACACACCAATGGGTGACTGATATACCTACTTAATGTAATTACGTCATCGTCATTAGTCTTTATCGGTCCACTGCTGGACACAGGCCTCCCCTAAAGATCGCCATAGATGGTTATCATTTGGGGTACAGTACATACAATTACATAGATATTTTTTATTATGTATAGAAAACGAATACGACGCTTAGAACTAATATCTGCAGATAAAATAAACGGGTCAAAACCCGAGGCGGAAATCGAATCCGCAACCTTCGGCATCGCAGGCGGACTTTGGTCTACCGCGCTAGAGGTCGTCGTATGCAGGCCCTCAGCCCAAAAACTTGTAGGGTGGGTACTGAAACCTTACGTGCTAACGCCTCGCTTCGCCCGCGTTGTTTCTATAAGATCGTTTAATGGTTTTCTATTTGTAACCCATGGGAACTCATCCCTCAGAAGATCTCTTTTTTGGTTACTACAAATCGGTAACGTGATATCCACTTTGGTTTTCTATCTACTTTAATTATAATATACTTTAATCGGAAGCACTCAAACAACCTAAAAGTTTCGCTGAAGTCTCCACAGAAGAACGTTCAGCGCTGTACATTTCAGAAAAAAAATATATACCAAACTTTCTATGAACTTTTTTTTATATTTTATGGATTTTAATCCGTACTTCCATCCGACCAAAGTGATGATAACTGTAACAAGACGCAGACCTATCTTATCTGTCCTCCCGCTTGCTTAATACTATATTTAATTTCAGGATGAGCTTCTGAAGATAATTGAGAACAAGAATGAAACAGAAATGCTGTATTCAATACTCCACGTTAAAGCGAAACCAGCGGACGCCAGTAAAGAAGACAAGCCCTATGCTAAGAAAAAATTCGTAAGCAAATTCAAAAATAAAAAGTGAACCGTTTGGAATTCAGTTAATTTTAATATATTTTTACAAAGGATTGTCAAGATATAATTAATACCAGTAAGTTTCACACAATCGGATTAGCTAGGCGCATTCTCGCCTTGTTCATTGCCAATTCGGACCTAGAACAAACAGAAAATCAGCGGGTCCCTCGGATGTTCATGCGTGATTACTATTTCACGAGTAGGCAAATTACTTTCGCCTTTACTATATTAGCAGCTAGGTATTCATCACTGTCTACCACATATGTGTGTGCAACAGACTGCTCTGATGCCTCTATATCTTAGGTTAGGTACTTCAGTTATTTTATTTAGTAAGCTTTACAATAATAAGCAGATAAGACAAAATAAATTTTATACTTATCAAATAAGGAATAAATTGTTGTTGATTTGATTAATCTTTTCTACAAAAACCCCGACTTCAATACACGCACGAATAAATCAAAATGGACCAAACTACGTATTATTATTTATTTATTTATATCAAGGGTGACTAGTTCGTAGACTATGTGCAGGAAGTGCAAGAGAAAGCCAACCATTTCCAACTACTGCACACAGCAAAACCCTGCAAATTGTACACCAGCTTTAATAATAATTGAGTTGTATAGTTCATCCACCATTTCTATCAATTCACATAGCATTACATAGCACATCTTTATATCTATTGTGAAATAGGTACCTACCAGCCTCGGGTCTACACCCGAACAAGTAATATCTTCAAACAATCAATCTTTCAACTTTTGTTCTTTGTACCTACTTATTTCAAGTTTATAAAACATACTTGTACTATAAAATAATTAAATAAGTGAAGCAGTGAATGTAATCGTATGTACTTTATGTGTCTTATCATCACTTAATTAAATAATAATGGTTTCAATGATAACAATGTGTTTCAATAGCAACATTCACGTAATAAAGAATCCATCTCGCGTCACTCACGGTTCTGATGGTCCTTGTCTGTGAGGGGGACGTAGATGACGGCCATTAGTTTTTTCTGTGTTGTTGTACCATCTTGTGCTTTATCAACCTGCAAATCATTATTTAAGGTTAATAACGGTGTTCGAATAACATTGCGCGCGAAATATTTTATTTTGCGGTTTTTGGTGTTCTTTGTCGTAGGTACTTCACTTGGGTTTTTCAATAAAAATCAACAGCAAAAGCTTCTAAGTTCTAACATTGAATCGAAGTTGTTAACAAAATGGGTTCATAGAAAAATAAATAAATAACGTTTAAATTTGCGTTGTACACGTTCAACCCAAAAAATATTTATAACCAAAAATATTTCAATCTTCTCATGTGAAAACATTGGTTCAGTATTATTTATTTAAGTACATAGTAGGTTATAGGTACGTATTTATTCAAAATATTTTATGCTGAACAGTTAAAGATTTGTCTTTTTCCCTCAAGTTTAAAATAGTTTGTTAACTTTGAGAAATAAATAGTCTTAAACCAGATAACTATATGTGTTGACATATCATTATCTGGTTGAAGACTAAATAACAATATGTGTTGACATATCATTATCTGGTTGAAGACTAAATAACTATATGTGTTGACATAATATCATTATCTTGTTGAAGACCAAATAACTAACATATCATTATCTGGTTGAAGACTAAATAACTATATGTGTTGACATATCATTATCTGGTTGAAGACTAAATAACTATATGTGTTGACATATCATTATCTGGTTGAATATTATTTAAGGAAACTCCACAGTTTTCGCGATAGATGAAGATGTTAGTGACCTGTATGAGATGCTGTTCTCCCCCTTCAGGGCCGATGGGCACGATCAGCCTGCCCCCGGGCTTCAGCTGCTCTATCAGCTGGAATTCATACAACATTACATTACATTACAGTTAAGTTTGCACGTACAGAGGTAGACAGTAGTGGTGTTTTCAGACACTTGTGACCGGCTCTGATTAGCAAAGGACTGTAACAAATACCAAGAACAAAGAGAGGACCAATTGCTGGGCCGTGGGCATAAAGGGTACACAGCAGTGGGCGGCATGGGCTAATGATGATGTTTAGTGGATCTCTGTGGTAATTTGGTGATCTTTCATTATAATTATATCAGGATATTAATTAAAACACATTGGTGTGACTTGAAAGACATGTAATCCAGCTAGGGAGCTGAATAGAAGAAGTGAAGTGAGGGTTAAAATTACAAAATAATATCACATCCTGTTATCCAACTAGGTTCCCATTTGTTTTATGGAACACATTTAAAAAAAAATTACATTATTTTATTTTACATTATTTTCTTATTTTTGTCCCTTGCAACTATGTACATACCTAATAGCTATCTTAGCTTATCACCCAGTTTCATGCCATACAACAAAACAGGACTTTAATTTTAATTACCTACCTACTTACATTATGTTCACATTGCGTTATGTAAGGAGGAAACCCAAATTTGACGAATTTGAGAAATATAAATACCAAGTCCATATTTAAAATAACAAAAATATATCTAAATCTGTTAGAGGACGATGTGATATAGAACTTATGAAAACTAGTCACTTTGTGAGATGCTAACATGACATGTGACAACATGAGATGCATGTGATAGTACTCACTGCAGTAGGCATTGTGGGTGCGGCGGCGCCGACGTGTATAGCGTTGTATGGCGCGTCCGACGGGTAGCCCAATCTTCCGTCACCAACTGAAAAATAAGTTTAAATTTAATGTCATTTCTAAATTCTGATGATGCTAGTGTGTGTTTACTATGTGACAAAATAAATAATGTGAATGGATTAAAAACTGCAAGAATTTCCCATCTTTAATTATTATAAAAACATCTCTATCTTGCGCAGTTGGTAGAACCACTTACCTATAAGTTTAACTCGTGCGGATTTTAGTAATTCAGGGTGATCACGTTTTATATTGTTTGTAGAAAGTGTTACAAGTTCTGGTATGTGTTCGATGCCGACGACCAGCCCCGCGTCGCCCAGCATGGTGGCCATGCAGGCTGTCAGGTACCCGGACCCTGAGCCCACGTCCAGCGCCCGCTCTCCACTCACCAACTGATTTTTCAGCCTCTCCAAGGCATGTGCATGCTAAATCAAAAGACAATTAATGTCAAGTTAATGTATGTATGTGTATATAGTTTTATGTCTATTTTGTAAGTACAATAGATTACCATGTGTGGAGCGCTAATAGTGGCTGAGAATCCAATAGATTGAGGAGAGTCATGGTAAGGAGCGTACGGGCAGTAGTTCGCTCTGTCAACGGCAGTCATTGCATTAGCAACTGTATCCGACTTTATAATTCCATTTGCTGAAATGCAAATCAACTAAGTACTTGTACAGTACAGTACAACAGGGGATACACAATACAATGTGTATTGTGCTTTGCACCTCTCTGTTGGTTGGTGTTTAAAAATAGATAAAACAATACATAAGATAAAACAATTAAGAAATAACATATAATACTTTTTTTAAGGGCCAGGTATGCACTGAGAGCCTTTTTGAGGGTGCAAGTATTGAATGCACTCCTACTAAATGCCTCAGGAAATCGGTTTCCGATTTTCAGCCATTGCTACCAAGATACTGATACATGATAGTGACTCACTTTCTACATAGTAATTGGTTTATTTTGGGTATTAGCTAGCTTACCTAATCCAGCTCTGTATTTAATAGACTATCGAAAACCTTGGCTATAACTGTCTGTGTATAAGATTGGCCAATAGTTTGCCTTTGAAGCAATGTTTCCCATTTTCTTCTTAAATTAATGTACATAATGTATTTTACAAGATACAATGATACAACTACAAGAGGCACAACTTACACAGAAACCAAATAACATAGCTAGTGCACCAGCTACATGCTCAAGGGCTGAAGATGCTCAATGCTGAGATCATTGTGGCCGGGTGACTCCCCCCACTACATGCTCTTTATGACTGCTTTAGCTTCCATTGCAAGGAAACTAGTTTGAAAGGCACTCTCCACTCCAATCCCCCATCCAATCTCCAATTCCCTCTTTGAGCCAAATTAAGCTGGCAATTGATACTCACAGGCAGTCCAGGCTTACTTTTAATTGTATAAGCACTCTTCCCAAAGCTTCGGTAGTCGTTTTCAGTGTGATGAGATGCCAGCATATTCCTGGTGCTTCTGACTTTTTTGTTTATTTCAGTTTTGACTTGAAATTTCTTCCATTATCTATGTTACCATCTATTGCTTAGTGACCTACCTCTTAGATTTCTCACCAAATCAGCATTGTTGACACCATGGCTTCTCCAAGCCATAGTTCTTGTTATACAAGTCAATATTATAGTCTTGATTACTAAAAAGAGATTATTCATGTAATGTAAGGTCTATTCTAAATACTTGCTAATCTAAATCTGTCTGTATTCTAACAAGAACTTCGCCCTCGATTTCTTCTAATATTACTCTCCGAATTCACAAACTGTCTCGAATCAAACAAAATAAACATAGGTAATTTTTATTGTATGTAATGCTTTGAATAAATATAATCAAAGATGTAATTCTCACCATGATTCTCACAATCAAAATACGATACGATATAAAGATTTTATCCAGTTTCCAACTCTGTTTCAGATACATACATACCATCATTAGGAAAAGTACGTACACGGACCGAATCCTGGGCTGCGTTCACAACCTACGCTCGAGCGCGCTCGGAGTGCAACTAACTAGGTCGTTCATAACCTCAGGAGAAACGCTCGGTTGTTATTAACTAGAGCGTTCACAACCTCCGACGGTTGCAACTTTTTACCGGTGTAATTCGATCGACGAAAAACACTCTGACATTGACAGCTGTCATATTTTCCGTTGTCATAGTTTGTTATCTACCTACCTAACAAGATTTCTACAGTAAATTTCAAAATTTTCAGTATTTATCAGTTATCGATCGTAGTTACAGTCAGTAGATACAATTTACCTAAAAGTAACCGCAAAACAAAAACAAAAACGAACGTCCGGCAACTGTAACGTCAGTTTTGTCATGATAATGTCAACTTTGACGTATAACAACACGCTTGTTTGATTCGAAGCAATCACTCGACATTTTGACAGTTCTTGCCATATTTATCGAGTAGATATATTGCGAGAATTGCCTTCCCGAACCTTTGGGTAAGTTAGTGTACGTTAAACATCGATAGTTTAGATTTTCGATAGATATCGATAGTTCGACAAAAAACTATCGATACTATCGATAGTTATCGATAGTTTTGTATAAATGTATGGGACCTACATACCTATGTTATAATTTAATAAAACGAATAGTTATAATAAACATTAACAAACATTTAATCAAAATATTGTATATTTTGTTTCAAGAACAACAACATGTTAACATTTTTCTCCTTAAGCTTATTTCGGCGTTCAGTTATTATCTGACCGGCTTTAGAAAAAATTCGTTCTGAAGGCACAGATGTTGCTGAAATGCAAAGATATGCTTCTGCGATTTCTTTTAATCTATTGTTAGTCTGCTTCCAGTAAACAAATGGACACTCGTTTTTATCGATAACGGGTTTCTCTAAGTATTGTCGAATATCGATGATAGAGTCGCTTAACGGTGTAGCCTTTTCTTGAATATCTAAGAAACCCAGTAGGTCGACTTGTTTTTTTCCACTTGACGTTGATGGTGTGGCTGTAGCTTCGACTTCAACTTCAACTTTGATTCCTTTCGGACCTTTGAAGCCAAGTGAGTTGTATAAGCCTTTTCCAGCCATTGGACTCCACGATTTTCATCATCAGGTGTTCTAAAAACCTTTTTCTTGAAACGAGGATCTAGGATCGTAGCGAGTACCGTTGGTGTTCTCTTTTCGTATGGTTTAAGCCTGGTGTCGATCGATTCCTTCAATCGAGACATTATTGACTTACCCTCGTAGGTATGCAGGTTGTTTTCAATCTCTGCCAATCTACTTTTGATACCACGAATTAATGGCAAGATCAGTGACAGTGTCACATAGGCCTCTCCTGAGATTTTTGCTGTCGCTGCATCAAAAGGTTCCAGTATTTGAACAATTTCTTGAATTACCAAATACTCGTAGGCACTTAGTCCAGGTGGAGAACGTTGGCATTCAGTAAGTGCAAGAGATAGTTCTTCTCTTACCTCTATGATTCGCTGGAGCATGTGGTAAGCGCTATTCCATCGGGTCGGGACTTCTTGAATTAACTTAAGCTCCACTTTATTTAATTGGCGTTGCTTCTCTCGTAATGTATCATTTGCTAAAGTACTCATCCTGAAGAAGGTGACCAGTGCTTTACATTTTTTTAATATCTCATGAAAACTTGACACTGCGAATGAGTCTGTTACCGTTAAGTTGATCCTGTGAGCAAAGCAGGGTATATGTCGAATCTGAAGTTTGTCTACCGCATTGATCATTACCTGCGCATTGTCCGTAGTGATGGCTTCACACTTTGTTCTGACGCCCCATTTGATCATAACGGAAGTTAAAACCTGAAAATAGAAGTGAACGATTGAGGAAGAGAGCTTTCATAAAAAAGTTTTTTTATAGATTTTTTTTATAAAGATACCAGGTATATAGAAGATAGTAGGTATATAGAAGTAATAAATAAATAAATAAATAATGCTGGACAATCCACACAGCATCATCTAGCCCCAAGCTAAGCAGAGCTTGTGTTATGGGTACTAGTACTAGTAGATGACTGATATACATAATACAATATTATTAAATAGATAAATATTTTTTATTATACATAGAAAACAACCAGAATCCCTGAACAAATATCTGCAGATCGTACAAATACTTGTCCCGAGGCGGGAATCGAACCCGCAACCTCCTGCGTCGCAGGCGGACCTTCGCCCACCGCACCACACTGGTCGTTAAAGTAATTAGTAGTAGGTAGGTACTACTTACACTTGATATTTTTTCTGCGTTGTGGCTTCCTTCTACCTTCACAGCTTCCAAAAGGGGCGCTATAAATTTATCTTTATAATAAAAATGACAAGTAACAGCTAGTATTCCCTCATTCGATATTGACGTCCACATATCCGTCGTCAAGCTCACGTGTTCTGTCTCAGTTAGTGCTGTCAAAAGTTTTTGTTTAATCAGGTCATAGTATTCGGGTAATAGTTTATTTTTTAAGGTTGACGTATTGGGAATTTCATATTTTTCATCCAGCGCCTTCACAAAATCTCGAAATCCTTGGTGCTCGCCTTTGCGTAAAGGCTCCATATCTTGGGCTATCATACGCACGTACATTTTATCTATATTTTTCTTTATTTTCGATTGATCCGGATAAGCGCTGCTTCGGTCAAAGTAGTTTTTCAAAGTTTTTCTTTTTTTTGGAATTGACTGGCCACTTTCTTGTTCCCGGCTAACTTCATCCTCATTTGTAAATGTTACTGTATCAGTTTGTTGTGGAGCTGACCATTTCTCAGAATGTTTACGTTGCAGATGATCTAATAAATTAGTAGTATTTCCACTAAATTTGAATTCTCTATGGCAGAGAGAACACTTGACGAACTTCTCATTATTCGTTTTTTTAAAATATTCCCACACGCGTGACTTAGGCATATTTTCGTAGAAACAAAAAAAAGGAAAGTTCGTGAAGCGATACGAGTCGTTCCACCATCATAACCCAGTGAAGTGAATAATTTCTATTCTCTAGCTAATTGTTTTAATGTTCAGAACTTCCCCTAACAATACGTTTTTGTTATTAGTATTACGCATAAATTTCGGTAATTCCCCGCGATGCAAGTCTTTATATAGAGAAGGGAAATAGTAGTAAACCAACAATCGATAGTGCCATGATAGTTATCGATACTATCGATAGTCTATGGCTATCGATACTATCGATAGTCTATCGATGTTTAACGTACACTAGGGTAAGTTAAACACCAAACAACCGCACCCTGAGCCTCTGAACGCACCCCTGTCCTCATAGCAATGGCGATGGCGGAATGACATTGAGTGTCATGTCAGTGTAGAGAGAGATGCCAACAGAAGAAAAAATTACCCATAATTTACATAAATATTCTTCCTAATAATTGTTTACAAATGAATATGTAATTCATAAAAAATCTACTTAGGTGCTTCTGAAGCCACGGTAATCGTCTTCATTAGACCTACTTTTTATAATTTTCAATTAACGCTAGCGCTTTATAGTGCTAGCTGCAGTGAATTTGATTATTCTACAAGAAGAGAACAGAACACTATACTTTCCCGAGATCAAATAGTACCTATATTTGCTAATCGAAGAAATTTCAACGAAATCTGTTTAGCCCTCCGAGTGTGTGTGCAGAAGTGACAAACATTCTAACTCTCCGTTCCCTATCTAATTTTAGTTTATTGATATATAATAAATCAAAATTTATGTATACCTACATATAATGCCCGAATGCTTTTACGTGAAAAATCTTAATGCACACTGCATGCTACACTAGATTTAGTGAGATTCCAATTATTTTCATAGTGAGATTCTCTGATTATGCGAATTCAATTTAACTTTCAATTTTCATCACCTGGAAATCTGAAGAAATATTGAATATTAGTTATGCCCAACGGCTATCTATAATCTTGATATAACATTTGCGTAGCATTAGCGTCAGTAAAATTAGTATCAAAATGGGTTCAGCTATTTTGGAGGTAAGCTTAAATAAACACCAAACATATTTCGTAACCAGAATGATAAAGAAATGCCTATTTACCTGATTCATAATTTAAAGTCAATAAAATATGAGAATTAAAACATTTTTAATATCCTCCTACCTTTAACGGAAAATTTACATGTTTAAATGTTGGCAGTGGCAGCACTGGCTAGATTTTGTGCTTTTATTTTTTGCGTCAAATCGAAGAAATAAGTTGGTGAAGTGAAATAAGAAATTTACCTACGAAATGTTCACATAGCCAACTCATGTCATGTGTTTTCGTTAAATTACGTTTGAAAATTTAAAATTTAAATTATTATGGTAAAAAAGCTTAGAATCTAATTGAAAACTATTCTCGCGAGTTGCAGCAATAAGTTTTTGAAGTTGGCTATACTCAATTAGCCCCGAAAATAAAATGTCAAAGTCAAAAGATGACGGCTAGCCTTGCTTGTATTTGGGTAGTACTACTATTTAGACTAATACAAATTAGTTGAGGTACTAAGGTTGCCTTATTTGTACGATATTGTACTTATTTGTACGAGCCTCCTCGTACAAATACGAGATTTTTGGTCTTCCATATGAGGTATGAGGACACAATCAACCTCGTACAATTATGTACGAGATTTTGCCAAACGAAGTAATTAACATGATTTTTCATTAGCATTTTAATTGTAGCATAAACAGTTTGGCGATACCTATTTTCAACAATTTGGCCTGTGTTACATTACAACTGCACGCAAATATGTACATACGCTCACAGTTATATTTCCAGACTCTCCTGTGTAACACAAATATAATAATAAAAAAATTACCAACTTTTAAATCATTTGCACTGTTTCCTATGTTGAACAATACCTAGTTCCACAGCAAAGGATTATTAAAATCGAACCTGTAGTTCCGGTGATATTCGAGGACAAACAAATACTTGAATACATACACTTTTAAAATATGGCACACTTATTTAGATACTGATATAAACGAAACTTAGACACTTCTGGAAATATTACATACAACCGGGTCGAATTGATAACCTTCTTTTTGAAGTCAGTTAAAAACATTTAAGAAACCGACTAACTTTGGCATCTAGAATATGAACGGAACATTTCTTGGTGTTGAGAGCGCAAAACGTCCAAGACGAGGCTGCATGCATCAATTTTGAACCGAGTACGAGATTTGGAACTGCTTAGTACGAGGAAAAAAGTTCTATGGTTGGCATGGCAACCCTGTGGTACCAATTTTACAATTTTTTATGATCGTGATCATATCGTGATGTTTTTTGATGTCGATGATGTCGCGATTTAAGGACTTCATTTGGATTTATTGTTGATTTTCGAAGTTAGAAACAGTCGTAGGTACATATGTTTTGGTGACGTAGAATCTAAGTAATTAAAATCGAGTATGGTGTGCGACGGACCGGACCCCCCTGAGTATAGTCCCCAGGAATTGAGTCCGCCCCCCAGGCACGAGTTGATGAATGGCAACGGTGACGAGAGTGATGATGAGAATGAATACATTGGATACGAGCCGCTGCCGCAAGGGCCGGAGCCCGCGCATTCGGAACATGACAGCGACGAAGACGAGGTGAGACACGACACGCAATAGGTACATAATATACTTATATAGGTACCTATATTATTAAATATTTATACTTAGCATACCTACCTAATTAATAACATTAAAAACAAATAAAGAAATACTATTTGAACCATTTTCAACTGGGACGAAGTCGCGGGCCAAAGCTAGTACCCCTTTGCTTTCGGGGAGTAATGTTTAACAGTAGGTAAATAAAAATTATGTATGTATGTGGTGATGACACCCCTCACAGCCGCCCGCGTCCCTTGTGGCCGCGCTCTGGTCGCCTCTCTCACTACACTCATATCCATTATTAGGCTAATTCCTACTTTAAACCTAATTTTCAGATGAGCACAGATGGACATCCCAGTGATAATGTCCCACCAATAGAGAGCATGGAATCGGTCATCACAAGAACTGTGTGGAATGCTCCAAGGTCCGCTGTAGACCCTATTGAAATGGATAATGAAAGAGCACAACAGGTTGGTTACAGAACAATACATCATTTTCACTATTCAAACTCTCCTTGCATCTTTGATTACCTCTGTAGCCTGGTGGGCGAAAGTCCGCTTGCGACACAGGAGGTTGCGGGTTCGATTCCCGCCTTGGGGCAAATATTTATTATATTTATCTCATACAAAATAAAAAATGGTGATAATCAGGGTAAAAAAAGCATAGATTATTCATCACCTTGAGTTTCAGTACTCTATAATGTTTTATTTATATTAAAATATAATTTAATATTTGTTCCAGGTAATGAGTGCGATGGCAAACTTTGTGCTGCCCCAGGCTTCTATTCCGGAATGGGCTCAAAGTATCACAGAAGACCAATGGAAAAAGACTCTAAACGATCAAATAGAAAAAATCAAAAGCAATCGTTAAATAAAGGTACTTGGTTTAAAGATCTTTATTTAAATTCAAAAAGAACAAACAATTCCACTTAGAATGTGTAAACATTTGTATCCATAATTATTTGTTTACAAATGTAAACATTTGTTTACAAATGTAAATAAGTTTTTAGATACCAAAGTATACTCTAATAATTACCTTCTTAACATTTCCATACTTTTATTGTGAACTTTTTCCAACAGCACTTGATAAACCAGATTTTTTTATTGAAAACATTTGACTTGAATATTCCAATAATGTCATGTGTATATTATGGCAATCTATAATTATTGAAATAACTGTTGGCTACACTAATCAATCACATGTGTGGTATGGTTACATATTCTGTATAGGTATATAATATTATCATTATATATAACGTAAAAACTTATTAAATAAGTACCTTATTACTTGAACATTTGTTATTCTTGAATTAAGTATGAACACAATCACTTACAAACTATCCTATATTTAAGTATAAGTTTATTCATGCTAGGTACTTTTATTTTTTAATTTAGGTATACTCTAAAAATCACCAATTAAATAAAAACCCAAAACAGCTTTTTATTGAAGAATATTTATCGAAAAAAGCTTGATAAGAAGTATTTACAGAAATAAAGCCTGTTTAGATCAGACCAATGTAGTATTTCCGTTTGCGAATTTGACTCCTTTAATGAATGATATGCAGTTATTAGATGTATTCATAATAATATAATCGACGGAATACCGCGGACCGCGCTAAGCTGAGCTCGAAATCCAAGAGAAATATACCGCTCTGGGTAGCAATTACCGCGTAGCTGGTGTTTTATCTCGTATCTTGTGTTTTTGTTTCTCCCTAAGTTTCGATTCGATCGCGTTACACTGATTATTGATCATACAACGTTCGCGTAATCTCCAATCGCGAATGTTTAAAGTTGGTAAGTATTGGGGTAAGAACTTAACTAAGGTATAATAATGAATCTAGCTTAGGCTGTCGGATCGAAGATAACGGCACTAAAGGTGACTAGCTTGGTTCGTTCGTTCCGGATGAACATGTAGAATGGAGAGTTGAGGTAGAAGAGCGTGGCGGAGCGCGCCAGCACTCCCGCCGTCGCCGCCGTCGCCTCGGTGCCGAACTCTGGAACAGCGAGAATGGACATCCTTTCGGAATTATGGACGATTGAAGGCATTCCTTTCTATGTTAAGGGATTTGCAATAGAGAGATGTTGCAATCGGCGGTCAAAGATAAGGATTGACCGCCGATTGCTCCATCTCAGATTGTCTTTTGTCTCGAATTTTCGTCTCATGTTTAATTTATTAAATCGATGATACTGCCTAAGATTTAGGTAAAATCTTAGGCAGTATCAAGATGAGTCGCTATACATTTGAACAACGCGTTGAAATGATTATAAAATGTACAATCAAAACAGATCTATGAGTCAAAAGTTTCGTGCGACGATAAATAAACTTATGGTCAACATAAATAACTTATCGTCCTAAGAAGAATTCGTCACTTAGTGAATGATGTTACATGGAACCACATTGACTTTGTGATCAACCATCCACCCTATTTGTCGTCAAATCGTGTGATACCGAGTATATCGAATGAAACTCGAAGTTGCAAAAAAAAAAAAGAAAAGGTTGCCTGGAAGAAATCGCCATTGTACAACTGTTGTGTTTATAATTATTCTTCTGTTCAGTTATTATCTATCTTGGTGTTCAATTTTATTTTTTTTTATTTTTTATTTTATTTTATTGGTAATACAAAATCCACAGCCCTTAGATACTACTTATACTAATGTTAAGAACAAAACTTACAGCCAAAAAAAAGGATTTACATTATATAAACTATGATTTCTAAACAGACAGTCGAATGATACCACTATAAATAAAAACAAAATGAACACTCTACAACAATAATTTTAACACAAATACCTAGCTTTAAACGCTTATTACAAAAATAAAAATTAAGAACTTAAATTTAAAAAAAGCAAGTAATTTAATATTTTTTTAACAGTAATCACTTAGTTAAATTCAATAAAGAGGTATTGTATTACCAATTCGACCACGTTCCCAACAAGACAAGTTCTAAGACAACTTTCCAAATTGTCGAAAGGATTTAAGTAGGGTGATGGAACCAGTAATCGACAAGCGCTAGTGGTCGACACTTTTTTTTCCGATCATCTATAGTAAGCCTCAGAATTTTATTTACCACATGGTGACACTACACCATGGTCAACTCACTTCCGACTGACATTTTTTAATACGTCACGAGAATCTGACATTTCATTACAAGACCATGGAGGATGGAACGTGACAACCCGAGTCATTAACAGAAATAAACGCTGTTTTTTTAACTGTATCCTTAAGAATGTGTGTACACATTTTTGCTTATAATTTCGTCATTAGTAAATATTATTCTATTATGTTTGATTTTTTGTAAAGTTAAATGAATTTGTAAAGTAGTTTTATAATCAGTCTTGCATCGGGGCATCAATTTGTTTAATTTATTACAGTTGTTCATTACTGGTACTGAGAAAGTGACTTACTCTACAAATCGACAACTGTCCATACTTATAGTTTTGTTGACTTTTTGGGTTGCTAAGCAAACTTAGCTGTAATTATTTTGCTGGTTAAGTATATATTTGAAATACACCGATTGAAACACGAATACCAGTAAAGAACAATGTGTCGATCATTGGGTACATAAAAATGTCATTAACTGGTTTTCACAGATTTTGTTCTAAATGGCTCTTATAAAAAAATATACGAGCTGTACATGGAGGAAACAATGGAAGAAAAAGCTGAAAGAGCCAGAATGAGACTAGCACGATGATGTTTTCTGTGGGAAAATCCTTTAAATGGCCTGATTCTAGTTATAAAATATGAAAATGTTTTTGGAAAGATAAACGAGCCTATTTGTTTTAAAAGAAGCTTATTCAAATTAAAAGAAATGGATAAAAATTTACCCATTATTTACTAATAATTAAATAAGCCTAGAGTTTAGAATTGCTATAGTAAATGTAGAGGTTTTTATGATGTTTGAACTTTCAGCCCTAATTGCTCTGCTGTGATTTTTTATTTTGATACTTATTAATTATTTCTATTCAAATTATGTAGTTAAGTACCTACTTTATACTAATAATAATAGCTACAAGAGCTCCTGACTGATATCAGTCAAGATTTTCCAGTGATGGTTGAGGCTGAATTTATTATAAAGTTGTTTTTGTGATATTTTTTTATTTATAAAAGGCTATTATGGGCTTGACATTACGCAAGTATACTTAAATCTTACTTATTTATTATGTTTATTTAATTGTATAGCGCTTATATTCTGATGGGATTTGTGTCGATTACTAGGTGTTTTTTACTGGGTAAGTGTCAAATACTGGATGTTCATAATTGGGGAGTGTTATTTATTGGGGGTCCATTACTGGATTTTTTGTGTTAATTATTGGAGATTTTGAGTAATTTTGGTTTTAAACTTGTCATGTCCATCATGTAGCTTTTCTGAAAAACTTACGACAGCCATGCCTTTCCCAATAATAATACCTGTAGTTTAAACTAAAAACTGTTTTAATATCTTTGTATAAAAAAAAGTTATAAGAAATCAAATTACACAAATGCCTTAAGGTGTCACTTACTGGTTCCATCACCCTACACACTTACAAAATTCAGGTGACACATGAACTGAAGGTTCTGAACTGCCCATTCCCAGCGTCGTAATTTTGCTGATTAGGTTTTACAGTTGTACGGCTTCGTATACAAACAAAATTGCCGAATCTGGGCAAACGAAAATCCTCAATAAATTAAAAAAAAAACGTAAAGAAAAACTTTATACAATAATACTATTATATTTCTAGGTATACCTTATAGCATAGCATAGTTCCACGAGCGGCCTCGCTCACATTTGTATGCATTGCTATACAAGCAAGTCATTAGCAAACTATCTGCTTTGGTTATTTGACAAATTTTCAAAAACCGCACTGGCTCACACAATGGCGTAAGTGTAAGGTACAGTAAAAAAGTCAACTGGCAAAGTCCTAATGCGAAGAATAGAGGGTTACTTTGTGTGTGTTGACTTAATAGACTCACCGTTAATGGTCAGCTTCACGTCGTGAAGCACCGAGTCCACGTGCAGGCCTGGGTTCGGGAGCCCGTCCAGTAGCACTTTCAGCCCTTTGCTGTCATCGTCCCCATCGTGCCCTAGCCTAGAAATAATCTCGACCTCAGTCTCGTTTGCCACCTTATTACTGTCCACCATCAGAGCAAAGTTAGCCTCTCTCTGCGAGAACAATGACTGGATCCCGAGAGCTTGCAACGCCTTCTCTAGTTTAATTTTATTCTGTAGTTCCATTTTCGGGAATCTGATGATTGATTTGCGTTTTTCCATTCGACTTATGAGTTGATCTATTTTGGAGTAGTCGAGGCGGCGCATAAGGTCCAGTAAGCTGGACCGGGTCTTGGAGGCGCCGGGAGCAGGCTTCAATGCGTACATCACCGTGCTGCTATCGTTGTACGGTAGTGCGATCATTTCCACTCCTGAAAAAAAGAGAAATCAGGTAAGTTAATTCTTTTATTAAATTTCCAAGTAGAATAATAAAAATTGACAATATTGTTTGTATGCTGACCATATTCATAAGATAAAACGTAATCAAATACCCCCGCGTTTAACATCTGATCACAAAATATAGTCTCGTTCCCCGGCTTTTCAAATTTCAATCTGAAAAAAATGAAAATATCAATCACAGCTTCGCATCGCGAATCAACTCGTGTCATTTGATTCCGCCGCCATTAGACATGTTTCACCAGAGCACCACCACCAGAGCAACAGCAGCTTACTTGGCGGTGTGCTGCGGCTGGAAGGGCCGCAGCCACTGCCCGCTGAAGTAGAGCGCGCTCAGCAATACTACTTGCGTGTCTTCGGGAAGAGGCATCACTAGGAAATTTTCGAGTTTCCCCTGAGTATGGGCGAGGACCCACCTGAAAAAACATATGATATTTTATATTGGCGTTTAGGTTAGGACCTCTTACCCTACTAAATATGACATAGTATAATCTCTTAATATACGCTCTAAATTATTTATATTGGTATATACATAATCATTTACAACATGACTCCACCCAGTGCTGGGTGAATTCGACCTACGATAAATTACTTATTACTTACCTACAATCCAGCCAAAATCATAAGATACCTACCAGAATGAAATAATTTCCAGGTGCCCTACGGCCTCTTTTCTTGCACATGCAGACAAAGAGCCCAATTGTAAGAAGTCTTGTATTAACTCTTACTCATTGATCAAGTCCTTAGTGACGGCTGGCTGCCTGAAGTCGACGGCGACGGCGACTCCGCCGTAGACGCGCGCCAGGTACTCCCGGAACATGGCGCGGACGGCGGCGCCGCCGGCCAGGAACATGGCGTCGGCGTACACAGTCTTGGAGCCATTCGCGCAAGAGTTCAACTGTAGGAGTAACTCTCCGAATCGCTCGTGGTTTTTGCGGTTTTCAAATACGTCTGCAATTTACAGCTTGTATTAGTTTTATTTTCGTACATCATAGCACCGGCACCGCCTTCCTTTGTCCTGACCCAGGCACAAGGCAAGGCAGTGCAGACGGCTGACATGGCGAGTTCAGTTTGTTTCATATTTTCTGCTCAAAATTAAACTTAGGTACCTACCTATACCTACACCAAATAGGTTTGCACTAATTTACGTGGTCGTAAGGACTGTTAGGAAAGGCCATTTTTTATTTGAAAGAAAAATATTGTTTCTTCTATGCCATGAGCACGCTACAACTTCACAAGCTACTTACAACTTTTTACAAAATATTAGACGTATTGTTTTTCACAACATTGCTATTTATTATTTACAACAAAATTATAAAGAACCGGAAGTGAACATTTTAATCGGAATTATAAACGATTTCGAATTATATACAAAGGTCAGCGTATATTTTGATCTCATTCATCGAATTCATTCATTCATTGAAAGGCTTTCCACTAGGAAAGCCTTTCAAAGAGTTAGTAGGTTTCCCAAAAACACCATAGTTTATGATTTTTATTGTCATTTTGGAGCAGTTTTTTGTAGTAAAACTAAACGAAACAATTACTGCTCACTAACATATAACGCAGAAAACCTGAAAAGTCCTTGAAAAGTCACTTATTTGGTCCAAATGTTATGCGAAAGTACCTAATGCGTCCGTCCCCTTAATGAATGATAGTTTCATGGTCATTATGCGACATTAGTACTACTACCTACCTATATAGTTATTCTTTGTTAATACTGAACATCTTTTTAATAGGATATCACAAAAACAGAGTGGTCGTCAGCAAATAAAATGTACCTACTTATTTGTCTCGTCGACTATTTCATTACATTCATTAAGAACAACATGGGTCCTACCTAATAGCATACGGTATTTGAACAACCCCTTCTCTATCTGTTCAACCTATCACTACAGAGTTCCAATCAAATTATCCGAGTCGATGGAAGGTATCTAAGGTCACCCCAGTTCCTAAGAGTGAAACGAGCACATCAGTCGATATGCATAGGCCAATCGCAGTACCTTCAGTATTTGGAAAAGTGTTTGAATCCATACTTGACCGCGAGATTCGTCTTCAGGTTGATGTATCTCTCGCCGAATCTCAACATGGTTTCAGAGCAGCTAGGTCTACTGTGACTAATCATATAAGTTTTGTTGACTATGTGTCATCATCTATGGATGCTGGGTACCAAGTAGATGTTACATATTTCGATTTTAAGAAGGCATTTGACCTGGTGGACAATGACATTCTTCTTGAAAAGCTGAACTCGATGGGTTTCGTGCCGAAACTAGGGTGATGGAACCAGTAATCGACAAGCGCCAGTGGTCGACACTTTTTTTTTCGATCATCTATAGTAAGCCTCAGAATTTAATTTACCACATGGTGACACTAAACCATGGTCAACTCACTCCCGACTGACATTTTTTAATACGTCACGAGAATCTGACATTTCATTACGAGACCATGGAGGATGGAACGTGACAACCCGAGTCGTTAACAGAAATAATCGCTGTTTTTTTAACAGAATCCTTAAGAATGTGAGTACACATTTTTGCTTATAATTTCGTCATTAGTAAATATTATTGTATTATGTTTGATTTTTTGTAAAGTTAAATGAATTTGTAAAGTTATTTTATAATCAGTCTTGCATCGGGGCATCAATTTGTTTAATTTATTACAGTTGTTCATTACTGGTACTGAGAAAGTGACTTACTCCACAAATCGACAACTGTCCATACTTATAGTTTTGTTGACTTTTTGGGTTGCTAAGCAAACTTAGCTCTAATTATTTTGCTGGTTAAGTATATATTTGAAATACACCGATTGAAACACGAATACCAGTAAAGAACAATGTGTCGATCATTGGGTACAAAAAAGTGTCATTAACTGGTTTTCACAGATTTTGTTCTAAATGGCTCTTATAAAAAAATATACGAGCTGTACATGGAGGAAACAATGGAAGAAAAAGCTGAAAGAGCCAGAATGAGACTTGAAAAAAACCAATAAGAAGTGAGCACGATGATGTTTTCTGTGGGAAAATCCTTTAAATGGCCTGATTCTAGTTATAAAATATGAAAATGTATTTGGAAAGATAAACGAGCCTATTTGTTTTAAAAGAAGCTTATTCAAATTAAAATAAATGGATAAAAATTTACCCATTATTTACGAATAATAAAATAAGCCTAGAGTTTATAATTGCTATAGTAAATGTAGACGTTTTATAAGATGTTTGAGCTTTCAGCCAATTGCTGTACTGTGATTTTTTATTTTGATACTTATATTTTTATTTCTATTAAATATAATTATTTCTATTCAAATATGTAGTTTCTATTCAAATAAGTACCTACTTTATACTAATAATAATAGCTATAAGATCATCTGACTGATATCAGTCAAGATTTTCCAGTAATGGTTGAGGCTGAATTTATTATAAAGTTGTTTTTGTGATATTTTTTAATTTATAAAAGGCTATTATGGGCTTGACATTACGCACGTATACATAAATCTTACTTATTTCTTATGTTTATTTAATTCTATAGCGCTTATATTCTAATGGGATTTGTGTCGATTACTAGGTGTTTTTTACTGGGTAAGTGTCAAATACTGGATGTTCATAATTGGGGAGTGTTATTTATTGGGGGTTCATTACTGGATTTTTTGTGTTCATTATTGGAGATTTTGAGTAATTTTGGTTTTAAGCTTGTAATGTCCATCATGTAGCTTTTATGAAAAACTTACGACAGCCATGCCTTTCCCAATAATAATACCTGTAGTTTAAACTACACACTGTTTTAATATCTTTGTATAAAAAAAAGTTATAAGAAATCAAATTACACAAATGCCTTAAGGTGTCACTTACTGGTTCCATCACCCTACTTAAAATCTTTGCCAGCTACTTACGAAACCGCTGTCAATATGTTTCAATCCAGCGCTACCAGTCGGAGACCTATTACACCAGGTCAGGTATTAGTCAGGGAAGCACCCTAGGACCTACGCTGTTTCTACTGATGATAAACGACCTACCTTCTGTAGTGGACTCATCCAGGTGTCTCTTATTTGCCGATGATTTGAAACTTTACTCGGCTATACGCGGGATGGACGATTGCTGGGCGCATCAGAGAGACATTGATCTCGTTGCTGAATGGAGTAATGTCAACCGTCTTTCATTCAACACCTCAAAGTGTAAGACAATGACATTTACTCGTCGACGCTACCCAATCATGCACGATTACTGTTTATCTGGATCTACTCTTGAGCCCACTCCGCAGAATCTCAAGCACAATTGAAGAAAACCAGCCGGTAGAGCAAGCTGGATTTCGTAAAGGCTACTCTACAGTGGACCACATACATACTCTAAAACAAGTGATTGAAAAGTACGTAGAATATGACCAACCGCTCTATACAGGGTGGAATTTTGTAATGCCACCTGGAGGGAAAGTACTCTTAATACTGTAGTTAGAAAATTGTACTCAAAGAAAACATTCCTTTAATTTTGAAAAGAAAGAAAACTGCATTCAAAGATTTTCGAAAATTCGCTTGCTACACCCTGGAATCGAACCGACTAAAATCTGTAAAAATTACACCCTGTACTTTTATTGCATAGATCGTTAGGGTCAATAATAAGGATGAAATCTTATAACAAACTTAATAAATTAAATGAAAGAAAACCACGAAATCTTAAATTATTTACAATAAAAAGTCAACTAACTAATTAGTTGCTCGAAATGGGCTCCATTTTCTTCGATACACAAATTTATTCTTCTAACGAATTCATTTCTAGTAACTTTTAATAACGTGTTGTGGTCAATATTATAAATCGTATTCTGAACTTCAACTCTCAACTCGTTTACATTCGCATAAGATTTCATGTAAATTAGATTTTTTACATATCCCCACAAAAAAAAATCTAAAGGGGTGAGATCTGGTGATCTCAGTTATCTCAGTTAGTGCAGTTATGTTGCATCTAAAAAAGGAGTCTGCATTAGGTACAAACACGTGCAAATTTTAATCGTCTTATCTAAATATTAATTCGTCATTTTTAATGGATAAATGAGGTAAAGTGCTTAAGTTGACCCATTCAATTTATGTATAATTTAAGATTTCATGGTTTTCCTTTCATTTAATTTATTAAGTTTGTTAGAGAGATTTCATCCTTATTATTGACCCTAACGATCTATGCAATAAAAGTACAGGGTGTAATTTTTACAGATTTTAGTCGGTTCGATTCCCGGGTGTGGCAAGCGAATTTTCGAAAATCTTTGAATGCAGTTTTCTTTCTTTTCAAAATTAAAGGAATGTTTTCTTTGAGTACAATTTTCTATCTACAGTATTAAGAGTACTTTCCCTCCAGGTGGCATTACAAAATTCCACCCTGTATATGCTTTATCGACTATTGTAAAGCTTTTGACTCTATATCCCACTCCTTCATCTGGACGTCACTCGAAAAACAAGGCATGAATCGCAACTACATTGACCTGATCAAAGATATATATAGCAAAAGTACTGCAAAGGTAAAGCTAGAGACAGCAGGTACGGCATTCCGCATCGAACGGGGAGTAAAACAGGGAGACCCGCTCTCGCCGAATATTTTTATTGCCATCCTAGAAAATATATTCAGATCTCTAAACTGGACGGGATTAGGAATAAAAGTCAATGGAAATTATTTAAGCCATCTTAGATTCGCCGATGATATTGTACTGCTCTCCGAAACGCCAACAGAACTACAATATATGATAGAGACACTGACGGAACAAAGTAGTCAAGCTGGTTTGGAACTTAATCAAGCAAAAACTAAGATTATGACAAATAAAACACAAATATCTATCACGATCAACTCAGTAAACCTAGAATATGTATATCTTGGACACCTCATTGCATTTGACTATTGTACAGAAAAAGAAATAAATAGACGGATAAAATCAACATGGAATAAGTACTGGGCAATGAAGGAGATTTTCAAAAGCAATCTCCCTATAAAACTGAAAAGCAAAGCCATGGACATTTGCCTAACACCCTGCTTGACCTATGCTTGCCAAACCTGGACTACAACAAAAAAAATGCTAGAAAGACTTAAAGTATGCCAGAGAGGCATAGAAAGAAGTTTTCTAGGAATCAAACTCAGAGATAGAGTGAAAAATCACTCAATCAGAGAGAGAACACAAGCTAAAGACGTGGTGAAAAGGATAATGGGCTTAAAATGGAAATGGGCGGGGACATCCAGAGAATAAAACCAAACAGCCATGGCCATACATTGTCACAAACTGGATACCTCTCGGCCAAAAACGAAAAAAAGGAAGACCATTTAAAAGATGGAACGATGACATCAGCCAAATGGCTGGAAAATTGTGGACAAGGAAAGCTAGAGACCGAGAACACTGGAGATCCTTGGAGGAGGCATACACCGCTGAAGGCGGTCCATATCATTAAAAAAATTGACATTAAAAATATACTGACATGAAATAAGAAATCTAATTAAAATTAAATTGTTCAATTCTATATACTTACTATAATGCATGATTACTTAATATATAATAAGACTTTGAAACTGTTTGATTGTGATATGGAATAAAGCTCTTTTTATTTTTTATTTTATTTTACTCTTGAGCGCGTTGACACAATACGGGACCTTGGCCTGGTAATGGATCCGAACGAAGCTCAACTTCAATGTCCATATATAGGGCATATGCAAGCAAGCGAGTAAAATCTTAGGATTTGTCATGCGAGTAACTTGGGACTTTCCTGATTTACGAGCGGCGCTCATGCTGTACTATGCCTTTGTACGAAGTCGTTTGGAGTTTGGAGCTATAGTTTGGGATCCTCACGAGGACAAATACCGATTGATGGTCGAGAGGATACAGAGGAAATTCGAGCGTTATTCGTACAAGCGGTTGTACGGTTATTATCCGTATTTGTATCCATCGCAGTTTGTCTCGGGTATGGTCGGTATGGATACTCTACACTCAAGAAGGAAACTCCTCCAACTCACGCATTACATAATGATACTTATTACGTGGTAGAGTCAACAACCAAGCGACCCTACAGCAGAGCAGATGGGTCTCGTGGTTCCGCGGAGGTACATGACAGGCGCAGCGGCTGGCACCGGCCCGCGGCGACAGCCTGCGCTGTTTGCGCGCCCACCCGGATACCGTACAAGAGCCGGGGAGAGCGCTCCCACGCCTCGAGTACTCGCCAGTTCATCTCCGCGACTGACGCTGACGTATTCTTTGACAGCATCGCTAAACTACACCAGTTGATGCTCATATTTTTATATTGTAATAATAACTTATTTTAAATTTTCTAGTGCTTAATTCTTGACATGTTCTTGACTTGACAAATGTTTAATTATTAATGTACCTAAATATTATTTGACTTACATATTATTTTACTACATATGTTATTATTCTGACATCTTTTTTTTTTAATTTCATACTTTTTTATACTTTTATTACTTTTATATGTACTTTATTTGATTACCTATGTTTTATTTGTATGTAGGTACTTAATATTAATTATTATAGTGTCTGACGCTTTGGGTTTACTGTAAGTCTGACAACAAATAAATAAATACCTGCTGACTCAAAAAATTCAAACAGGTATAAGAAAGTACCTAGGTAGGGCCGCTACAACGAACGCATCTTAGAATAATGTATAAAAGGACCGGTTAGCATCAGTATCCGTAGTGTTTTACCAAAAAAGCAGTAAGTAGGTAAAATGTCGAAAATTAAACAATACGAGCGAGACGTGTGCGTGACTCAATAATTTACATAAAATCAATGCCTGTGTGTTTGCCGAGGTCCGTCAAGTAGTTCCTATTAGGGCATGCATTCCGAAATTCCGGAATTTCGAAACTCCGGAATCTCGGACCGTTTTTTACTATATTTCAATTCCGGAATTGAGACGAATATCGTAATTCCGATATTACTAAAAACAGTGATCCCAACTACCTTAATCCTACACATGTCGTGTCCTCCGAGCTCGAAATAAACGTTTCATCGTCTCTGACGAAGACGTTGCAGTTGATGAACCAACTCTGCAAGAGCAGCTAGACAAAGAACTGGATGAATGCAAAAAAAGTCGCAAGAATCTAAGGCCAAATTTTGACCTTGCAGGGTTCGTGAAAAAGTAGAGAAATAAATGTGTTAATTATAACGATGGACAACGAGGTGTGCATCTAGCGTGTAGCGTTTGTGTGTCGAAAGTGAAAGAGTATTTTATCTTTTTCAAAATATATTAAAAAGTTTAAAATCTATCGAAATTTCAAAAACTTTATTGGAATGTACAAACCAATACTTTTCATTTGATACCCAACTCGGTGGGGTAGTCACCCCTTATGGAAAATCATCCCCTCCCTTTTTGACCATATTTCAAAAAGTATTATTATTACAGACTTAATAAAATATAGATCCAAATCTACAAACATTTGTTACATTTCACATCGATCGCTCTGCAATCTTTGGAGATAGGGGGGTAATTTTTTTGACCTTTTTCAAAATATTTTAAAAAGTATAAAATCTACCAAAAATTTCAAAAGTTATTTTGGAATCTACAAACCAATACCTTTAATTTGATAACACTTTCGACCCTGCGGGTCCCATTTAAAATTTCGATTTCAAAATTTGTACTGAAAATCTTCTTTTTGATTTGTTTTATTTTCATTTATTTTTTATAAATCTGTACGGGCGCACAAAATGTATTATTATTTCAAATTTCAAGTCAAAAGCTGCAGTAGTTTCTGAGATATTAAGGATTCAAAACACAAAACAGAACCAAAGTGATCCCATAAGGGTTTTGAAACCGATGTCAAAACCCTAAAAACGATATCTATGTACCTACCTTATTTCTACCACTCATTTGTTATATTATAATAACAAACTTCTACTACAAAACAAATCAAATCACTTATTAATCGATTGGGTATAAACTGGTGACGTTACGCTCCTTGTTGGAGGAGTATCGCGAACAGAATATGACCGCGCAGTAGTTCGGCGGCAAGCGTTTGGTCATTG
This sequence comes from Eupithecia pulchellata, assembly GCA_963931895.1. Lineage (NCBI taxonomy): Eukaryota > Metazoa > Arthropoda > Insecta > Lepidoptera > Geometridae > Eupithecia > Eupithecia pulchellata. The sequence continues at coordinate 123,086 of OZ007530.1, forward strand.
TGACGTCATCGCTTGCGTTCGCGCGGTCAGTGAGCCTCGTTCGGTATTTGCCCATAACTTTGTCAGTTTTGGTCGTAGATCAAAAAATTTTGCACCATATGTTTTAGTTTTTTAGGTCTATAAAACTGCATTCATAACTAAAAATAAAAACTTGACGGGTCCTCATTGCACTACCTATTCCTATCACTGATTATTAGTTTATGTAAGTTTTAAAATGTGAAACTAATAATATTCGTGTTTTATCGTAAGATTTCGATATATATTCCTTATTAGATTAAAAGACTGTTAATATAACACAATGTTGACTCGATCCCTTTCTCAAAATAAAAAGTGCCAATACCGGAACCAGTTTCGGAATTCCGAAATTAGTCCTCCAATATCGAAACTCAGTTCCGGAATCGAAAACATTCCGATATTGCATGCCCTAGTTCCTATACTAGTGCTTGCTTTGCTTTACAGAGACACCTTTTCACAGAGATGATTGAATGACGGAATAGGAGGAAAAGGAAATTAGAACGTCTTCGTTCAATATCTATCTATACATTACATACCTACCTATTTGTTTAGTTTAGCCTTGGATCATTATTCATTAGCCTTGGTCGACCCACCGCTGTTCTCAGGCCTCTAGGCATTTATATTATGTGTATAGGTAACTATACGATGGTAGGTACTTTTTTCCCTGCGCCTGATCTGGCGGTAAAGGTCGATATTCTGTTAACGATCTCTCTCCTATATTTATGAAGCACAAAAATATTAATTCGCATACATTAGAAAATCAAACGAAATGTGTGAAGTTCGATGACAATTATGTGAGCAGTTTAATTTGATGTGATTTAAATATTTTTTTTATTTAACTCTTTCTATGTTGTCACACTGCTGGTCAAATTTCGACCACAACGCATCGCATTCTGGGTATATTGACCTAGGCCCACGAACGCGTTTCTACGAGAAGTGTGGGGAAACTATTCTGTCAGAATACCCGGAATGCGTCTCGTGTCGGCAGCATCCAATAGGTATTACACTAAAGTCAATATGCATTTTCCGATTATACCTACGAAATACTACGAATATGAAAATCAAGGTGTTTTATTTCCTTTAGATTAGACCTTACCTCTTACTACCTCTTGGACACGTCAGAAAACACAAATTACATAAAAATAATACGGGAAAATAAAGTGACCTCTTTAATTAATTGATCAATTCAATATTTTAAAGGTAAAGTAAAGAAGCGAACAAGAAACCTTTACCTTGTTAGATTGTTATTTTTAGAGTTAAAGCAAAACTCGTCCCCAACTCTTTTATCATCTAGCTAGATAATCTGAAATTTTTAGTAGGTATCTAAGCCTTTTTTTGTTTTTTCTTTTAAGCTTTTTTTTCACTTGGAGTTATTTACATTAATTTTGTGTAGCCTAGTAGTGCGCACAACGATTTTATCCTTATTTCTAGTATTTAAATTATGCATATCACTATTTTTAGTGAACTTATTAATATTGTTATCACTAATAAATTATAAGGTATATATACATCAAGTTTTCTTATACATAGTGACACGGAACTGTCACTATGTGTAGGTATATTTATTATTATATTTATTACTTTGAGTTTATCGCGTAAGGATGGCTTATTCCATTCTCTGGGACCCATATTATAGATTGCATGAACAGCCCTCTTCTGCAGCACAAATAAATACGGTGTTAATGTTTATATCTGCAGCGTTCCCGCACAACAGTATGCCATAAGACATAATACCTACTATGGAAGTAGCTGAAATAGACTAGTGTAGAAGTATCAACGTCTTTAAGATGATGGATTTTTTTTACTGTATACGCTGCAGAACTAAAAAGAAAAGTATAAAACCTATCGAAATTTCAAAAAATGTATTGGAATGTACAAACCAATACCTTTAATTTGATACCCAACTCGGTGAAGTAGAATCCCTTTAGAAATTTTTCCCGCCCTTTTTTGACCAATTTCAAAAAGTTTTATTTTTACAGACTTTTCTATATTTTTACTGGAAAATATAGATCCATATCTACAAACACATGGTACATATCACATCGATCGCTCTGCAATCTTCGGAGATAGGGGGGGAGTACCGGTAAATTTTTCGACCTTTTTCAAAATATATCAAACAGTGTAAAATCTATCGAAATTTCAAAAACTGTATTGGAATGTACAAACCAATAAGTAAAATTATTAATATTACAGACTTCTCTATATTTTTCGTTCAAAATATAGATCCAAATCTACAAACACTTGGTACATTTCACATCGATCGCTCTGCAATCTTCGGAGATAGGGAGGGGGGGGGGGGGGTGGTAATTTTTTTGACCTTTTTCAAAATATTTTAAAAAGTATAAAATCTACCAAAGTGATCCCATAAATAAGGGTTTTGAAACCGATGTCAAAACCCTAAAAACGACCTTCCTATTTATTTATCAAAAAATCGTAAATAACTAGGTAGTTTCAAATAATTGAATATGCGTTGTGTATTTTTTAAATACTAGGTAGGTAATTGTATTTACCTATATTTATACGAGTAAACTGCCATCAGCTTCATTTAATATTTTTACATTAGTTCATTATAAAAAAGCAATCCTTGTCTCGTTTAATAATTAAGCTAGTAAATCTAATTAATAATAAGAATAAAACAAGCTGTATTAGTCATTCACTCATTCAAGGGCGTCGCCAGGGGGGGCAGGGGGGGGCAACTGCCCCCCCCCCAAAGATCAAAAAATGTACCTAGCCAACTGCAAAACAACGAAAGTCCTACTATTGTCTTGGTTTGCCGATAAATCCCGCATAAATTCACTATCACAAGGAATAAGTAGTGACAGTTAGTATAATATAATATTATAACTTCAAAATCATAAAATTGTTTTTGTTCGGTCATTTGTAACAAAATATTATAATATGTACGTGTTGTGTATAGCTCGTAAAGCTTTTCACATGGAAGTTGAAACCATTCTTATTTACAATCGCCATACAGGCATACAGGTCCGTAGGGATAGGGGGTTTTGGGGATTTAAGCCACCCCCTGAAATGTTGAGGCACCGTTTATATTAAAACTTTAATATGTCAAGTTTTCTCGGATATGTGTCACAGTCACGTGGGAACACTTGAAGTGGTCTCAATTTTTTTTCCGTCATAATTCGTCGGGTGGCTCGCCCTCGCGCTAAGTATCATTCGATTCGTATTGTGTAGGTATACCTTATATGTAAGTGAGCTAGGCACATTCAACACATTCATTTACGCCCGACTCCATCTAGGAAGGTAGAACAAGACATTAATTTTAATTTCGTTAATCAATGGACGGATTAAGTACTATTTTCTTATTTTGCCGTTATTGAATTGCTCCCTCCGTTTGCTGTTATTCCTTTAGATATAATATACATAATCTTCTAAACTTTGCATATGTCAGAAAATGTTACAAAAAATTCGCGGCTCGCTCCGCTCGCCGTTTATTCTATAGTCTTCAGTTTCGACTATTTTCAGCGGCCGCACACTACAATATATCAGCGCTCATTACACTCTGTTATAATTTTTTTTAAACTACCTAATGACCCGAAAAAGTTACAAAAGTTGTCGTGCTGGCTCATTCACTTGCAGTGTTGAATGCCAGTTGTAGATCATATTGTTTGCGGACCAGGTAAATAGGAAAATTTAAAACACTTTTGCCTTGAAAATTACTTGGATAAAGTTAGGGTCCATATTCATCAGCCCATGTTATCCGCTACTGGACATAGGCCTCTCCTATGGAGCGCTGTAGCGTGGATACATAGCCAGTAAAGATAACGACTTGCAAAAAACATTAACTACTCGTTCAACCGTGGACTAAACGTCGTCACGGCGCCGGCGTGTCGTAAGCTCTACCAAGTACTAAGTTAAAGTAGCTTTATGTTTCCGAAATACAATTAAAATTAAAATGAACCTACGCCATTATATTCCTTCCTTCAGCCATCACATCACCTACCTTGAGCAAATCCGAGTGCGCCTGCTAGCTCGTCGTAGGTTTTCCCCACAGTTCCCAATAGGGTCATGGCTAGAAGACCTGATGGACATAATGGACAAACGAATCAATACATTATGGTATTTATATAGCTAGGTACATATAGTGTTAGTTTAAGTATAATGGTTACCCTCGCACTGGACCTATATCGTAGCATGCGGTTGCGTTGCGATTAGTTAGGCACAGAGCAACTATTGCAGAGGATCGCAGCGCACCGAGAACTAGCGAACGGTTGGTGCGTATAGGTACATTTATGTAAATAATTGAGATTGCGGCCCGCCGCAACCTGAAGCTGACTGCTTTCCAGCTAACAGCCAAGTTAATTAAATATATTTATTTAATATATTATTGGTCAGCCATTTTTAATCCATTCATATTTAAATATTCACAATGAATTGTAATTTTGTGCCATTAACTCTTCCTCCAATAATGTGAAGGTGTAATATAAAACCATGTATGTTCTCACCGGCAATGGATGTCGGTGAAATAACAACATTTGCGTCCTTGTCCTGTTGCATCATGGACAGTGACAAATTATACCCGAATTCATTAACAGCCTCGTCAAGGCTTGCTTGTGGCCTAATGACATGTCTGAAACAATAAGGTTTGTAAGTCAGTAGGTACCTACCCACCACACCAGGTAAAACTCATCTTTATTCGTCATCGTGAAGAATGCTTCACTTCTTATATTTCCTTATATGCCTAGCACAAGGGTGCTAGGCATATAAGGAAATATAAGAATTAATTTCATGTTTTACATGCAATGGCTAAGTACATTAAGAACCTACACCGTAAATAAACTCCTGGGTTTATTGGTCCATGACCTAAGCAACAAAACTTACTCAGGGTTTTCCGTTATCTGGCTCTGAGCTGGTGTCACAATGTCTTGACAAACAACGGTTCCCAGGATAGTCGCGAGAATAACTGTGCATATCGGAGATTTTAATTCCATCATTTGTTTGAACTTCCTATACTTTTGAGTTTCTCCTGGGGCCTAAAGTAGGATCTTTTTACTCAACATTTAATGCAACTAAATAAATATAACGAGAACGCATAGCATAAGCCTTATCGGGTGACCGCTGACACCTCTCCTTTCAGTCTTATCAATAGTTTTTATAAGATTTGTATTCGTATATTCACATCACAAATAACACTTTCTTAGTTTGTAACTGGTACGTTGCGCAGACGTGCGACCATAATTGAATACTGGCGCTAGTCTCGGACTGGTTGGTTGCGTGGTGACCCCGGCGGCGGCGCGGCGATAGGCAGCGCAGGCGCAGCAGGGGGGGGCGGGGGCGCGCGGTGTGCGTCATGCACATCTCGTATTCTGACAACTAGGTACCTTTTAGGAATTTTTGACTCGCTGTTAACTAAAGTTATGTGGAAGTCATTGGTTTTGCATTAGTTTATTTACCTACCTAGTTCGTAATATCTCTCCGTTAGCAGTTTATATTTTTATAGATAGGTAGGTGTTAGATTAGACCTATACCTAACAGGGTAAAATTAAAAGACCAGGATATTATCAATCTTTTATAAATATTGGTAAATATAGGTCAAATGTCAATTAAAATCAGAGGAAATATTTTATTAATTTCATATCAAAATGGAAACATCCACACAGTATTTTCTACACTTTATCATTCTAGTTAATTACCAACTGCTAATAAATATTTACCGTAACTACTTTTATAGGAACATAAGTTAATGAATATAGTGACGACAGGACGAGATTGAAGTTATTTATGTAGGTACTAAAATCACTTCAGGTCACGTCGTGTCCTACCGCTAAACTCGCTGAAACTATGAATAAATGCAAATAAAACTTGTAAGGTTCTCCAAATTAGAAAACACTACGCTTACGTAATAATGACCACTACTTAATTATTAACCACTTAAATGCGATAGAGTGTAGAAAATAAATAAAACCAATAAAACTACATAATAATATTAGTTTTACATGATTTAATGAATGAAATAAAAAGGATCCGTGTAGCGCAAGTTGCGATGCGCTAAGCATTATTAGATGATGCTGTTCCTAGCTGAGGTTTTATTGGTTTTATTTGCAATATGTATGAAAAAAGTAAAGTGTATTATAGATATTGAGACAAGTCGCTTGTGCAGCATTCACTATGCAAACCCAAGTGCACATCATAATACGACCTTTAGTTTGCTCCAAATGCTGCACAGTATCTACACAAAGTGTCATTTACAAACTAATTAATAAGAAATAACCATTTTAATACTATACGACATAAATAATAACACATTTTAAACAATTTAACTGCTTCTTTGACTTAAAATCTCTTACTTCTATTTTGACTACACTAATAGTATAACCAAGTCTGTTATATCGATATTATCCTATACTGACATATTGTAAAGGCGGTAGGCAGACAACTTCTTAATATTACAGACGCAGGAACAGAGCGAGTGTTATTCAATACAGGTGGCAGGGGGTCAAAAGTAGAGCTCGCATTCCAAGATACCGTCTGGTGGGATAAATTATGTCATTTTGACAACTGATTATCTGGTTCAATTTCATAAGTCTATGATGAATGGTGTAGGTTAAGAACCAAGGCGGTAAAATAATTGAAATCGATGTCCATCGAAGGCCGTATTATGAAAAGTTGGTCAGTCATAGGGCTATTATTGCGTTTATAGAATACAAGAGCGCTACTCAAGTACCGTCGCTCGTCAATGAGCGGACATCGATGCGTGGATGAAAGGGGGGTACTTACTAATCATGCAAGTGTCATTCAGTATGATAAATAGAATGGAGCTTCACTTTTGTCCATTTTCATAAATAAAAACAAAATGTCAATACTTCTTACACAACGTAGCATAAACATGCAAAATAATAAAATAGTTATGCCACCCAACTATGGTAGAGAGATCTCAAAAATAGATTACACTGTGACTAATTACTATTTATTGCTGTTTTAATGTGATTATGTTAATTTATCAGGATCTCCGTAACATAGATAGGTAGATACAGTATTAACGGTTTTATATCAAACATACATTTTTAATAAATAAATAGTAGTAACAAACATACATAATTATCTACACTACAGTTACCTACTATTGGTGACTTGAACTTAAAATGAAGAAATGAATCAGTCTTTTAATATGACCACATCATAATGGTCACATGATACTATTTTTGCAAGGCATTCTATTTGTCATTCAAATCACTCTGTTCCTGAGTCAAACTTAAAAAATACGTACAATCAATTTTATTACTTACAGGAAAATACACTGCACATTTTAAATGGTACTTCAATACATGAATGCCATTAAGAAGTAAATGCTTTCCGATAACTATACATATTACCTAAAAAGCAGGTTTTAGATAAAATTGCTCATTCATTAACAAACGAATGAAACATGATTAATATTATTATACAAGTTCCGAGATGATATCAGCCCAGTGGAATTAATTTATCTAAGTATTAAATGTAATTTGACTATGGACAAATGAACATTTCCTACAAGACTTCACTACAAGTTTAGGAAGACATCTCTAGGTTAGCGCGGCATGCGAGCGGCCGGCCGCGGGCTTTGCGCGGCTCTACCAGCAACCAGAAAAAAGCGCGCTCCGCGACTTAGAAACGACTTTCTGCTGCAATGGAAACTCCAACAATTAAACAATATTCAGATATACAATCTCATATTCCGAATATCTATTCTGAGTGACAATATTTAATAATTTTTAATAATGTAGGTTCTTTTTATTTGAGTAATCATGCTGTACATCTTGTATTTGTACATGCACTATTATTGTTTTTATTTAGAAACATTTATATTATTGTGTTTATCAATTTACTCTTATTTTACTTTGTATAAGTAGGTAGGTTCTTTAAGTTGTGATTCTCTTAGTAAAATTTAGTAGGGACTATGTTGTCAGAATTCAATCATTACATAATATATTAATTTTGTATATAGTATAGAAAACATTTTATACCTACATAACCTGATATAATATGTATGACCTTAAATAGTTTTCTATAAGAAAGCAATACTATTCTAATAAGTTAATTGGAAGCAAGGTGTTTAATCATGATCCAAAAAACTATGTCACATGTTGCAGAATAAATCAACAAGTCTTGATGTTATTATCAGAAGTGGTAAATCACACAAACATAACTATTATAAAATTTGGTGATAATTATGTGCAAAATTACCAATGCACTGGGATAATATGAACTGAACAAACACTGGATTATATATTAGTCAAAAGTTAATTACAGCTAAAAACTTACTTTAAGATTAATCTAATCAAATCACCTAACGGAGTAGCTGTAGCTGGAGTGTGGAAACTCCACTTTTATGGAAGTTTTGAAACAGAAATAATAGTAGTAAGTCCATCAAAAGAAGGTCTAATTAGCAAAAGTGAATTTACATAATATTACTATCATCACTCCCTTACAATATTGTGTATGATGAATGAAATAACTGGAATGAAAGTAACGGTAGCTAAAGTGACGAGCGTCGCCAAATGCCTCTATGCTATGTGGTTTGTAAGAACTGAACATTAGGAGAAATGTTTTAGAAATGGATAATGCTGCTTTATAAAAATGGAATCCAATGTACATTATTGCTTTCGAGCAGCATTACTTGTATGACACACAAAATTTAAAACGAAATATCACAAAGCTTAAAATTATAAGACCACTCCTGCGTCAGTTTAAATTTCTGAAATAATTGGCACTTTGCATGCTCCATTATACTCATTTTTGCCTAATCTTACACAAATCAGTCAATCCTCTTTCCTCTAATGTAAAACTAAAGAAGGCAACTAACTTAATAATAACATTGAGACTATACATTACTAGCTACTTGTTACATGCGCGCGCGCCGCAAGCGCAGCGGCCTGGCGGACAGCGCACTCCTCTGGCTCGCGCTTCAATGCAATGCAACCAGAGAAATCAACTCACAAACATATCAACTCTACACAATGGTTACACAACTAAAGAATAATAATATTCGAGGAGGGTCAGGGTACTTCTAAAGCAGAAGCAAATTTACAAACCAAAAGAGACTCGTAGAAGGTGATCACGAGTGCTTGACTACGATGACGCCGGGGCGCGGCACCTTCTTGGTGAGCGCGAGCGGCGCGTCGGCGCCCTCCTCGCGGAACAGGTGGTCGCCCTCGAGGTGCCGGATCGCCTCCACGATGGTCTCGAGATTCTGCCGGCTCGTGCTGGCCAGGTACAGCCGCGAGGGCCCCTCGGCCGCCGCCTCGGGCAGCACCTCCACCTCCACGCGCGGCTCCGCCTTTATGGCCGCCTCCAGCAGCGGCGCGGCCACCGCCGGCGCCGCCTCCGCCGCGCTCGGCACTTCCACTACTTCCTCGCCCTCCACCTTGCACACTGCTTCCTCCGCCTGTTCGAAATGAACGACGGGACGCGTCAGATCGCATCCTGCGGTGGGGTACACCTGAGTTTCCAATGTTTGTATGCGTTCTTCCAAGTGCCGTCGCAGTCGTCTTTCTTTATCCAATTGCTCGCGGAGCTCTACACTTTCTAGATCTTTTTTTGAAGGTAAACTTATCAATGCCACTGGAGTAGGTTCGGGAGATTGTGTTACAGCAATTGTATCTTCTGTAGAATCAGGAATGGATGGCACATGTGTGACTATTTCATTTTTTCTTTTTTTGAGAGGTATTTCTCCACCTTCATGTTGATTCAGCAATCTTTTTAGTTGACAGTTTTGTGAAAGAAGCCTTGTTTTTTCTTGTTCCAAATTGTAGATATATTCAGCAGTTTGTTGTAATATAGCAGCCTGAAATGACAAAATACTTTATTGTTTCAATTGAAAATACTACTTCTAACAATGTTTCTATAATTTCATGGTAATTTTCTGTTAATAAAGACTATTTATGATTGTTGGATTGAATTCCTATAACAAGATATAGTAAGATTTTAATAATTAACTTTTAATAGGTATTTTTTTTGTGTTTGTGATGCTAAAAGATATTTCATCTCAAAAAGCCTTTTGGAACTTACTTATGGACAAAACTCTACCTAACTTTTTCCCACTCATAACACTCAAGGCATAACACCACCAGTCTGGACGGGTACTTTTTTGCCATCTATGCTTATTATTTCCCTCATCAAAGGATTTATAACTATGCCACCTGTTTAAAGGTAAAACTGACCATGCAGCAGATAAATGTCTGTCTCAAAGGGCTGCTTAGGGATCAACCAGCAATACAATCTGATCTTTACTATTAAAATAAAGAACCTCACAACCTCTAAAATATTACAGTTGAAAATTGGATATTTAGTAGGAATATCAGTCATCTAGTACCCTTGACACATGCTCTGCTTAGCTTGGGGATATATAAGTCAAAAATCTAAATTATTTAAATTATTTGAAATATGTGTGTGGATTGTCCAACATTGTTTTGTATTTATTGAAACAGGTGTAAAGGTAGCAAATTTTTCCTCGTCTTATGTCTTATCCTTGTATGAGGAAAAGGCTATACTTACTTTACTCAATTTCTCGCCCTCATGACGAGGCAGTAATGTTCTCAGGGCTTGAAAACCTGCATTGATGCTCTGCATGCGTCGACGCTCATTGCTATTAGCAATTTCTCTACGAATCCTCTTCTCCGCTTCCATTGTTTTACCAGGAGGTAGATGTTTGTCTCTGAAATTTGTTAGTAAAATTGAGATACATAACAATCACTACAAGTAAATTTTAGTGGCCTTATTTGTTTATGAAAGATAATTATGGGAGAATATTTTATTTTATTCTACTACGCAAAAGGCAAATAGTGTTAACATGCACATAACATTTAATAGAATATATCATTATTAGGTAGCACCTACAGAATAACTAAATAGTTATTATTGTTTTGATACATCAACGGACCTTGCATTACAGATCTGTTGACTGCAACACAAAGAATGTTACGATTTTTTCGGTTCATGATGCTAAACACTACTAGGTACCTACTACGCCTATTTCATAATTTTATTTGACCAAACATGGCGGCTCAACAGCTGACTACTGACCGGCACGGGGCGTGATCATGGTCTGCTCAAAGGCTAAAATAAGCAATCCAACATAAATAATCATCAACAAACAATGTTTACATAGATTTACAGCTTATGTTCTATGTATCGTGCCCGCAAAATGAAAATAGTGCAAAGTAAAGGCGACCACGCCGCCGGCCAAACATACCTGGAAAAAGCGTGATCAGATGCTTCTTCTTCGTACAAGTTGTAGTCTTCTACCTCGAGCAAACAGACATCATTAGCGTGTAATGACATTACTCCTGAGCTATTAATTATTTTCACCGCATCTAAATTCGTCAGAATATAGTGTTAGGGGCTGTAAAAGTTTATTCGCGGCAGAATCCACAATGGCGGGAAATGACAATGAGCTCAGTCAGGTGACGCTACACAGTTTTATGACACTTATTGAGCCCACCGCATCAAAATCAACCCGTAACACAATTATATCACACACAAATACACAGTTTTAGCAAATTTTTCACAAAACACGTCGGTATTCTTCGAAACAACGTAAAATTTACGAGGCTAGGCAAGGAAACACAGCTTCGTTCTGCATATACCACAGACAATTGATTGTTTTTTTTTTCCGTTGGGAGGAACTGCTTTCAAAGACATGATAGAGTATGAGATAATTCACTTTACGATTTGATTGAAGGTCATAGACAACCAACCTAGCTACCTAGCCAACTCAGACAGAATACAGCCCAAGCAAAGAGAAGTCTAAATAATCTGCAGTGGCAGTTTATGGTCAATGCATTGATCTCTGAGGTTTATGAATGGGACATTTCTATAAAAATTGCGTGTATAACAAAAAAAAAACGACGTCAAAAAATGGTGGCTTCAATAGCACTGTGCCAACTTGAACGATTTGCGTGAATCAAAGAAAGATGTTAGTGGATAATAGACAAGTCATAATGTTTATAACATTTTCGAGTACCTAATTAATTGATTCATCGTCATCATCCGTTCAGTCCATTGCTGGGCATAGCCTATGGATACGACGTACCTACAATACCTACTGGGAAGCTCATTAAGGGATCTAAATTAATACCTAATTCTGAAGAATCCATACAGCATTATCTGCCCAAAGCTAAGCATAACTAAGTTTGACGCATTCAGCATCTGTCTACAGTCTTTCGCAGGTCGTCATCCCATCTGGCCGTCGGGTATCTAAACTACATTTAGGTACCTACAGAGTTTTTGCCTACACTCAGGAACACTTTTTCCCCAGCGATTGTCGCGATAATATGGCGGCGGGGCCAGCCCACTCCCACTTCAGATGGCTAATTCTTAAAGCCATGTCTATAAATAAAAAAATAAAATAAAAATTGTTTATTTCGAGTACCGTGACTCATACAGAAATTACATTTAAATACACAATAATAAAAATAAAAGTACAATGAAATATTAATTAAAATGTGAAGCATATTATCAAATCCTACAGAAAATTTAATACAAATAAAATATAATTTAATTTAAGTACACTTACAGACAATAATAATAATAATAATAATATGCGGACACGAGGGACCCTCAGTGACCGGGACACCGCCCTTTAAAAAGGGTTGTATGCAAGTTTATCCAGTGCCCGATAAACGGAGAGTCCCACCTATCCGCCAATGTGCTCAGAATGGTGTTGGAGCTGCCACGCAGGCGTTTCAAGAGCGACGCACAGCGCTTTCTTATAATGGCGTGAAAGCCATCAGTGTGCGCCTCACTGAACATACCTGATGCACTGCAGAATCGTGGCAACCCCATCAGCACTCTGAACCCATTGTTATATTGCACGCGCAGCGCATTGTACGCCTTTTGTGTATAAGTAACCCACAGGCTGCCGGTATATAGTGATTGACAGTATGATCTGAATAGCGTCGCCTTCACTTCGCTGGAACTGCGAGCAAACCTGCGAGCTACCATGTTACAACGGACGGCCAACGCCCTGCGCTCCCTCTCTATGTCGTCATTGTCCACTAGGTCCTCGTTGACCCAGTGACCCAGATATTTAAATTTAGTTACGCGTTTAAGAGGAGTTCCGTCTAGGGTGATGGGTGGTACATCCACATAGGTCTTGGAGCCTGCCCTGAAAACCATGAACTCGCTCTTTTTCGCATTATACCTGAGTCCATGGGCCCTCGCATAGGACTCACATGTCTGCAGCAGCTTGCGTAAGGCTCCGATCGAGGGGCTCAGCAACACCATATCGTCGGCGTAGCTGATGTTATTGATACAGATCCCGTCTATGTGACAGCCGACTTTGCTGCCACTGAGCTCCTCAATCAAGCTGTTCATGTACAGGTTGAAAAGACTCGGAGAAGAGACCCCCCCCTGCCTCACCCCGCATTCGAGCCTGTACATGTCTGAGTATGAGTCAGCCCACTTCACAATATTGGTTTGGTGACTATACCAATAACGGAACAGTGACGCTAACTCTCCTGGGAAGGCAGACTCAATCGACAGCTTCCTCCAAAGCAAGTCATACGACACCAGGTCGAATGCCTTGGACAGGTCCAAATAACAGGCGTACACCGGTGTTTTTCTAGCCGTATAATACTGAACAGTTTGCTTGAGAGACAGGATAGCACTTTCTGTTGATAACCCTGATCGAAACCCAAATTGAGCATCGTTCAGTTTCAAATGCGCCCTTAGGTGTCTGTCAAGCAAACTATCCAGCACCTTAGCCACGATAGTAGCCAGTGAAATAGGTCTGTAGTTGGACAGGTCCGAAACATCGCCTGTCATGACTTTGTTTCTATCGATCAGATCTACACTACTCAAAACAGAACAGTATGTATCCATAGAGTACTCAGACTAAGGAATAAAGAATTTTTTAAATTTTTTATTCCTTAGTCTGAGATGAGTCAGACCCCAACTCTTCCCGCGGGTGTCGTAAGAGGCGACTAAGGGAAACACACCGAGGGCGGGCAGCAGCGCCCTCTGTAGAACAATTCCACCGAACTGCGATCCCCAACCCGCATGCCCAGCGTGGGGATTATGATGGGCAATAACCCCCAAATGATGCCACATATGGCGCTCATTAGGGGAGGCCTATGTCCAGCAGTGGACTATATAGGCTCATGTTGTTAGTCTGAGATAGAGTAGGTATTGTAAACTTTTGACTTCAAAACATGGCCGACAGAGTTCGTAACAGACTAAGAAACTTCATTTACTTTGAATATTATGACCCTAAGTCGCTTCCTCTAACCGAAGGGATGCTCTTACTTCTTTGGGTCAGTGCGAACTAGCGTTGAAGGCAAAGTGACAGCAAATTTACGTTTGTAGATATGTAAATCTACCAAATTATATTTTTTTTATACATCTACATCTCTAGGTAATAATATTATAAAGAGGAAAGATTTGATTGTTTGATTGAATTGAATAGGCTCTGAAACTACGGGACCGATTTGAAAAATAGAGAGCATTTTGTAAAAGTTACTCTTGAATCAAGGATTTCTTAATGTCTTTACTGACAAAGATTTTCAAAGATTTACTGACACTCGACGAATAGAAACCAATTAGAACTTGTATTTACAACTAAATCATTTTACCTTTAAAAACTGATCCATGTTTATAAAAGTTCTTCCACTAGTTAGAGGACAAAACAATTAGGGGGAAGTGGGGTACATTGATACACAAAAATTCAAAGATCCATAAAATGTGTCTAAACATAAAATTTTTCATTTATTTTGCATTACACGTTTAGCTAAATAATTAAATAAACTATGTCATTATAATAGTTTAAATTTTTTTAAATCATCAAAGAAAAGTAATAATCGACGTTTAGTAAAAAATGGCTTTTGTATCAATCTGCCCCATTAGCGGGGTAGTTTGATACACCACGTGGGGCACTTTCATACAGGGTGGAATAGCTATGAAAATGGTCAAATTAAAAAACTTTTACATTGTTTCTTCTTGTTTATTGTGATGAGATCATAATCAGCCTTCTAATGTAAGTTACTCAAGTAATTATTATATCGAAGCTAATTCACAGCCAGGCTCAAATAATCAATAAATCAAACTACGAATCTTAGTGTTTTTAAAAAGCAATATCAATATTTTTCTTCTCTTATTGCACATTATATGCACTCAAATTAATATAAAGAGATTCATAGATGGTTCGAGTTGAGCCTTTCGTAAAATTTCGTGTACTAAGGGCAACTTCTCTAATATCGATACTTCCACATCTGGAGGGGCAGAAATGTAAAACATGGTCAATTTGTTTTCTCAATTATAAGACCTCATACTCAGTCAAGTTGTATTTAGAAATATAATGCGGTACCGATGTTTTTTTTTTGTACAGAAATGGAGCATCTTAATACAGAGACGGGGCACAATGTTACACATCAATGTGCCACGCACTTTGTTGCATCAAAGTGCCCCCAACGACATTTTTGAATATTTAAATTATCATTCTAAAACGCACTTTTATTTTAAGTTATATTAACAAAAATCATATTTATTGATATCAATGAACCCCGTCTCCCCCTAAGTGAAGAAAAAATCAAAAACATCTTTTATAATAATAACTGTATGAAATTTGACTTGTCGAAGTGCTTATTTTCTATGCCTTAAGAAATAAAGTTAATGAAATCTGAAATATAAAAACAATACTGTTCACAAACAGCGTCACAAAGACGCCAAATGTATATGAATTAGTATTTTAAATAATACATTTGGCGTGGCATTAGTATTAACTCGCCAGCTTTCAGGTCACGCGCTTCGACCAGGACCAGACACGACGATACAATAAATTACAAAAAAACGCACAAAAAAAACGATACTATTATCCATGCATGCCATGCATAATGTCATGCTGAATGGTTGTTCATGGCCTCTCGGCCTCATAGATTAAAAAAAAAGCCGTATTTACACCATCTAACTTGCAGTGAAGGATAAGTTAAGATTGGGTTGTGTATGCTTTCCGTGTTTGCTCTATGATCAGTAAATTTTTATAAGGTTGGTATAAGGGTGAAAGTTCAATGCTATAGTGTCATTGACTCGAGTTGATGTTTAAATGTTGGCCTAAATGAAGCGTCTTGAAAGCAAAGACCAATCACAGCCTCGTTTCGATTTTGAATAATTTGAGGTGGGGATTTCGTCCCACCGCCATATTGTGTTGGGCTGTGAGTGCTTGAAGTGAATTTGTAAAGTTCTGTGTAAATTCTTTGTCTTATTATTTTGGATTGAAAAGAATAAAGGTAAGGATAATTTAAACTCAAGTTTTTGTCATCATATGTACTGGTATTCAATATTTTCAACTCACGAGTACTCAGAAATACCGGCGGCCGGAATCGTTATGTAGTTACAAAAAATTAATTCTAATCTACCATCTATTGCAGCACTGATACCTTTTACCTAATCGCACTAAAATGTTCACCAAAAACGCATTTAATTGGCAAAATGAAAATCATCCTCATAAAATAAATCTAGATGGCCATCGTCATGCCTACCATCCTGCTATCACTCATGGTGAATAACGCGAATGAATCAAATGGGTGTTGTTCGCATTCTTCGCCGTTTCCGAGGATCATACTTCGGCACTTACGATTTGCTATTCCACACTAAATAATAAAGAAATTTAATGAAATGATATAGCTTTACGATACTTACCGGAAAACAGTCCTTTGTTATGAACGAAAGGATGATTCATCGTCATGAGTAATTGGGGGACAAAACAAATCGAGCACGGGAGTGCTAACAGTGTTGATCCACTTAGGGGTGCAACATTATTACAGTTAGGAAAATTACTATGGATATCACCTTCACATCAAGTACAACCACTGACATGACATACATGAAAGTGATATTTTCTCTATAAGTAGAATATCAATAAACTAATACAGTACATTTGAATAAAGTTTATTTTTATGGAAATGAGAATCTATCTGAATTGACTCTGCCCTCTCACCAAAATGTATTTAACAAGTTCCCTGTGAAAAGTACCTACCTATGCAATTTTATTATTATTAAAGACCTCCTGGAATCTGGCTAAGATGTCTTCACCCTCTCATACCTGATTGTAGTCTGATTAAGTGATGTGATTATACACATTTGTGATAAAGTTGCATAAAGTCATTGAGATTATTACATACCTACTAAGAAATAATAGCATGGAAGTATATAAGGTACTAGACCTTTATATACTTCCATGCTATTCTTTCTTTTGCACATGCAAGTCCTCATTAGATAAAGACCCGGACATCCTTGATTGGAGATAACTCTTTGGTTTCAAAGTCAATCCTGCAAATATGCAGGTCAGCACGCAGGTCAGGAAGCTGGGGGTGATAGCTTGGATAAACTGGGGAGTATCCCAACTGTGGTCTTTAATGGGACTCTTGGGGGAAAGTGAAAAGGTAGGTATGGCTGGTAAAATTTAGGTGTCCAACAGGAATGTGTCCTGAGGACATTAGCTCTCTGAAATCAACCACGGGATGTTTGATTCCGCTTGTTCTCCTTGAAAACTACAAAACTTTTTCCCTATCACCACTAAAATTACTCTTGCACAATCTTTTATTCTCCAAGTTCTTTATTATGCATGTTCTTCAATTTTCTAAATATTATTATATTCAAGTAAGAACTTAGCAACAAATTACAAAGTAGTGTGGTTGCAGAATGTCACGATAAGTATTATATTTAGTTTGCTGAAATAATATTTGCCAAATATGACCATGTCTCTTAATTTCGTAGAAGGCTCAAGTGGTTATGTATATGCTTTAGTAAACCACATCCTTGCTCTCTTGTCTGTCTGACAAGATGAAATGTGGGATCATGTGTGTGTGTGTAAGGTATTTCTCTCTTCTGCAACCCTTTATCTCAATGAACATTTCACTTCATTCTTCTCACGCTCTTTCTGCACTCTTCTGATGCTGTTATGTTTCAAGTCCCTGTCGTGCTGTACAGCTTTGAAACACATTGCTTGCCAGATCCTATCCATCCATGGTTGTCTGGTAGAGATCAGCCTTTGTCACACATTTTGTTACTTTTATTTATTAAGTGTACATACCTGAATAAAGATTGCCAAAAATAAAAAGTTCATGACATTGTTACTTTAAAAAAATAGAGATGCAAATCTTTCAACTCCTTAAAGTATGGGACTTTTATTGGATTTTTAAAGAGCCCCCAAATTAACTAACAAAGGCTATTCTAGTCATGATAAAGTAATTAAAATTGTGTAAATTTAGTTTAAATTAAAACACAACTCAGCAGACATACCAAAAAGAAAAAAAGTTTTTTGACATACCTAATAGGTAGGTAGATAGTGGTATGTTGTGCATTCAAAACAGATTTACAGAAATGTTTTCACACTCTTTTCATAGTGATGTACGTAGGGTCGTAGGTACATTCTTACTTCACACTACTACTAACATTGCTCATTCTGTTGGAACTTGGAACCAAGTATTTAAACTTTAAAGAGCAATCTTTTTTTTGGTATCATTTGGATTTGAATTACTACCATCTCTATCAATTCATACCATAGTTACCATGAATACACAATAGGTACAAAATCACCCTTTGGTGTACGGATTGTTAACTGCTGTTGCCCTGCCACCATGACTTGAACAGTTTAAAAGTATTTATTTCCGTGCCAGCACAGCATGCACACGTAGATCTACAGCTGGGCATCCCTCCCTCAAAATAAGGTGTAGCCATAATAATCGCGCCGCCTGGCAGGCGGATCGGTGATCCTAGTTCAAAATATGCAGTTAGAAACTGCTGAGATTTCTTTGGCAGGTCCCTAGTTCAAAATATGCAGTTACAAAATGCTGAGATTTCTTTGGCAGGTTCCCTTAGTGGAGTCTTACGTTCCCAAATCCGCGTGCTGAGTAGGATGGGCAGATTCTTACGCCGCGAGTGCCACGGTGGCTAAGGGTTTCCCATTTAATTCCATTCGAGTTTTGAATGCGTGTGCATCGTGAAGCTTCTCGTAGTATGCATGGAAAAGAATGAAACAATCATAAAAACTGAATTTATCCAGTTAGATTCCAATCCTACCTACATTCGTTGCTCATATGGTTGGTGCAGAGTTACCTGTGGTTGCAAGCGACAACTGAACCCACAACCGGCTGCAGCTATCGATTTTCCACAAACATTCTGTAATGTATTATAATGTTTTATTGCTTTTCCTTAACATGCTGTACCATTGTCTCCGCTGTACTTTTACCCCGAAACGAAACCTATAGACGGAAAGACTGAATTATAATATCTTTTTAGTTTTTTGCACCATATTGATTTCTCATACATTTCGCTGCGGGCGGGGCGCCGCCGCACAGTGGTTTGTCTCCATACAAGAGGTTGGACATAGGGTAATAAAAAAACCGTTATTTCAAAAATCTAAATATGCCATCGCATTTGTCTATCATACGGCAACAAATGATACGATATTCATTTTTCGATTGGACTTATAGTCTAGGAGATAGCGCAGTAAAACTGTTTTCATTGTATGAAAAGCAACATATAAATGTAAATATCTTCCCATTTTGGCCCATTTTCGGTTTGAGATTGTACACGTAATCTAACCTTGCTAAGCTATATTTTCTCCAAAGTCACATGCTGCTACTTTTGTGCACTTTTTGAGATATATCGAAAATTAGATAAATTATAAATTTGGTTTAACGGCATGTTTTAAATAGAAGAAAATGTCTCATAATAAGTTCATTGCCTTGTTATAAACCCTAAACATCTTCAGCAGCCATAAAAAGGCGAAAAAACTAATTTGTAAAAAGCGAAGTGAATAAATATTTTTTATAAGCAAAGTCGTTTTTTCATAAAACTAAATATATGCCATCGCATTGGTCTATAAAACAACAACAAATTATACTATATTCGTTTTTTCGATTGGTCTTTATAGTCTAGGAGATAGCGTAGTAAAACTATTTTTATTGTATGACAAGCAACATAAAAATGTAAATATCTTCCCATTTTGGCCCATTTTCGGTTAAAATTTTTACACACGTAATCTAACCTTGCTAAGCTATATTTTCTCCAAAGACACATACTGCTACTTTTGTGCACTTTTTGTGATATAACGAAAATTAGATAAATTATAAATTTGGTTTAACGGTATGTTTTAAATAGAAGAAAATGTGAATGAAATTCATCCCGGGCGATTCCCGGTAAGCTATAAGATACGTCGGGCTCGGGAGTTGACTCGAGTTAGTTTTTTGTGGGTTTAATTTTTTCTATTTCAGCAAGGATTAAAAAAACGTATTGTCAGTAGAAAATTATCAGTACAAATTCTCGAAATTTAACAAGAGTACTATTAACTACAAAGTAAAAAGCGTTATCAAATATCTCAAAAGTATCTTTTTGTTCATCTCAAAACAGTTTTTAATTTCGGCACATACCTACCTACCTAGGTGTTAAATTTTTTTCAATATATTAAAAACGATTGATAATTTATCATGGCCGATTTTTCAAAGGTGGACATTTCAAAAGAAGTTAAAATATTTCTAAGTTTCATATACTTTTGAAATACAGTGATAACTACTTCTTGGTCTCCAAAATAACTGGCCTACCTATTTGTTAACAAAATCGACAAATGTACGAAACCCCTGGCGCGCGAGTTATACTCGCACTTGACGGAGCTTGCTCAAAACACATTATGCACCTACAGCCAAACATAGAAACTCCACTTTTTCGATGTTGGTTAAAATAATTATTAAGTCCCTTACAGATTTCGTTAAGGCCAGGTCCAGTTTATTTATTTCATTATTTCTGAATCATGTTCAACATTATCTTTCAATCAAGAGTAGTAATAGTGAATAGCCAAACATGCACTATCATTGTTTCCACATTTGACTTCAATTATAAACCGGCCTTTCAGTAATTATAATTACTTGACCTACCACATTTCTCTGGGATCTACGACTTTAAACAGAGTTCTAGATCTCCCATAATAGTTGTAGAAATCTCGCCTACACATCGTTTACTTACAAACACGTGGTGATAAAGCTTTTTGAGAGTAACCGTTTGAGAGCGATCCAGCGCAGGCGCGTAGTGTAGTAAGTAACGTTCACGAATTTATACAAGAGTCGCTCGTCTCGGGCCGACACGGGAACCTTGAACGCGACCGAGTCAAGGTCGCGCTCGCGTTCACACACGGGCTCCTCTCGGGTGGAACGCGAGGGCCGACCTCATAGCGCTTCCATCACAGTCATCACTTCGGGTTTACTGCCTCCTCTAACTGAGGGGGGATATGTTATTAGCTGTAGGTCAATGAACTGCACAAGTGAACCAATAATAATAATTCATGTCCCTAGTACCGTTTCTTTTAGCGCGCTGCTCGAACTTATTGCGAACAATATTATTATACGTTCAAGTTCTACTATTATACAAGGTGTAACAAAATATGTGTACTAAGCCGAAGGGGGAGGTTTCAGACCCCAATGGTGATCAGTTGTGGGGGGTAGAAAATTAAAAATTCCTATTTTAATTATACTATTTTTTTTATTTTTTTCCCTCTTTTATTTCCTTATCTGGGTAGCCTATACATACCTACTACCACTGCAGTTAGGTAGGTATTTATCTTCGTAGACTTCAGCTATGGCGGGGCGGGAGACTACCTAATCTATCTATCTACCTATATATTACTCTACATCTATGCCCATACTGACGTCATTGTCACAGGTACAAGAAAACGCTGCCTTTAGGGTTGTCACTTCGTAAAAAATCAGCTGTCCATGTTGAAACTTTGATGCAGTTTTTTCCAAAATACCGATCGAAATTCGAAAAGTAGTGGAACAAAAGTTGGTCCCCTGGGGGGTGGAAATTCACCCCCTTTCGCTTAGTACACATATTTTGTTACACCGGGTATATGTAATATAATTAAGTGTTTCGTCCGTGTATATAGGTAGGTACCCCTGTTGACATTTTCTCCAATAAAGGTAAATGAAGGTGCATTCTTTAAATTTCTAAGATATCGGATAACCAACACGGGGTGCGTAGACCGATAAAAAAATATTTCCTAAGTATGTATTGTTTGTATTCTACGAGTGCTGTGCTGGGCTAGTGTAGGTCAGATGTGAGCAGTAACACACAGGTGTTGTATACTTGCTAAGATGTAACCTATCAATAGTAGTATATTACCTAATAAAGAGCACTAAGCCAGTGGTAGGTAGCTGTTATCCGGCTTGCTCGTGCGTGACGTGTACCGCCAAGCACTCGGGCACTGTCGGGATTGTAGTGGACTGGAGCGGAATGTCATGATTGTCATGTACCTAGTTGTAAACAAAGGGCGCTCGTCGCTGTGTTATTTTCGTCCTGCGATGTTTGCGTCGCCAAGATAACGCACGAGCCCTCTGTGACTAATTCCACTGGCTATTTGTTTGTATTCACTCTCCTCTCCTCAAATCATGCCATGAACTCGCTCACTTTTTCTTGACGTTTAAATGATTTTGTTATATTTGCTACTGGAACCTCCATTATAGGCGAAGTAAAATACTTCCTCTCTCTGAGTCATTTTCATTATAGTACATAACTATATACAAAGGCACTTAACAACTAATTGAAAAAAAGAAAAGAAAGAAGGGGAAACTAAAACAAAAGGTACGCGATAAAGTATTTATTATGAAGAGAAAGAGTTATGCTGTTTATTATTATGTGATATTATTTAACTTAATTATTTCTCTTGCAACATTATTCTTCAGCAAGAATAATGTTAGGTACACATTCTTTACGTTAATGTTTTTTTCAATAAATAAATGCTCGTATTTACTCGGAGGAAGTTGTTATTGCGTATATTAAGTAACTAGCAGCCCGCCCCGCCTTCGCATGGTTATTTTACAGAATTTTAAGTTCTTACACACACACACACGTTTGATTAGGTGCTTTATTATTGAAGTTTTTATAGGGATCACTAACTTTAAAAATATTCTATAGCCTATGATTATCATTCTAATGATGATTTTTTTTTCCAAAAAGGTCCAGTAGTTTCGGAACCTATTCAATTCAAACCACAAACAAACAATAAAATCTTTCCTTTGTAAAATTGTACCTTTACCTCCTTTACCTAGATAAAGACAAACACTTTATTTTTTTGGCATTGACTTTTCTCTCGCACCGCTATATCGCCTACATCGCATGGTTCTCCAATCTTGAAGTTTTTATATTTTTTGACATTGAGTTTCCTCTCGCACCCCAGTAACGAATTGTGATGTCTATGACAATCCATAACTGACACTGGCTGAGTCGTCGTAGCAAAAGCGGTGCCATAAAAAAAGAAGTTGAAGTTGAGTCACAGCAAAAGCGGGCAGCGCAAAAAAAGAAAAAAAAAAGAAGTTGATATATAGCTATGGTTTTATTATTGAAGTTTTTATACGGATATCTAACTTTTTTGAAAATATTTTATACCCTATGTTCATCACGGAAATTTTAGGATTCTTATGGTGAAAGAATTTTTCAAATTGGTCCAGTAGTTTCGGAGCCTATTCAATTCAAACAAACATACAAACAATCAAATGTTTCCTCTTTATAATATTAGTATAGATTCGTCAATAAAAACAAGATCTACCTACAACGTGAAATATTTACGAATATGAATCACCGATAGTTGAAAAACAGAAACTGAATAGGTACATTTACAAAGTGTTTACAAGTTTAGCGGGAGTAATAATAATACCTGAGGTAGGTATATTGCCTATGTTACGGGACCATCTCACATCACAATTCGGTACTGGGGTACGGGAGGAAACTCAATGTCAAAGTATGAAAATTTCAATAATGGAACCATGAGACGTAGGCAGAGGTGCGGTGCGGGAGAAAAGTCAATGTTCCAATTCCAATAGTTCATCACAATCATGTAATTCGTTCTTTTTATTTTACGAAATTACTTTCGCATACCTATATCAAAACTACTTTCGTGAAACTGATTTCAACATGCATGACACTAATTTCGTAATGTAATTCCGGCTTAAATAAATAAATTATTTGAAATAAAAAAATTGCAAAACAAAGTATTTGTCTATATGCATACTAATATTATTAAGAAGAGAGATTTGATTGTTTGAATTGAATAGGTTCCGAATCTAGGGAAAATTTTGGAAAATTATTTCACGATTAGAAAGTAGACTGGAATATTAGTAATATAAATATAGAGGTAGAAATGAAAACGACTGATTGATAAATCAATCAAGGTAGTTGATGAGACCTACCTGTAAGCAGTTTATTTTAGTAATAGAGTCAGTGGTGCATTGAATGCACTCGTTTTGTTCTATTCTTATCGGACACTCCGCAGTTAAGTTTATTTCGGGCTAGCGGGGCGGCGGCGGCGCGGCGGCGCGACGCGGCGGGGCGGGGCGTGCTTTGACCCACTGGCGTGCATTGTAATTTGATTGCCAGCATGCATACTTATCTCTACCTGGCTAGTTTTATTTTTATCGCAGCCCGGCACTTTGAGAAACGTGTTACTTAACCCTTTAAAGACCATGAATATTTTGCTTAGTTTTTATGGATTTTTGCTAAAAGTATGTTTCTACGGTATGGTAACAAATACAATTGAACTTTTTCGGAAATTGTTTGTATCTGAGATGTTACATTACGCAACATGCAAAGAAATAGCAGAATAACAAAATGTAGTAGTATATTTTTATACGGTATTGAGGTAAGAAATAAAAGGAAAATTATCAAAACAAAAGTTTATTTTAAATTTATCGTAAAACACAGTATGTTTACGAACTTATGATCATAAATGAATCCCGGGATAAAAATTATCCTATGTCCTTCCTGGAAGTAGGAACATAAAACGTGCCAAGTTTCATTCGAATCCATTCAGCAGTTTTAGCATGATGCGTGGTCAAGGAATTTTACTTTTACCCCACTCCCTGAGAAATCTTACTGATTTCCGAAATAAAGTATATCCATGTCCTTCCACATAGTATGAATTTAAATTGTGCCTAGTTTACATATACCATGTTACCAAAGGTGTTAAACTCAAGCAGCCCATTGTTATAGTTGTAGGACAATGTTACACCGGAGATACATACAAAGCGAGAGCTAGTTAACCGTAGGACAATGTTACACCGGAGATACATACAAAGCGAGAGCTAGTTTACCGTAGGACAATGTTACACCGGAGATACATACAAAGCGAGAGCTAGTTTACCGTAGGACAATGATACACCGGAGATACATACAAAGCGAGAGCTAGTTTACCGTAGGACAATGATACACCGGAGATACATACAAAGCGAGAGCTAGTTTACCGTAGGACAATGTTACACCGGAGATACATACAAAGCGAGAGCTAGTTTACCGTAGGACAATGATACACCGGAGATACATACAAAGCGAGAGCTAGTTTACCGTAGGACAACGTTACACCGGAGATACATACATAGCGAGAGCTAGTTTACCGTAGGACAATGATACACCGGAGATACATACAAAGCGAGAGCTAGTTTACCGTATGTCCTACGGTGTGACACTGGAGATACATACCTAAATCGTTTTGATAATATTAAAACTAATATGTTTTCGTTGAATTTACAAACAATATGATGTTCAAAATAAAAATAATAGCAATGTATTGCTATTATTTTATATAATAGCAATACATTGCTACTGCCAAATAATAGCAATGTATTGCTATTATTTTTAGGAATAAAAACTTCCCGAGCGTCAGAGACTCCTCGGCGACGTGACGGCACCAATTTACAATTTATTGAAAATCAGTGCGCACGAGTGACTTCATTACCTTTTCACAAGTTGGCATTAGGATTCATAATTATAGAGTGAAGTTATTATTACGAAATCATTTTTAATTTTGCACATTATTGTTTGTTTCGACGTTATCAGCTGTGTGACACGTTGCGAAGGGTTAAAAGTTAACACTTTATTTCGCATCGTGTCATAGCTCCTTACTCTGTACTGTACTACCGTTAGTCACTAATCCTTATTTACCTCACCTTCCATTAAAGGAGTGACTCATATTTACGGAAATTCCTCTAGTATCAGTGAATCATCTCTTGTATTGATGAATGAAACAAATCTGCTGTAGAGGAAGCTGAAAAGTATCCCATTAACTTGCCCTGCTGTAGCTGTCGACGAGGAAAATGGGGACTTGATTTATGCCATATTCGAACCTAGGAAGTTCGGCCCACTTCAAAAAAAATCCTTTCGTTTCACTTCATATGCCATATTCGGCCCTAAATATATTTATTTTTTTATTATCATCAAATCCTTTCCATCGCTTTCAAAACTATCTACGGGGGCTTACAATTACATGACCCTCTCGTTTTTGTGATTGTTTTTTGCAAATCATAGCTGCTCAAAATATAATAAGGTTTTTGTCATAGGTGTGAATCGAAAATGGGTGCTAAACAGAGCAAGCGCTCAGTGGATATAAGCGGCAAGGAGGCGGAGAGCGGCGGCGAGGTGGCGGCGGCGGGCGCCGGCGGCGAGGGCCGCGTGGAGGCGCTGGCCGACGCCGACGCGCTCAAGCCGCAGCTCAACGGCGACGCGCACATCCAGCCCGAGCCCACGGTACGTGACACTATCATATCATCCACCACTCACCACACCACACGTGCCGCACCATCTCGCGTATAATGATATTGTTACACACAATAGACCACATTTTTGGCATGCTTACATAATTATTTCTACTGCAAAAAGTTTTTACTGTCTTAAATTTGCAGAATTCCCCTTCAATTGGTTCGCATCTTACCCTCCGCAATAGTCGTAGAATAGAAATTGTATTACATCTTTACTACATGCGAGATGAT
>OZ007530.1:150035-180475 GCA_963931895.1 Eupithecia pulchellata
ATTTCAGTTATCTATTACCCATAAGCTTGAAGTTAGATAATGTTGTGTGGATGATCCAGCATTATTTATTTTAATTGTATTGTTCAGCACACGTTGAGCAAACCCCTATTTTTACAGAGGGTGTTGGAGATATAGCCACCTTTTTATTTCTTCCACTCTACTAAGATGATTCTTACCTCCGTGTTATTTTTTATTTTATTTTTATTTATTCAGGAAAACAAACAATTACACTCATAACTTACTATAAACATATTTAAACTTAAGTAGTCTTACTGTAAGTGTAATCAGCACCGTTGTCCACGAATTATTACAATTACATAGTACCTAGGGCAAAACGGATACCTAGGTGTTTATAAGTAGGTACAATTAACAATATCACCTTACAAAAAGAAAACTTATATAAGCAGGTACATCACAAACAGCAGTTTATGTGCCTAAGAATGAAAAGTAAATGTTTATTATTATTGATTCCTTCCCATAAAAAGCTATGTGTTATGCTGTTAATAAAAACTTATGCCTGACAATCCACACAGCACCATCTAGTCCCAACCTAAGCAGAGCTTGTGTTATGCGTACTACTGATATACATAATACAATATTATTACATAAATAGATTTTTTGTTTACTGTCTGTTTATTTGATACGGTGTGTAGGTGTGTAAAGAATGTATATTTAATGTATGTGTGTGTGTGTGTGTGGTGGCAGCATCCAGGAGGAGCACGCGGTGATGGCGATGTGCGTGAACCAGGCGGACTCGCTGGCGCTGCTCAACGTGGCCAACCAGGGCGTGCACCTCTGGGACCTGCGTGAGTACCCCCCCCACCCCCACCCCCTCTGCGGCCTCAGTGCTTGCCCGAGCCGTGTGACGTCACAACGCATTCTAAATACCATTCTGTTCGATTCCCCGCCGCTGTCATGTCGTATCTGTGTAACGTGTGTGGATTGACAACAGTGAATAAAGACCCTGACCCCTCCCTCCGTGTCTCCATCAGACAGTGCCATTGCAGCAGCAGAACCAACTCCTATACAAATAACATCAGCCTATAGTTAGTCCACTGCTGAACATATACCTCCCCTAATGAGCGCCATAGATGGAATTTTTATCATTGGGGGTTATTGCCCATAATCCCCACGCTGAGCATGCGGGTTGGGGATCGCAGTTCGGTGGAGCTGTTCTGCAGAGGGCGCTGCTGCCCGCCCCCCGGTGTTTCTCCATTAGCCTCGCCTCTTACAACACCCACGGGAAGAGTGGGGGTGATGAAATTCTATGCCGGAGCCACACGGCACAAGTCCTATATTATTCTCCAATTCCTTCATGTTTCCTAATGAACTTCATGAAATGCTTTTGGGATTTCACAAAATCCTTTCAATGATAGTGTGTAATGTACTGACGAATGTATTGCTCATTTGGTGAATTGTTGATAACTTATGAAAGAAGTCATAAGTACTCATCATCAGTGAACGGATAAAACATGGAAGCATTCCTTCAAGGAAAATACGCCCGCAACTTGACACAACATTGCAAACAAACCTCCTTGTCAAAACTATGTTGTTGATTCTACAACAATTTGTTAAATCTCGGGAAGCACAGTTAAAAGTAGACTGTATTCTCTTGATGTTTGAGGTTAAATTGTCGTTTATCGTGTAGGTAATTTGTGTCACAGCACACTTTGCGTTGGGTCATTTTCTAGCGCAAGGAATGCTTCCATGCTTTATCCGTTCACTGATGATGACTTCTTTCATAAGTAATCAACAATTCACCAAATCCATCCGCCACACCTCAATGGAGTGGAGTTTAATTGTAATCTTGAACAGTTTGCTATGCACTATGACAATGTACGTTGTTCAGGTGCGCGCGCGCTGGTGCGTCGGTTCCGCGGGCTGAGCCAGGGGCACTTCACGATCCACGCGTGCTTCGGCGGCGCGCACCACGACTTCATAGCCTCGGGCAGCGAGGACAACAAGGTACCCCCCCTCACCACACCACACCACACCACCCCCTCACTCTCTTACACGACACTACACGACTTCATAGCCTCCGGCAGCGAGGACAACAAGGTACCCTCCCTCACCACACCACACCACACCACCCCCTCACTCTCTTACACGACACTACACGACTTCATAGCCTCTGGCAGCGAGGACAACAAGGTACCACACCACACCTTTAAACTATAATATAATAATATGGATAAGAAGGGTTCAAACAACCTATTTGGTTGATATGTAGGTAACAGAAGAGGGTATCGGGGCGAGGTACATATATATATACCTACTTACATTATATTATGTTAGTTTGAACAGGTAGGGGACTGGTTCTCGGTACGAGCAAGCCGTGGCCATTTATCTAAGTTACTTTAGTATAGGCTCAATCGTCTAGATCCAAAAAAGGAGCAGGAACTTTGGCTGTTTGTCTGTTGCGAGCCAAAAGCAAAGTGGTTGAATTTGGCGCCAAAAAAAATATTGCCTTCAATAAAATTAATATAATTATCTATATAAATTAAAATGACGTTTACGTTGTATTCGGAACATCCTCCTATAATCCATGTAATCTATATACCTACCTACTGAAACAAAGGAGGTTGGTTTTTACGATGGTTTTTACCTATAAGGTTAAGGTGCCAACCTCTAGAATTTAAACCTTTTTCGTCACCCCGCCGCCGCCATTTGTAACAATGGGATGCTATGGAACGGAAAACATTCTACCTATTTTCAAAAAATATTTAATTTTATCTGGGACAAACAATGAAAAACTAAAAATGCAGTGATCCTCAAAATTTTGAGATGAATCGAATGGTATATTTTTTATCCTTGCACAAATTTTTGGGACAAGAAAGTATGTAAACTTGCCATTGTTCTTTGACTTTTCTAAGTGCTTATTGTGTAAGCGTAAAGAAATAAAGCAGTGAATCTGAATGTTGTGTGCAGGTGTACATCTGGCACATGAGCGGCGAGGAGCCGGTGGCGGTGGTGGCGGGCCACTCGCGCTGCGTCAACTGCGTGGCCTGGAACCCGGTGCACCACGACGTGCTGGTCTCCGCGAGCGACGACTACTCGCTGCGCCTGTGGGGGCCGCGCCACGCCATGCCGCCGGCCAGCGAGCCGCGCGCCTAGCCACAGGTAAGTACCACTCGCTGCGCCTGTGGGGGCCGCGCCGCGCCATGCCGCCGGCCAGCGAGCCGCGCGCCTAGCCACAGGTAAGTACCACTCGCTGCGCCTGTGGGGGCCGCGCCGCGCCATGCCGCGTTAACATTGACAAATGTGACATCGAAACGTAGAATATTTGTAATTCATCCCTACAATTCACGTCATACTAAAGAACTTGTTATCCAATAATGTTACATATTTCCATGACTAACAATATGTTATTTCTATTATTCCAGTGCGCTGAGACCACAGAGACGTCCTCAGAAACAATATGACCACAGATGTAGTAAGTTTTATATGAAGAAACATATAAATTATTTGTTAATTACGAACGAATTTGGGTATCATTTTAACTTAATAGCGAATATTAGTTTAATGGGTTTGTTCATAATGTTTGTGAAATAGTTTTATTTTATACTCCGACCACATCGTCTACTCCGCGTGTGCGCTGGCGCAGGCTACAGCGCATGGCAGCAACGGGAGGCTCTCTCTACCTCTACTATCTAAATGTGCCACCCTCTATATCCCAACAAACAATTTGGCGTCAATTAGAGCTTATTTTAGACCTTAACGTGATATAAAGGTGCTATAGCAGCAGCAATAACAACTTTTGGCAACATAAGAGTGTAGTCTAACAAAATATTCCACTGTGAGCTATACAGCATAGTTTTAAGGGTAATAACAAGATGAGTTTAAAGGTTAAAGACATACAGCAGCAATTTGTAACGCTATAATACAGGCTAAGCATCTTGTTTTATAGCTGTAAGTGAATCTTACAACCATAGAATCTAAATAAGAAGTAAGCACTGACTACAACCCCCCAAAGTGCTATGCAAGCGCTAACGAACTCTTGCCAAGAACTAAAAGTTGTACAAAAGCAATAATTACTTATACAATGGTTATTATAGCACCAAATACCTAAAGAGGTACAATACTCTCTTATATTACTTAAAGTTGTAACAGTGGGAACATTTTTCGCTATCATAGAACTTCTAGTGCCTAATGTCACTTCTGTATAGGTTTAGGTAGAGTAATAGATCTCAATACCTCTTCTGTAACCCTTATTTGTTCACTTGTTGATATCAGAGCAATGGCGAAGTGATAGTAGGTACTAGAAGTAGTCAAGCGGGAGTTTTCTGCGAAAATGTCAATCTGGGTCCCGTACATAATTTTCTAAATAATAAATCAAATTAAACACAATATTTCAATCACATTTCTTTTATTCTTTTATACAAAGTAAATTAACTTAGTTTTTCTTTAAATGAATCATATTCAAATATATTTATTTATCACACTGAATCCTTATATTTGTCATTTAAAAACTATAAAGCAAAAAAATTATCTGATAAAGATTCATGAAATTCAGCTTATCATCAAGATTTATAGTAATAAATCAATAAAAATATAGTCAAGAACAAGAGGTTATTAATTTGTATCATATCATTCACAATCAGACCTACAGCTTGTACTAGTAGGTCTCTTTTGCAGAGGCCGCCTTCCGACTTATCAAGTCCTTTATCAACATCATCTTTCTCTTTGTTTTTTTTTTGTCAAGTTTTACACGTTTTCATATCGTTATAACAAAAAATCTAATTCGCGTTCAGCTTCTGCATAAGTTGAAATATTTCTTATTTTTACTTGACACTTTATTCGTCGCCCATCAAGTTGTAGTAAGGTGTTTGTAGATTTTACAAGTTTTAACGCATTGCATTTAGGCCATTTTAGTACTATTATTATGTTTCCATGGATCCGATGAAGCATGCAGTACACAGCACATATTTTCCTTTTTCTATAGTTTGTACAATTGTTGTGTACGGCATTCTGAAATTAAAATACAAGTTATTTCATGACGTCACTGAAAAGAGGAGATGAAGGAGGATGAAGGAGATGAATGAGAGGAGAGAGAAAAGATACAGTGAATAAAATATATACATAAAATTGAATCTCCTATGCCGGCATCCTATCATAAGTACTTATAAGCCTAACACAGAAATCTATATCTGATTTCTAAATAATTGATAAATTTTAAAAATAAACATAATATAAAGGAACTTTTTCTTATTTTTGAGTGGTTTTAAAGTAGCAGTATGCGTTACTTTCGCGTTACTGTAAAATAGAAGTGTAATGAATGTCACTCAAAAAGCTACGGACAGACAGTACTACGGATCCCTAAATTTGTTTGCCCACCATTTAAAGGTTGCGAATTGATCTGACTAAGGTTATAAAAACAGAAGCAACTATGATTTATATAAAGTATTTTACTTATGCTTCATTATGTGTATTAATTACGAATAGCACGATACTTTAAACTGGAATAAACAATGTTTTATTCGATTCTTCGAAAACTTTTATAATACTCCATATCTAATACATTGTTTATTTTCAGTAAAGAGACATTAGTCATCGGGCGCTTGAATAATTTGTTAATAATACATATACTTAATCACAATGTACTTACGTTCGCAGTGAAAAATCAACCTCTCCTGTAGTCAATTAGTTGGAACTAAACGATTTCATTTCAGTTTCACAAACGAGGCGCCCTTTTGGATTAATAAATATCTAAACATTTTACGCACACAAAACTAGAAGTAATTATTCTGTTGATAAAAAAAGAATATCGTGATGTTAAAATTTAAGAACCTTATAGCTCTTATAGATACCTTTTGGAGCTCAGAGCGTTAATAATCACCCATTTGCCACCCTCATTCCACCTAAAGACATAGTGAGTGACGTTGTAGTTCTGTTGTTCCCCTTAAAGAGTTAGTAGTCACCTATTTGCAGCCCTCAAAGCACCCAAAGAGTTAATAAACGCTATATTAATCTATTGTACCACTAAAGGACTTAACTTCCGCTTATTTATCGCGTTTTTATCTCTTGTAGTTTCAGTTTTCGCTATTATAGCTCTCTAATAGCTCTATTATACCTCTAAACCAAATCTGTAACTCTGTTGTACAGCCATTAAATAACCCAAGGCGATATAAAAGTGTGCCCAATTCGGGGGTATAGAGGAGTTATAGTGCGCTCTAACTCCAAATAGTAACACTTATTAATAACTGTAAGATCTGGTTAGCGCTCTTATACATCTAATATAGCTCTTGTCTTAGCGCCTAAGTGTTAGTTGGGATGTTATATATCTCGATATAATATATACAGGGTGGCACATTTAGATCGCTGAGTATGGGAAAGTCTCCATACATTATACAGCACACGGCGCGCGGGCGGCTCATCGAGATGGCAGGGTATCGGCGGCTCATCAACTATCAGAACTAGAGACAACTCGTCTGTTATTGTATTTTCTAAACTAGCTACCCGACGGAGTAATTGGTCCAACGTTAATATTTAAACGAACAAGCGATTTTCTGGTCACAACTCCCAGCCCAAACCGGTTAAGCTAGAAAGCTGATATTCGGAGGCTTTTACTACTCATCATAAGGGGTTTTTGGAAATGTCACCCCTAAGGTTTAAGTTATTATGTTACTTTGTACGGAACTTACGGAGAATACATAAAATATAAAACTGTTGAAGACGTGTTTTCGGATATTCAAAATATTCATAAAGATTGGGTAACAAATTAAAAAAATAATACAAGGTAAATGAAATATGTATTCAAGGGATAAAAAAACGATATTTCATAATTTTTTTACTTTTAAAATGCGGACGGTCGCCGGCGGACCTTCGCTCCTACCCCAAAGTCCACGCGACTGGCATTTGGGAAAACGGAGAACAGACTTATAATAAAATAATATGATATGAATAATTTGTTGCAACTTAAATGTTTGCTAAGAAATGAATACATTGAAATTCATTTACTTGAAACAATAGCTTAAAGAAAGAAAATTTCTATATTTTACAATATTAGTTTGAGTGGTGCAACCAAGCATTTATGTAAAAAATTATAAAAAAAAACTTTTCTATCAACTGGTAGCACTATCAAAAAACATCCTGAATTTTAATACGGTTTATCCTCAAGACGCTTAAAATTATAAATTATGTTTCTTATACCTAAATAGATCCGATGACTCCTATGAGAAGTTAACTCTAACTCTACATATTTTTAGGATTAGCCTACAGGCTCACATCTCAAACCGCCCGCGCCGCGCCGCGCGCCCGCCATCTAGGACCTAGATAACCTAGATCCTAGGTACATAATTATATTCATGCGAGCCGTGCCGTACTGTGCTGTGCTGCGTCGCCATTGAAGAGCAGACCGTACGCTCTGTTATACTTACTGACTTCTTAGATCATTTCGACACTTGTAATGTAATCCAAAGAGAATCGACACCGCACCGCGGCGCGACGCGGCGCGGCGCGCGGTGCCGGTTGCCTTAGATCCACAGTTAGTTGGTAGTCGCGGGTTGAGAGTACTTTTAAAGAATAAGAACTGAAATAACATTTTAAGATTAGAAATTAATGATAGGAATTAATATTATATTGGGCTTTTTCAGAAACTATTCAGAGCCATTCATGTCAAAGATTGGTTACAAAACTCACTAAATAGCCAATAAAAAATATAGCAGCCCTGCCGTGCGCTACGAGGCACTGTTGTGAGAGCTCTTTCCCTTTAATGGTCACTTTTAGAACTCTAATGTCAATGAGACCACCATTTTGTGTAATATTTAGATACCGCGCGGGGCTGCCTCGTCACCTCTGTATTGTACCTACACAAGAGACGGGAACCAAGTGCAATTGTGTTTTAATCGAGCTGTAGTCGCCCGGCGCTCATATATAAATAATATTAGTTAAAGTTATTTATCACTAAATTAGGTACGTATGTATAGTGTTTACGAGGGTGGGGAGGGGAGGGGTCGGTCGGCACCACAACATACGGGCCGCCGCCGCCGCGCGTAGGACCCACTCTACTTTAAGTCTTTCGATATAATTTAGGTAAGACGTAACATAATGATCCAGAGCTAATATTAGTTTATAGAAATCGTCCGCGTCTCTATTTTTCTACCGATATCGAATCTCTGGTGAGGTGATATTGACTAAGCCGTCAATGACCGGTTCAAATTGGGCGTGACTAATCGCTTGAGTGCGAACTTTTAGGGTTGTTTTCGCTGCTTTGAACTGGAGCCCTGCGTAGCGCAGGTGCGGCCCTCGGCGCCATACAGATGTAGGACAAGTCTACTTTAAATGTACCTACATGATATCGACAGCGATATTATATACATTTAAACTAGACTTGTTATGCAGCATGTTTATCAGATTTGATTGTGTCCATCTAAAACGAAACAAGAGTTGTCTTGACCACAATATATAATGTAGGATATCTCTGCATGCTTACATAATGTTGTGACACATTGTTTGTGGATGAACATATTTGTATAGTAGGTACTGGAGAGGGGAGAGCAGCACGGCGCTGCGCGGGGCGCGGGCACCTCGCGACAAGATGCATTCAAATTATGTGTTGGCTTCATTAAAGACATTTTTTAAGCTTATTGTTTTTGATGGTTTATTTGTATAGGTTTACTTAGATTGTATATATAGTACGCACAAAGCCTTGTCGGTCATTACATGAAGTTAGTGTTGCTTTTAACACCAACGATGAGAAATGTATGTAAATTGAAGTATAACATCGTTCAGAGACTGTAGGCTAGGACAAGGCTGCCCGCGCTCCCCGGCGGCGGCGCGCGTGCGTGCGGGCTCGTGCCGAGTGAGTACAAACGGACGCGACTAGTGTAGGCGCGGCGTGAGCGTCGCCGCTTTCAATAATAATTGTTATAAATAATATATCAATAAATTTTTTATTGTAACTATTTTGCATATTATTTCTATCCTCTATGTAGTTCTTTGTTTCCCCATTTCATCTTAGTGACCGAAATATATTAATTTGGAGATTGATTAAGACTGTTATTATAAAAGCCAAGATATTCAACATACAATTCATAATTTAAATTGCCTTAAACTAAATAATAATTAACACTTATTATAGGTACATAAATTAAGTACTTATACAAAACCTAGCAACTATAAGTTAGCTGTTCCTGACTTTTCTACAAGCTCTAGTAGAGTGTGAAGTGAAGTGTCGAACAGTTCACATCTGATGGGCATTTCCAGGGAGTAGAAGGGGTTCTTCAGAGCATAGTCGGAGTACAGCTCGTAGATCCTCTTCAGCACCACCTCTGGGCCTTGCATGTTAGGATCTGTGACGATGATGAACTTTACACCTGGAAGCAATCAATGAAGTAGATTTATTTATTTGGCCATACAACACAGGTAGGTAACATCTTACACACAGGTTTGACACGGAAGGAAGAACGATCTAGGATGATCAATACAGAAAACGCAATTTGCGTCTGCGCTGCCTCTGTCGGGGAAAAAAGGGTCAGGTTTGTGCTAAATCATGTGCGAATGCAGATCAGTGCTGTTTTTCACTTTGATCTTATTTAATTACTTATAAGATAAACAACGTGATAATAATATGAGTGCTGATCGCATAGAGTTCCTATAATTTCCTGTTCTGTATGCAGAAGAAGATAAAAAGATTGAAGTGAACAATTAATCAAAGTGATCACTTTATTTCCCAGTATTTCTACTGTAATTTGAATTTTGTGATGTGTCCAAAAGTCCTGTAAGGTCTAAAGGAAATAAAGCACTTTGATTTTGATTTTGCCAATAAAGTAAATTAAATAGAATAATGAGCCAGTTTTAGATGAATGACTGACCTGTCAATGTTTGGAAACAGGAAAGCTTAAATGTATCCGCCATCAGTGAGTCAATCCCTGAGGACTTGGGGACTGGGCTGAGCTGGCAGGCGAGGGCAAACAGTGGGTAGAACATACTGGCCAGCACAATCTTCTCATTGGTGGTAGCTCGCGCCCGGCCAAACTTCAAACTTAGGGGAAAGTTCTCCTAAAACATACAATTTAATTTTTTATTTTAAGATAACATAGCAATGACCTTTACTCATATTCAAAAATATTGAAAGTACTGGTTGTAGGCTGAAATGCAAACATTCATATAAGTGTTGCAGACCTGTAGGCTAATATTCCCTTAAAAGCTCTCCCGCAAAAGGCTGGGTAATGTCCAGCTTGTCTGGGTAATGTAATGAATAACACAGATGTGTGTAGAAGTCAGATTCAGTACACACCTTCTTTTCAATCAGTTCAAAAACATCTCTTCCGTCTTCTGTGATGCAGCCTGTTACAGGGGAGCCGTTCACAGAGAGCAGCACATGTCCCACTGCAAGAGGATACTTCATGATAATGTTATTGTATTGATGTTGCATTATCCTAGTTTTGTTAACAATGTATTAACAGCAGGTAGGTTCTACTAGCTCAATTCCTGCTTTGTGATAGGCAGGAAATTAGATAGTCTTTTATTTATTTTAAGTGGGTACCTACATGATTTGGTTAAGTCTAAGCCTTAGAGCCTGTAAGGTTAGTCTAAGCACTAAGTTCTGACATAATTAACTTAAAATTTTGTTTAATGTAGATAACATACAAACCAAGTATTTTATCCTAATAAATCGCTAAATTATGGGTTATACATTATAGGTTAGACATCATATACTCTACCACGAAACCTGGGGACCACTTTTAGTTGAAACTTACCATTTATGCCGTCTCTCTGACCGAAAGCTACCACAACTTTCTTGTTTTCATACTGTAGCTTGATGTCGAGCGGGTAACTAAAGGTTTTCTCCGCCTCCACGCGAGGTATGTTGTGGTCATAGTTGTATATGAGGCCTCCTGATTTGCTTACAATGTATACACCGTAAATAACCATTTTTTCTTCTCAATTTTTTATTTCAAATCGAAACTTATTTTACTTTGATTTCGTAAACAGAAACACCCCCACGTACGTTCAATTCAAACAGCTACATTACCAAAGAGAATACGACATTTTAAGACATTATTATCATTATACAGGCAGGCATGTCAAGGCATTGCCTGACTGCAACGTGACATAGGTAACCTACGATAACATTAGAATTATTCCAAGTTTTTCTTTCAGATTCTAAAGAAAACGTAAAAACTAATCGAGATAGGGATATTTGAATATCATTGAATATCATAATTTAGTGAAACCAGCTCCAAAATCTATTCTGAACGCCTCGCTGATTGAATACTCAAATTCAACTTCTTCATTTATGGCGCCGTTTGCTTTCCGCTTACCGACCGATGACTCTACCAGCAGCGTCTTGTCGACCACAGTGTCGGAGTGTCAATCATAATCATAATTCATCATAACCTTTTCATAACTTATACCTACAAAGATTTAGGAAAGGGTGTCATGAAATAAAATTCTAGAATATTGCATACATACAAGTTATGTTGCTGTAATAAATCGACAACACAAAAAGAAAAGCGATTACAAAACGCAAAATAAAATCTAGGTAAACCAGACAATATTGCCATAACAAAGAAGTCAAGTCAAGGTGTCTTACTCGATAACGGTGTAACGGTATTTATCGGCGACGCGGGTGGCGTGGCGCGCGGCGGTTTTCGCTCGCGACAACTACCCGCGCACCGCGCGGATGTGGTCATGCAAAGCTAGTGGCTTGTGACGCATTCTTTCGTTGATTTCTTGATTATTGCTCATAAAAAATAGGTACTTAATCTTTATGTTATTGTATTCTCCACTTACAGTGCAAACACAGACAGCTAACATTTCAACTACGGGCGTTGCAGCATATCCTCTTAATGCCTGTATTACATCCTGACAGGCTCTGGTATCTGGGCCGGGAACCAGCAGCTGATTGATGCAGATATAATCGTACACATCGAATGACGGGCGACAGGAACAAATAGCTAGTGTAGGGGAGAGATTCCAGGATGCCCCTGAGGTAGGTAAGGCTGTCGCACCAAACCAAGTCTAGTTTGAGTCACGTACCTCAGGATGGTAGGTAGGAAGTGATGGTGGACTAAAATTTAATACGGTTACAGAAATAGAGGATTGTTTGTTGTGACCGATGGATAGATAAAACAGGCGTTGGCCTAGTGACAAGGTTGTTGTACCTATGGAAATTCTCACCAAATGAATCGCATTTACTACCTAACTAGGTTATACCTACTTATCTACCTACATAGCTGTTCTATTTAAAAAAAAAATCATTTTATTCTTCTTTAAAATACTTACATACCTACAGAAAAAGAGAGAAACATGTACACAAAGATAAATAATTAATTGTGACTTTTATCCACTGGAAAGTGAGTCGTTTATTTATTACTTAGGCATATAGAAAGAAAGAAAAATAATGTTATTGAAGATAAGGCTGAGATGTGAAAATAGCCCTACAGTTTACAGAAACTCTAACATTCTTATTATTTAAAAAAATTAAATAAAGTTGAAAAAACCATTGGGTACCTAATCTCCGAAGTTTGCAGAACAATCAATCTGAAAGTCTCTAATCGATACATACCTACAGAACATATACATGGGCGTAGGGAGGTACGGGCAGGGGGGGCAGCTGCCCCCCCCTAGAGGATGCAGTCTTAATGTTAAATACGTACCTACGTAGATAGCCAAGCCTATTAATAAACTAAACTTCATTGACAGGTCAATTTTATACAATCGTACTATGTTTGCATCTAAATTCAAACCCGCACCGAAATGTTGAGGCACCGTTTAAAATCAAACTTCAATGGATAAAATTTTCTCGGATATACGTACGTGTCACGCAGCTCCTGAAATGGTTGGTTAAAAACTCAAGGCTCTCTTAAAAACTCTTTTCATCTTCTCTTATTATTTTTTCATCAAAACTCTTTACTGCAACAGCGCGCTGCGCGTTGTTGGTTGCGGGGTAGGGCGCGCTTGCGCTCCGTGCCATTCGATTCTTATTGTGCATCTACATTATATGTAGGCACATTTATTGGATAGATACCTATTTCCATGTTTTTCCGTAATTGAATATCTCCCTCCGTTTGCTGTTATTTCTTTAGTTATAGAATACTTTCAAAACTGTTCGCTAACGAACGAAAACGTCAGAAAAAATTTCACGGCTTGCTCCGCTCGCCGTTAATTCTCTACTTTTGTAAGCTTTTTTACAGCCTTCCGAAAATGTCACTTTTTCTCAATAATTTTCAGAGGCCGCAAACACAAAAAATATCAGCACTCATTCCACTCACTGTTATAATTTTTTTACGCTGCTACGGGACCATCCAACCAATTAATTTTTTTGCACCTCTATCTAAATATCAAATTTTTTTTGTCGTTTTACCAAGCTTTCTTCGCCAAACT
The DNA here is from genome assembly GCA_963931895.1 of Eupithecia pulchellata. Taxonomy (NCBI): domain Eukaryota; kingdom Metazoa; phylum Arthropoda; class Insecta; order Lepidoptera; family Geometridae; genus Eupithecia; species Eupithecia pulchellata. The sequence continues at coordinate 163,365 of OZ007530.1, forward strand.
TTAAAATTACCACCGCAAACGTTCTCCACTTTGCAACAGCGCGGGGTAGGACGCGCTCGCGCTCCATGCCATTTCATTCCTATTGTTTACCTCCATTGTAGGTTAGTGAGCTAGGTGCACGCATCGCATTCATTTACGCCCGACTCCAGTGGGAGTCGATCACGACATAACTTTTAATTTCGTGAATCTATAGATTGATAGTTAACTATTTTCAAGTTTTCCGTAATTGAATATCTCCCTTTGTTTGCTGTTATGTCTTAGGTTATAACATAATTTTCAAATATGTTTGCTAACGACCGAAAATGTAACAAAAAATTTCGCGGCTCGCTTCGCTCGCCATTCATTATCTTCTTTTCTAGGCTTTTAAGCCTTCCGTAAATTTCACGATTTCTCAACCATTTTCAGAGGCCGCAAACACAACAAAATATGAGCGCTCATTCCGCTCACTGTTATATTTTTTTATGCTACCACGTGACCATCCAAACACACTCTGAGTCTTGATTGTATTTTACAGAACATCTAAAATGTCTAAAAAAAAATTGCGGCTCGCTCCGCTCGCCGTTAATTCTACATCCTTTTTGTCATGTTTACCAGCCTTTCCAAAATATGACAAAAATTTGGAGGCTCGCTTCGCTCGCCATTCATTCCGTAGTACGCTCGCCATTCATTCCGTAGTAAGACTTTTTTTATCTTCTAAAACCAAATTGTTCTTAACTTTCTATTCTTGACTATGATTTTTTTTTTAAATATTCGAGGCTAGCTGTCATACTAGTGTCACACGATTGCGTACTTATTTAAAAAACATCGAAAAATGTGAAAAAATTCGCGGAAAGTGCTTAGAAGTAAACATGGCTGAGGAAATGATGACTGAAAATCCTTTAAACGGCCTATGTATCCTCAGCGTACACCGGTATATGGTACTTACAAATAAATAAGAACAAAATTGAATCAGAGCTGCTAAAATGGTTTTGTGGAGTACCTCGAAGACTACTATTTTGTAAAATAACGTGACGTATAGTTAAACTATTGTTGTTTTTTTTTATTCTAAACGTAGCCTACCTATCCCATTTCTCGTGCAGCATGTACTTAGTAGGTATTCTTGGTTTTTTTTCGGCTGCCCCCCCCTGAACAGAATCCTGGCTACGCCCTTGAACATTATATTTGTTAATTTTGATACATACACATACAAATTAAATTTGATAAAATACGGCCGGCGCGGGTGGGGCGACATTGTCACTACACTAGTCTTTGATTATACGAGGGCCACAGTATTTTAAAACTTTATTACCGTTAAATAAGTGTATTATACATATACCTACCCAGTAGTTGTATCTATCACCAATAGCACAGCGATCGTAATACCACTTTTTTCTATAGTACCTACTAAATAGGTATTAGGTAGTCATCATTGAAGGTAAACACGTCTACGTTTATGTGTAGATAAAGGTACATAGGTATTTAATTATTACATATCTTCAATCTTATAATGATAGGGCTGTTACGAGATACACTATAGGTAGGTATTTGGATCTAATGATTCATAAAATTCGACGACCTCTGTGGCGCGGTGGGCGAAGGTCCGCCTGCGACGCTGGAGGTTGCGGGTGCGATTCCCGCCTCGGGACAAATATTTGTACGATCTGCAGATATTTGTTCAGCGGTTCTGGTTATTTTCTATGTATAATAAAAAATATCTATTTAAAAAAAAATGTATTATGTATATCAGTCATCTAGTAGGTACCCATAACATAACACAAGCTCTGCTTAGCTTGGGGCTAGATGATGTTGTGTGGATTGTCCAGCATTATATATTTATATTATAATTATCTATATCTTTATTATTTTTTTAATAATTCCCGCCCGCGGCTTCGCTCGCGTTGTTTCTTTGGAAACTTACAGGCTACAGGTAGGTAGGTAGGTATGGTATGTTCGACCATTTCTTTTTTCGCTATTGTCATGTTGGGGATTGTCCCATAACTGTTTGTTTGGACAGGTATAATTTAAATCCAATATATAAAAAAAAATTAAAAAAAAAATATAAAAAAATAACTAACCTAACCTAACCTAACTCCGTAAGCAAATCTAAAACTGTAGACATATTTGCTGATGATGGGTCTAGGCTTAAGGCCAACTTCAAAAATAAAAAAAAGTTCTTACTTAACAAATTTCAAATTTTAATTCATAAGTGACTTAACTTTATAATTTTCTGCGCTTCAATTTAATGTTGTAACTAAATTGTCATTTTTTTTTTTTACCTAAATCTTTTTATCTGTATGTTACCGCCCATGATTACCAGCTTATCTTTAGCAAGCTATATTCACCTATAATTATACATATTATTTACACTTGACATGATCTTTACTATGGTATTTTAAGCAAGTTTAGTCAACAATATCATCATTATCATCCTATGTTAGTCCACAGCTGGACATGAACAGTATATTCTTGATCAATAAATAAATAAAAAATATTTCCGATTCCGAGAATCATTATTTGTCTACTTAACGAATTTACAAAGTATTTCAAATGCAAAATCAACATGTGTATCCTAGGAAGGAAGGATGCGTTCTCTATGAACCCAGTATAGGTAAAACAAACATCGTCCGTCGTCGATTCCATACTATACTTACTACTATTATTCTACGATTATTAGATTATTACTGTTGAACTTTCACCTACCAATTAATTGAGCGGACTTTGTTTAAAATAACGCATTCACTGCCCGCCGCAAATGCGTCATGTCATGTAGCAGCATTGGGCGCTTCATGTGATAAATAACATGAATATGCAACATACTTCTCGTGATCTGACTCATATTGCGATTTAGGATCTCGTAAACACATTATGATAACAAGAGATAAGCATAAACTTATCTGATTCAATTGTCACTCACGCAATCCGTTACGTATTTATTAAGTACACAATAATATAATAACACAACACTGATGTGATGAGTGTGATGTGATGACTCATATCATATCATATACTATCGCAGTTCTTAATCCCCCGTACGAGGAGGGGAGGGGTGTTTGTCGAGCCTTAGACTTGTCCGAGACAGCATGGCATATCTTGTTATAGGTTCTGATTCTGCAATAAGTAAGTGTCAGCTGATTCGAACTAACATGACTTTTGGTTTCTACTGAAATTCGAAATGCTGTTCGGTTAAAGTTTGATAGATAATGCTTTGATTACCATCATTCTACGTAGGTATTATTGGTCCGGTCCCGTAAGGTTGGCCGCCCTCTAAGGAAACAAAAAGCAGGCAAAGTGCGTGGCAGGTGACGCAGGTATAGGTGGTATATCCGTGGTAAGTTTTCAAAAACTCAAAAACTTTTGAATTAATTTGGAGTAGGTTTTATTTAATGCAGGCACCACAAAAAACTGTTTTATAATTAAGTAAAAGAGTTACTTTATAATGTATTTAAAATATAGCCGTACCTAGCACTCATACTATGATGATAAGCTTATCAAGAATTATCGCTTCAGACATGCTACAGGTTGTACAATACATACAACTAATTTATAAAGCCACAAAACTGAATTTGATGACATCCGTACCTACTAAACAAGTTAACAACATTAGAGTCCGCAGGTGATCGGACGGAATGCTGGCTTCCATCAACGAATTAGCTTCCCCATCCAACTGGCAATGTTAAAACTGGCCCATCTGTTATTCCAGGTCATAAACTATCTGTGTACCAAGTTTTATCAAAATCCCTTTAGTTGTTTTTGCGTGAAAGACTTATAAACATCCATCCATCTATGCTTAGGTATAGGTAAACTTTCACGTTTATAATATTCGTACGATTTTATACACTGGCGTAGGTAGGTACTTACTTACCTTTATTTTATAGGGAACTATATTTTTTGTCACCAAAATTTATATTTGTCATCAAGTTGTATCACCTAATAAATAGATCTATCGCCACGAAATATATTCGTTTTCAGATAATCAAAATAGTTTCCAGGTAGGAATTATCAAATAATGTTAATAAATGTGTAAAATAAGAGATGGGTTACCAATAAAATTGTAGTGCATTAGATGATTAAAAACTTCGTTCATATAATTACTGTTTTATTACTTAAATAATAGCTTTATGCTCAGAATGGCAGATCTGTCACCAAATAAATCGATTATCGATCCCTGACTGAGACTCTTTTTTTATTTGTTATTTTGTCACCAAAAAAAGAAAATATGATGATAATATTAGCAAATGGAGAGTGGATCTACCGCACAATATTATTTGGATTTGGATGCATGGGAAATGCAGCGGCCTTGCCTTTTACAAAAATTATATGTGCAAACATATTATCGGATTGCTGGCCAACTTCCCACCAGAAGCAAAAAATGTGCTTATCCGCCAGAAAAGAAAAAGGGGGCGCCCTTCAAAATTCAAATTAGTGCTGATTATTGTGATTGTGTTTTTGACAATAAATATAGATTATTTTGACTTTATTTGTTTTATTTACTATTCTGTTAGAAATTCGATTTAAGTATAGTGGAAATTAAGATCCTTGGAGGAGGCATTATGTCTAGTTAAGTAGCAGATTCTTTCGGTTGAAACGATGATGACGACCACCCTACATTTTAGGAACTTTATTAATTTTTCAAGAGACATTATATAATGATTTATTGGTAATCTCTATATCATCTATATCTCATATCTCTATAATGATTTAATCAGTGTTTTCTTAAATACTTATTGGGACAAACCTATTATAATACATACAAAAACATTTATTTGGTACTAGACCCATGATTTTAGGTAGTTTATTGTGGAATTGATTTTATATTGCTTGATGACTACATTTTGGTGACAAATCTACTATTTTGAGGGCAAACCCTAGGTATTATTTAAGAAACACAAAACTAATTAAATTGGCGATAGTGATACCCTTAAAAAAACGCGATAAATACCCGTTAATTACTAATCATTATGTGTTCAGATCGCGTAAGTTTAAAAACATTAAATGATAAGTACCCTATTTTATATAAGACGTATTTTCGCCTCATTCAAGTGAGAGCATATTGTTATTAAATTACAGAAGAGTTGATAGTAGGAGATAAAGTCTTTGACTTCTATAATTTGCAGCTAATGTATGATACATTATACACATATGATATATTATAAACTAATAAAAGAAAATTAAATAATTATATGTATTTTGAGCCTAGAACACTTTGCTTTCATTAATGGGATTGTGCACATTCGTGACCTTGAACTGGTCCACATGTAGCGTTACTACGTGTGCATGCAGATTGTACACAACCTGTCCGCACAAAACGAGCTTCATGACAAAGCTCGCTGTGTGTAGTGCGCTGCGCCTGCGCCGCGCCTGCGCATCGCTTCTCAGAAAGCGTTTTCCTCGTGCGCGAGAGTGCGAGCCGCAGATATAGACAGACATAGTCGGTACGGAGCGCCGCTGACGAATCTGTACGTCATAGATCGGTGACGCGGGGTGCGGATAAAAAGCAAAGCGTTGGTGTCGCGCCGCCCTAGTGTTGCAGCGGCTCGGCGCGGCGGTCGCACGGCCCGGAGGTGACCGCAGGCGCATGGCGCCCCGACAGGACTGCATGGAGGCGCCGCCCTGCCTCTCCGAGTACTCCGACGACTCCGGCGACGAGACCGTGCCCGCCGGTAACTGCCCCAGTGTCCGTGTGCCCGAGTGTCTGTGATCTACCCCCAGTGCCTCTCGCCTCCCGCCCGAGGATGTGTGTCCCTGCTCTATATCCTGGCTGCGAAGGCACCTCTGCGTCTCGGGATCGATGGGACTCGTCTAACATTAGTCAGGTTAAAGTGCTTCCAGGAAAGGTTAAGGTTTATACTTTACATTTATTAGCCGTCAAATGTAAATTTGGTTATCTCAAAACGAAAACATTAACCTATTCATCCAAATAAGGAAGGAGAGGCATGCAAATATCATTGTGCGGGGAAGGAGACAGATTTCATGAGGTTCCATGTAGAAATTCTATGAACTACTCATTCTCTTGTTTTCAAATCTAACAACATAATAAAATAAAATAAACTTCAGTCTTACTTAGTTGGTATAGAAGCCTGAACAGGCAAACCATGAGGCCTATTATTAGGCCTAAACGTCGTCCGACAAATTAACAAAGCACGTAGTAGGTACATAATATGCATGTACATACACTTCATATTAATATATCAGACGCATCCTCAACATGCAAGTGTTTGTATACCACTATATTTTGGATATTATAAATTATAAGCCAAAACAAGCAAAAGTATTTTTCTAGGCGTATTTGAAGCCATTTAATCTTAGATACCTATAATAGTTTAGGCCTAAATCAAAACTTTACTAATTTTGATACTTTTTACTTGACGCCCATAATAAGCCTGTTTAAAGCACTTTCTTGGAAGATCCTAAAATCTATTTCCCGTAATTTGACATTTTGAGTTTGAAGCAAAATCCTATCATAGCTTACAAACTTGCCGTGCGTATGCCACAGAATTACAAACTCGAACAGTATACTAGGTATAGGTAGCCTATTTTAAGAGAAGTTTCTAAAATTCATAAAACGCTTAATTTTTTTAGTAATAGGTAATTTGATGTTGAAGCTGAAGACGGGCGCTGGCGCTATGGCGCTCATTAGGGGAGGCGTATGTCCAGCAGTGGACTAACACGGGCTAATGATGATAATTAGATTTTTAGACAAAGTTCAAATCAATCGGAGTGACGTGTACCTATCGGGAACTTTAACTTTTCCTACCCAGATTCAGTTTAGTCACATTTTCATAAAATATACGTGAAACATGTAGGTATGTACCTATTTTAATTTATTTTGTACTAGCGGCCCGCCCCGGCTTCGCACGGGTATTAAACAAAAATTTTAGAAATTATACACACTAAAACGATGGGTTTACAGTTTTCATACGGATCTTTACTTTTTTTAACAGCATTGGGGTTTTTGACATTGACTCGACATTCCAAAACTGACACTGGCCGTAGAGAAAAAGCAAGCACCGTGCGCTATACAACCTCTTTTTCTATTCTGACGCGCCATAATAGAAAAAGAGGTTGAATATACAGCCCACGGTTCAATTATTGAATTTTTCATGCGGATCCCTAACTTTTTGAAAATATTATATAGCCTATGTTCATCACGGAAAATTAAGGATTCTAATGGTGAAAGAATTTTTTAACTCGGTTCAGTAGTTTCGGAGCCTATTAAATTCAAACAAACAAACAAACAAACAAACAAACAAACAATCAAATCTTTCCTCTTTATAATATTAGTATAGATTCCGTACATACATACAATTTTAGGTTAATAGCACGATCATGAAAGTATGAATAAGTACGGAAGGAGTTTCATAAAAAATAAAAAGAAGCACTCGGTACACTGACATACTGTCTATGATTCAAATAGTATGTCAGTCGCCGCCATAACGCCCATAGACACGAACCTAATAACATCATATAAACAAATCAAAACAAAATGAAAAACGCCGTCTTGTGTGGTCAGATGTTGCCAAAATCACAAAGCGTTTGTCAATAAAAAACACCGGATCACATTTCGTAGATAAATTTCTTATTTCACCAACTTATTTTTTCGATTTAACGCAATTATTATCAACATAAAAATCAAACTATACGCACAAAATCTAGCCAGGGCTGCCAACATGTAAACATGTAAATTTTCCAGTAAGTGTGGGAGGACATTAAAAATGTTTTAATTCTCATATTTCATTGACTTTAAATTATGAATTAGGTAAATAGGAATTTCATCATTCTGGTTATATAAAATAATATGTGTTAAGTATTCGAAATATAATAAGGATATTGAATTTCAGTTTGTAATATCTATACAATAGCTTAGCTTTAGGGATACGAATTTCGAAATACCTATGTTTGTTTTTTATTTGAGCTAACCTCCAAAATAGCTGAACCCATTTGGATACTACTTTTATTGACGATCATGCTCATTTTATTATGCTACGCAGATCTTATATCGAGATTATCGATAGCCGTGGGGCATACTAATAGTCAATATGTTTTTCAGATTTCCGGGTGATGAAAATTGGAAGTTAAATTGAATTCGCATTATCAAAGAATCTCATAGTTAAAATAATTTGAATCCCACTAAATCTAGTGTAGCATGCAGTGTGCATTAAGATTTTTCATGTAAAAGCATTCGGGCATTTTAATGTAGGTACATATTTTTTTATTTATTATGTATTAATAAACAATGAATATGAGCATAATGTATATTTTTTTCATTATTATATTAGGAACGTTTCATTGATCTTCCCAGTAAAAATCATAAGATATGGCTGCAAATGTACATTTAAATAATTATAATATTTGTTTGATTTTTTTTATCATATTGGTTAGGCATTTCCATATGAACAACGTATGCGAAGCCGCAGGCAGAAAATGTTGTCAGCCTGTTAATAGGCACAAATAATAATTTATTCAAACTAAAATTAGACATGGAACGGAGACTTTGGATGTGTTTATGTTTGTTACTTCTGCACACACACTCAGAGGCCTAAACAGATTTTGTTGAAATTTCTTCAATTAGCAAATAGGGGTTACTATTTAATCCCGGAAACAATCAAATTCACTGCAGTTCGCACCATAGTATTAATAATTAATATTAAAAAAAAAAAATTGTTGAATTATTATTTTCATTAACATAATCCAGATTTTACTCTCACTTTCGTGCGATATTTATTGTTTTAATTATTTTTTAGTAGTAGTGTAGTTTTATTAGTTAGTTAGTGGTTGTATGACCGTTCTAATTAAATGAATAAAAAAAAATAAAGCGCTGGCGTAAATTGAAAATTATTAAAAGTAGGACTAATAAACACGATTACCGTGGCTAAAGCAGTACCTAAAATGATTCATTATAATTTACATATTCATATTATGTAAACAATTATTAAGAAGAATATTTATAAAAATTATGGGTAATTTTTTCTTCTGTTGGCAACTCTCTATACACTGACATTCAATGTCATTCCGCCATTGTTAGGATTCAAGTTTGATTTGATAGGATTACGTCTGAACTTTTTCCTATGTCTATGAGCACGATACTTTAAAAAGTTTCAATACGTTACCCAATTAAGATTGTCATCATTCATCATTCAAATTAATGATATGTCTATGTCTATGTCATCAAGAAAATACCTAGAATGCCCGGAACAAATATTTGCAGATCGTACAAACATTAGGCATAGTCTGTCTGTTTGTCTGTCTGTCTGATGTGTGTCCGTCTATCAGAGGACTGTATGTCATGAACTGTCAGGGGGCAGGCATCTCTCCGCCGCCCGCGCCCCTCGCCCCTATCATGACAAGATATATTTTCCATTATTGGTAACTCGTGCTTGGTGAGCTCGGTCTTATTAAACAAAGTTTGCAGATTATTTAAGCAGGTAACTGGAAAAGAAAAACATAAAATTTATTTCAAAGATCACCCCGTTTATCAAACGAAAAAACCTCTCTCAAATGTACTTCATTAGTCCGAGTGTCAGCGAATTAGTGAACATCTAGTCGGCAGGGCAGGTAGGGTACCTAGTAGGTGTGCTAATAAAAATATCGCGCTGTTTCAACATTTTTGTATGGGACACATAGGAATATGTAAGAGTTGTTATGTTTTTTTTGTCTATAGCATTGCAGCATTTTTCTCAATAGAGTTCTAGGCTACATCTTTAACGGGCAATTTATACGCTTCTACAACAAAATTCCGATTGAGCTGCAAAATTTTTATCTATAAATAAATTCCAACGGATTGTCAAAACTATTCTTTGCAAAAAGGCTTACTATAAAGTAGGTATCAGATTGTCTCGACGACAAAAAGTTTGGAACGAGTTTTGCTCTACAACTCGGAAACTAACAATCTAACAAGATAAAAGTTTCTTGTTCGCTTCTTTACCTTAAAAAAATTTAAGTAAACAATTAGTAAAAATGATCACTTTATTCCCAGTATTACTGGTGATTATTTCTAATAGCTGGTCAATATAAAATCACACATAAAGAAGGGGATGCGTATAGATTTACGATAGTGGACTGTATAGCGGTTTAAAAGCACTTTGCAATAGGTAATTTCAGGACGGGTGTCTGCTGTAATATAGGTACGTAGGGAGAAAGGACACAGTTTACAGCAGGCAGGATATGAAACACATACACGTACCTTCTTCTGGAACGGCTGCGACGTCACGGGGCAGGAAGGCGTCGGTGACACACGGTAGCCAGAAGCTTTACAGCATGCTGTTCAGTTTATCCGAAAGAATCACAGAAAGTTATGTGCACACACTTGATTTAAAGTAATTTATATATTTAGCAGTTTCTTCCATTGAAATTCCACAAAATCACGACACAGGTAATTAATGGCGGAGAGGCACACGTCATTAGCGGATTAGCGTATGAGGGCAACTAGTTGGTCCATTTCTCCAATCGTTGCAACTATTGTTGTCTTCAGACAGAGACAGCGCGATATCACGTGTATGTGAAGGAAAAGGATAGATAGGAAAGGGAATTGCAAGATGCTAATTTCCACCATATTCCCCCCCTTGAAGGTTTCCTTCAAAAATAAAAATAAAAATGAAAAGATATGTTTAGCGTAGCGGTATAATTAAACTATAATAATAAAGAGCGAATAAGATACGAAACGGTGCATTAAAACTAAAATAAACTATTAAATGAGCGGTTGGATAAAATATCCTTATATCAAGAATGTTATGCTCACCCTACTGAATTGGAAGCGGCGACAATTTAGTTGTCGGACGCACATATGAACTATCTCCCGCAATCACTCTTGCACAGAGAATCTGGCCGTCTTTGCCTGGAAAGACTTCAGCAACTCTTCCAAGTTTCCAAGACAGAGGGGGGCATTTTCATTATTAAGAAGAACTATTGTTCCTACAGTAAGAGAATTACTTGCGGTATTCCATTTTTCACGCATTTGTAAACTATGGAGGTATTCATTTTTGAACCTTTTCCAGAACGTTTGAACAATCGCATCCAATAAGGAGTGACGCGATAACAAATTTTCCCGTTCATTGCTAACATCAGCAGCGGGTAAAAAGGCTAGAGGTTGCGTACAAAGAAAGTGTGACGGTGTCAATGCAGTTGGCTCCGAGGGATCGGTACTCAGAACATACAAAGGTCGACGGTTAAGTACAGACTCGACTTGATTAAGCACCGTAAGCATTTCCTCGTACGTAAGAATTTGTCTATCGATGACGTGAAAGAGAAGGGATTTGATACTTTTTATGTTAGCTTCCCAAAGTCCGCCGAATTGGCTGCCTAGGGGAGGTGACCTCTTACAGGTAATTTGATGTTTAGCGAGTTCATTACAGAAGAGAGAGTAGTACTCTTCTGTTTCTAGAAACTTAAATAAATCGTTTAGGTAAGATTGCGAAGCGACAAAATTAGTCCCGTTGTCACTATATAAAAACTTACAAGGACCGCGACGAGAAAGAAAGCGTTTGAAGGCGTTTAGAAACGTAGCGGAACTAAGGTCGGTAGCTAGCTCAATGTGCACTGCTTTAGTTACCAAGCACACAAAAACGCAGAGATAAGCCTTTTGACTGTGTATACCTCGTTTTCTAGTGGGAGTTATTATCAGAAGGCCTGCATAGTCAACACCCGTGTGCGTAAATGCCTTACTACAAGGTTCCACTCGACAACTAGGTAAATCGGCCATTGATGAAAAGGTATTTTTTGGATTAAGTTTAAAACGGATTAAACATTTATGAATGCGATGACGCACAAGACGTCTGGCGGATAGAAACCAATATTTCTGGCGTAATATTGACATGAGTAGTTGTGGACCGGCGTGACTGTTTTCACGATGGTAAAACTCAACAATTAACTCCGAAATGTGCCCTTTTTTAGGCATAAGAGCGGGCTGTGTACATATACACAAATACATTTGTCTTACATCGGCAAAAAATGCGATCCGATGTATGCGAACGTTTAATAAAATATTAAATATATCGGCTTGTAGATTATACAAATGATCATTTAGAGACAGGCCAATATCAGTTATGGCGCTGCCATCTAATACAATGCGAACCTTTATAGTAGACTTGTCGTCTCGGACTACAGGGTGATGCGGCAGGTAATAACCTGGTGACGAACATTGGTCTGGAGATACGCGCGTTAAAATACCTTTGTCTATATAGTCAGATATTATATCCTTATACTTCCCATACAAATCAGGTGAGTTTACAAGTTTCCTTTCCAGAGACAAGAATCTCCTTTTCGCTGTTATGTAAGAGTTGCCTAACTTTTGTGAATCATCTTTAAAGGGAAGCATGACTACATAACTACCGTCTTCATTACGCGTAGTCGTGGAAGTATAGATTTCTTCACAACGTTTTTCATCGGGACTTAAATGTAACGGAGATGGTGGTTCCTCGGTGTACCAGAATCTTTCCACCAGCTTATGAAGGGGATCAGCGGTAAAGGCACAAAGAGTGTGCAATGAAAAGCTCGGTGACTCAATGGGTGCGTTTCCCATAACTATGTAACCTAAAGTAGTTTCTAAGGCTACTGGCATGTTGGTAGCCGTGACCTTGTTGAATAAGAGAATTTGACAATAAACATTCACACCTAAGAGAAGGTCTATCGGACCGGGTTCCGAAAAGTCGTCATCAGCCATAGGTAGGTTACGTATATGACTCAATGCGCTGACATCGACGCGCGAATCAGGTAATTGTGATGTAATGTGATCTACAATCATAGGCTTGATGTGATATTCATTGTCATCATCAAAGCGGGAAGAAAATCTGAGTGCGGTCACGCCCAGAATTTTCTGCGAAGCGCCTCCTATACCTTGTACCTTAGAGAAACGGCTTTGTGTACAAATAGGAAGCGATAAAAGCTTACTGCACGCTGAAGAGATGTACTCGCTTTGTGAGCCGGGGTCAATAAGGCATCTTAAGTAATGAGTGCGATTAAATTTATCAATAAATTTAACTTTAGCCGTGGCCAATAGCGCTGTTGTTATTGCGTATGAAGCATGATCGTAAGAAACAGTACAAACTGAGGTACTGTTTGAATCATTAGCGGGAGCGGGAGCGGGCAAGCAAGAGTCGACCTTAAGCGCTAAGGGCGCAATGTCGATTGCAGACGCGCATTTATGTTCCTCGGGGGAGGGCGTATACACAGACGCAGCAGGGCTAGCGTCATGAGCGATAGCGGGTGATTTATTATCAGCGGATGTTTCCGAAACATTTATCGTTTTATTAGCGGGAGGATTAAAGTGCAAGAGCGAGTGGTGCCTGTCCGAACAGTGGGCACAAGTATGTGTGGAATTACATTTCCTTAAATTGTGTTTCACACTCAAACAGTTGGTACAAAACGAATTATCCTTTATAAATTTATACCTATTTTGAGGAGTCAGCCTTTTAAATGCAAAACAACGATAAAGCTGATCGTGATTGTCGCGCTGACATAAAGTGCATTTTGACTCATTATTTGTGTTACTACATTCGTCAGTATTCACAAATGATTTTGTCTGTGCGCTAGACTTCGCACTAGGTGTAGGTACATGAGCGCGCGCCCTTTGTTGCACTGGCGATTTTGAAGAAGGTTCAGCTAATCGCGATAGTGTTTTGCTTTGTTCTTTTACAAATTCAATTAGGTTCGAGTAGGTTGGCATTTTTTCCCTACGATAATTCAATTCAAATGATTTGACAGTCTCCGAGTCCAGCTTCTGGAGCGCGAGGTGCAATAGAATAAATTCAGATAGGTCACCAAGGCTTAATTGCTTAAGAGCTCCTACAGACGTGTCAAAGTTATCTAAGAATAACTCCAAACCTACAGCGGTATTGGCAGTAAGCGATTTAAAAGATAACAACTGATTGAGATATGAGCTAGCTAGTAGTCTGGGGTCATCGTACCTTTGTATCAGAGCCTCCCATATAATAGGGTAATTTTCAGCGGTCGGAGGCAAACGAGCACATACGGACGCAGCGGACCCGGACAATTTACCAACCAAATAATAAACTTTATCACTATCTGAAAGGGATGTGTTTTCGTGAATAGTGCATTTGAACTGTTGATAAAAAAGTGGCCATGTTCGAACATCACCATCAAAACTGCGCAATTCTATCGCAGGGAGTTTCGGCCTAGGTCGCTCACTTTGCAAGAAAGATTCACCTTTAGTGAGTGGCGAATGACTCACAATGACTTGTTTGATATAACAATACATTATGTCGAAGTTAGTCCATTCTTGGTACCTAACAGTGTGTTTGGGATTTATTTTTAGCGAAACTGCGTTATAAGAATCTAATATCCTTTCAAAATCTTTATGCAATTGATCGATATTAAACGCACTGTGTTGCAAAGACTGAAATTGCGAAGAATCGACTTGTACTTTCATAGCGATGTCATAAATACCTTGCATGCGGGCGAATAAAAGTTCTCGCTTAGACTCAAGCATACGTTGTTGTGCGCTATCCTCATCGTAACTTTCGTCAACAGTATCTTCATTTCTATTCTTTTTACTCATTGTAAATAACTAGTAGAATAAATGCGAAAACAATAAACTTCCAAGGATAAAATAAAACAAGCAGTAGGTAATTAAATGTGACGGCGCAACAAAGCAATGCAAAGCGAGCAAATATGCCTAAAGTTGACACAGATTAAGGGAGGTCAAATAGTTACTACACTAGCGTATTACGAAAACAATTATTAGCGGTGTGTGCCAGGGAATATCAAATAGTAACTAAAGAATGATTCTACGAAGGAAAGATTTAAACGCGTAGAACCACAAAACAGGCGATACCTACTTGTCTTTAGCGTAATGAAATTGTGTGTGTGTGGGTGTGACTAACCAGAGTGCTGCGTTACGAGCGAACCCACAGCGATAACGGAAAAATAATGATTTTATAACTCGAATTGCGGGTAGACTTTCTTGTGACGATGATAGTTATGGCGAATGAATACGTTTGCACCAATTTTACAACTGGGTCGAAACGTAACACATAAATTGAAAAAGTAGGTATTGCCTAGGGTAAGTACTAAATGAGCGTGCGTGACAATGGAATAGCAATAACATGTTTGTTCCTAGTTCATAGATAGGTTCAGCGAAGCGGGTGCGAAAAAATAAATATCTATAACTTGGCCAACAAGAGTGATTGCGAGCGAGAATATGATAAATAATCAGTAGGAATGTAGTTAAAGTTTATCTACCTAGCGGGATAACAAACAAGTGTGTAACCATGAGGATTTCAAGAGAAATATTTTTACTAATGGACAGCGATAGGCTCCTGTCCGGGCGAGTAATTAGATTGAACAATTAAATAAGACGGATTATGTTTAGAGATGGAAATATCTAAAAATATCCGTGCTCGCTAGGACCAAATTTTATGGTGATTATTTCTAATAGCTGGTCAATATAAAATCACACATAAAGAAGGGGATGCGTATAGATTTACGATAGTGGACTGTATAGCGGTTTAAAAGCACTTTGCAATAGGTAATTTCAGGACGGGTGTCTGCTGTAATATAGGTACGTAGGGAGAAAGGACACAGTTTACAGCAGGCAGGATATGAAACACATACACGTACCTTCTTCTGGAACGGCTGCGACGTCACGGGGCAGGAAGGCGTCGGTGACACACGGTAGCCAGAAGCTTTACAGCATGCTGTTCAGTTTATCCGAAAGAATCACAGAAAGTTATGTGCACACACTTGATTTAAAGTAATTTATATATTTAGCAGTTTCTTCCATTGAAATTCCACAAAATCACGACACAGGTAATTAATGGCGGAGAGGCACACGTCATTAGCGGATTAGCGTATGAGGGCAACTAGTTGGTCCATTTCTCCAATCGTTGCAACTATTGTTGTCTTCAGACAGAGACAGCGCGATATCACGTGTATGTGAAGGAAAAGGATAGATAGGAAAGGGAATTGCAAGATGCTAATTTCCACCAATTACTTTAAGTTTTTTTGTATTTTGTGACGTGTCCAAGAGTCCTGTAAAGTCTAAAGGAAATAAAGCACTTGATTTTTGATTATGAATGGAGCGACTTCTGGCCAAGCATCTACATGTGCTATGAGACAATACAGATGACAATTTTCTACTCAGTTCACCCATATATTATCTACTCGATTCACAAATAGTAATATTTTCAATGTCACTACTTTATAAGTAAAATAAACTGATTGAATGGCTGATGTGAGGACTTAAACTTAAGTCGAGATTATTGTGCAGGATGAGGTTCGAACTTTAGTGACAATTACCTACATAATGTTTGTTTTGTTTAAAACTGCTGTTTATTTACTATTATTTATTCAAACCAACATTATTCTAAATAGTTTCTTCTATTAGAATATTATTTTAGATTGTTGTTGTAGATTGTTCTTATTTAGCATCTGGGTATATGCTAAATAAGATTGTTCTTATTTAGCATCTGGGTATATGCTAAATAAGAACAATCTAATCGCTAGGATTTGGTTGGTGTACCATTTGTCGAAGGCTTTTATCTGTGATTTTGAGTGATCCATGCTCGAGGAATTTTTCCAGAGCTTGGTAGATACCTCGTAGTAGGTTTTCAGCAGGATTCTGTAAGCCAGGCTTTTAGGAATGCTACAGAACGGCTCTGGTCCAAACTGAGTCCCCATTGCCCCGGACCGCGCTAGTTCATCAGCACGCTCATTGCCGTTGATACCCCGTGGCCCGGTACCCATCTTTGGATAACTCTGTTATTCGAACCCAGAGCGTTCAGGCGTGACAGACAGTCCTCGACTAACCTGGACGTGATTACCGACGAGCCGGCTCTCAGAGTTGATAAATATAGTTTGGTTCGAGTGTCGCTTTTACAGATTTATGTCGGCAGATCCAAGCATGGCGAATACTTCAGACAATTCAATTCAATAGGTTTATTTCAGACAACATTGGTATATAAAAGTGTCATACATAAAGTATAGTTTTTAAGTAAAAGATAAAACTGTACAATATGCAGTGTCCTTCCTGGGTGCATGTACCTAGTGGAAAGTATACTAACCATTCACTTAGACCTAAGAATGAATGTACATGCAAGCAAAAATGAAGTATAGTCTTTAAGAACGTGTGAGTTAAGATGAGTAAATATAAATGTGTTGTCTACAGACCCGGCGAAGTGCAG
>OZ007530.1:180675-229883 GCA_963931895.1 Eupithecia pulchellata
AGTGTTTCTTATAAACAACCAATGCCAGCCCGCGCACAAAGCATAACTGCTGCTACATTTAATTATATGACGTACTGTACGGAGCCGACAGTGATGTGTCAACTCGAGGACGTTTACACTCCATAAACACAAAGCAGAATAGTTAAAGTAGAAATAGACATCATTTATTTGCTGCTCACACAGTAGAAACATTTAAAAACGCATTTTTTGAAAAAAACCTAATATCATAAACATTAAGCTATGTTATGGATCCTGTGTCTGTAATAAAGCATATCATATTATTATTATTAACTTACAATACGAGAAAAACATACGAAGATAACAAAGTTAGGTAGTTATTAATTTTACATGTTCATTTAAACACGCATACCACTCTTTTTTTGATTATTTATTTTGATATCCTGGTGACCTGTACTACAAATTTTTCATAAACCTATACAACATGCACCAGTATCTCACAACACAGGTTGATTAGCACATTAGTAAGTTTTTTTGATTGTCCTTAATTATTTCTGGACTAAACTATATAATATATCTTCCCCAGGGTAAAGTAGATTCTGCTAACTCTGAGGTGATCCCTTGGGCCGAGGAGGCGTTCCGGCAGTTCCCAGAGGGTCGCAGGCTCTACCGCCGCCAGCGCGACGCGCAGAGGACAGACTGCGACCGACACAAGAACAAAGTCAAGTTCTCCGATACCGTCACTATTGCGGTGCTAGCGGTACGTAACTAGCGGTCCGCCCCGGCTTCGCACGGGTATTTAACAAAAAATATTTTTTCATACGAAACCTTAATATTTTTGAAAATATTTTATAGTCTACCTATGGAATTTTAGAATTCTAATGGTGAAAGAATTTATCAAATCGGTCCAGTAGTTTCGGAGCCTATTCAGTACAAACAAACAATCAAATCTTTCCTCTTTATAATATTATATATTAGTATAAATAAATCATGCCGGACACACCATCATCTAGCCCCAAGCTAAGCAGAGCTTGTGTTATTGGTACTAGATGACTGATATACATAATATATCTTAAAAAAATATCTATATTTTTTTTTTAATAGTACATAGAAAACGACCAGAACGGCCTGAACAAATATCTGGAGATCGTACAAATATTTGTCCCGACGCGGGAATCGAACCCGCAACCTCCTGCGTCGCAGGCGAACCTTCGCCCACCGCGCCACAGAGGTCGTCAGTATAGATATTTAGTATTGAAGTAGTGTGCTACCCGGTTGCAGGGGTCCGGCGCGCCGGCGCCGGCGCAGGAGCTGGCCGCCAGCCTGCCGCTGAGTCCGCCGCACAACTACCTCGCCGCCTTCGCGCCGCTCGCCCCGCGCCCCGGTACGAACGCACCCACCGTCCGCGACTATGTCGAAGTCTGACCGCACACCCTCTGCCTACGAGCCACAAACTTTAACGCCGTCCGCACAAGGAGCTACTCGTTTCAGTGACTTCTGTTATTTCTGCTTACAAAAAGTACACGGTTAATAAGAAGTAACCATCAGCGAGGATGAAAAATCGGTAACTAGTAGCGCGGCGACCGGCACGACGCGTCACGCGTGATCAGTTGCTAACTCGTTAGTAACCGGTACGTGCTAGTAGCGTCGTGTGCGAACCTGTGTGAGAATGTATGGGCGGTGACGCTCAAAAACTCTTTTTACGAATTTGAGTTTGTAACTAGTTCTTTTTGAGTAGCTCCATGTGCGGACGGCCTAATATTCACGTTGACAGTAACAGCACAGACACTTTATCGGGCTATAGGCTAGGTAATACCTGCGGGACAGTGTGGGAGGCGGTAATTTTCAATCCCTTTGTTTATCTACGTGTTATACCTATCGGTTTAACCCAATTAGCCGATACCTGAAATGAACTCAATTGAACCAACGGATTTTGATGACTTCGCGAGATTGCGACACGACATCGGAGTTTCGCCCCGCGCCGCGTCGCATCGCCACTTCGGTTCACAAATCGAACCGGTCAATACTATAGATTAATTAGATTATAAAAACTATTGTAGAACGTAATTAAATTTATATTCAAAACTCGGTGTTTTATGGGAAACCCAGGCGTCGTTCCTCTTAATTGGCGCAGTCGGTAGGATAATCCGGGTCATTCCAGGATACAGGAGTGATAGACTTTCCAAGGTCGGGCCGGGTTATTCTGAACACGAGCGTTCGCCGGGATTCAAGAAATCGATACCTCCCAGGAGTACCGAGATGCAGTTCATGTAAGTCCACTGAATTTTCTAGTGCTTGCTTCCTTTCCTACAATTAAGTCCTTAAAATATATTTTTTTATAACAGTTTTTTTTTAATTGTGAAAATTAACGTGTCTTATGTTTAATAATCGTAATAATAGAAATAATTTAGCTGATAGTACAAGAAATTTAAATTTATTGAATTCTAGTTCTGATAGTAGTAGCAGTGATAATAGCGTTTTAGAAAATAGGACAATGACCAGCTTAGACGATATTTGCAAGGCCCTACGATTGGTTCCCGATTTCGATGGGAACCCAAATGTGTTAGTTAGGTTCGTAAATTTATGCGATCAGCTAGTGGCAACTTACGGACAGGATGGAAATCATTTAAATAATTCAGGTTTATTAAATGGCATCCTTAACAAAGTAGTAGGCCCGGCAGCACGGCAGATTAATGCAAACGGCATTCCGAATGATTGGACTAGTATCCGTAGTTCTCTTATTAACAACTTCGCTGACCAAAGAGACGAAACCGCTCTCTATAACGACTTGGCGATCCTTTCACAAGGCTCTAGCACCCCTCAAGAATTTTATGAGAGGTGCCAGAATCTCTTTAGCACAATCATTACTTATGTATCATTGCATGAATCCCTGCCTACTACCATAGATGCTAAGCGAGATTTGTATAAAAAACTAACCCTCCAAGCCTTTTTACGTGGGTTAAAGGACCCTCTCGGTTCACGTATTAGATGTATGCGTCCTGAATCCATTGAAAAGGCTCTGGAATATGTGCATGACGAGATGAACACCATGTATATCCAGAGCAGGAACCTATATATGCCGGATAAAAAGGTTAGTGATATTAATAGTCAAATTAACCAAACTGGAGTTAAAGTGCCCCTTCAAGGCCTTCAGCCCTTTAGGCCCAATAATTTCAACATGCCTGGGCCTAGCTCGCAGCCTTTCAGAGCACAGTTTGTTCCGAGGCAGCCTCCGCCACCTCAACATCAGTTCAGAATACCATATAACCAACCACGGGTGCCATCACGCACTCAACAAATTTTCAGTGCACCGCCACCAAATTACCAGCGTGGTTTCTATATGCCTAGACCACAGCCCTCATTCCAAGGCCCTAAGCCTATGAGTGGTGTTTCCCATTTTGTGTCTAGGGAGGGATCAGCACCAACGGGTCCCAGTGGATGGAATTGGGCTAAGCAAGGCAATCCGCCCTCGTCTAATTATTTTAAGACTAGGGATGTTAACGTGAATGAGTGTTTGAACTATGACTGCGACGGCTACGAGTATTACGACTATGCTGATTATTACTATGATAACTGTTACACTGGTGACTATTACGCGTACCCGACTGAGTACGACTCATACCACTCCGACAGTGGAGCTAGAGTGCAGGAAGTAGTCGACGAGCAGCCACAGTCGGACCAGAACTCTTCATCAGAGGATTTTCGCAAGGATTCCGTTATAAAAAAGTTAAAATAGAGCTTAACTTGCAGACACAGAGACAGCTACCCTTTATTCGTATAGCTAACCCTCCTTTGAATTTCCTTATAGATACAGGCGCGAATCAGTCTTTTATAAGTCCAGAGGCCGTGGAAAATTATTTCCCACACGTACCTTTGAACAACGATCCGTTCGAGGTAACAAACGTTCACGCCACAAGTAGGAATAAATATTCTATAACTCTTCCATGCTTTTCAGAATTCAGAGATTCGCAGGAAATTAAGTTATTCGTGTATAGGTTTCATGATCATTTCGACGGTTTAATAGGTATGGATTTACTTACCAAGTGGGAAGCTAAACTCGACCTTAAAGAGCTCGCGCTTATTACTAAAGCCGCAGTGAACCCTATTCGCATGTATAACTCGCGAAACTTAAATCTTTACGAAGATATAATACCGGCCGAAACATCTAAATTGGTTCGGTTACCTATTAACGCCCCGGATGGCGAAGTGTTTGTCCCCGAACAGGTAATTTGTAACTGTGTGATAAGCGAGTGCATTACCACAGTAATAAAAAATCGTGGCATCGTAGAAGTCATGAATAACACCCATAATGACGTCATTCTATCGTTAGATCACGCGACGCATGCGACCCTATTCTCGATAGAGTGCGCGCGCACCGAGTCGGAGCCGCTTACACCGCGCGCTAAGGAAGTTACCTCGCGTTTAAGAACTGATCATTTAAACGTCGAGGAAAAAGCAAACTTAATCGCGCTTTGCTCTAAATACGCCGACGTATTTTACATTGAAGGTGAACCGTTAACATTCACAAATAAAATTAAGCACAAAATACGTACTCACGATGAAATTCCCGTTTATACGAAAAGCTATCGTTATCCTTACATACTTCGTGAGGAAGTCCAGGATCAGGTGTCTAAAATGTTAGAGCAGGGTATTATTAGACCATCAGAGTCCGCATGGAGCTCCCCCATTTGGGTTGTCCCGAAAAAGATGGACGCTTCGGGAAAACAAAAATGGAGGCTAGTAATAGATTTTCGCAAGCTCAACGAAAAGACAATTGACGACAAGTATCCTATCCCCAACATCACTGACGTACTGGACAAGTTAGGGAAGTGTCAGTACTTTACGACACTTGACTTAGCATCCGGATTTTATCAAGTTGAGATGGACCCGAACGACATCCATAAGACCGCCTTCTCTATTGAACAGGGTAGGTTTGAATTCTTACGGATGGGAATGGGTTTGAAAAATTCGCCCTCAACCTTCCAGCGAGTCATGGACAATGTTCTTCGAGGCCTACAAAACGTCATTTGCCTCGTATACCTAGATGACATCATAGTTTTCTCTACGTCACTACAGGAACATATGATCAACCTTGAAAAGGTATTCCAAAGGCTACGGGAGTCTAATTTCAAAATACAACTCGACAAATCAGAGTTTCTCAAACTTGAGACTGCGTACTTAGGACATGTCATCACAAGAGACGGAATAAAACCCAACCCAGATAAAGTATCTGCTATTCAAAAATACCCGATGCCAAAAACGCCGAAAGAAATAAAAACATTTTTAGGTCTTCTCGGTTATTACCGAAAATTTATCCCAGACTTTGCCAAGATTACTAAACCCTTAACGCAGTGTCTCAAGAAAGGAAGAAAAATTACATTTAACTCAGACTACGTTAGTAGCTTTGAGAAATGCAAAACTCTTCTGTCGAACGATCCCATATTGAGATACCCTGACTTTGACCGCGACTTCATACTGACGACCGATGCTTCAAATTTCGCTATAGGTGCGATTCTTTCGCAAGGTTCTATAGGTTCAGACAAGCCCATAGCGTACGCGTCACGTACTTTGAATGAGAGCGAGATAAATTATAGCACGATAGAGAAAGAGCTACTTGCTATTGTGTGGGCCACAAAGTACTTTCGTCCTTATCTCTACGGCCGTAAGTTCAAAATCTATACGGACCACAAACCATTACAATGGGTTATGAATTTAAAGGAGCCTAACTCTAAATTGACTAGATGGAGATTAAAATTAAGTGAATATGACTTCACTACTGAACATAAGCCAGGTAAGAAAAACACCAACGCCGATGCTCTCTCTCGCGTTGAGATTTGTAACGAGGAGACTAGCTCTATGGCCGGAAATATATCGGAAGTACCTCCATCTGCAACAATAGGCCGTACCTCATGTACTAAAACCGTACATACCTCCGATGAAAACCCTATCCTTGAAATTCCCATAACTGACGAGCCCTTGAATAAATTTCATCGACAGCTGATTATGACGATTGTAGGTGACGTCAAGAAACGCGCGTCAGCGACCAAGCCGTTCGACACTCACACACGTACGTCCGTGCAGTTATCGGAATCGAATCTAGAACATGATTTAATTAATGCTATTAAGGATTATGTTAACCCTAAAATTAAGACAGGTATTCTTATTAACCCTCCTTTAGGTATGTATAAGATTGTCCCTATTTTACAGGAAACATTCAGAAGCTCATGTATGAAATTGGTACTTGCTAAAAAGGAATTAGAAAATGTCAAAGAATATCTAAGACAGCAAGAGATCATTCGTAATTACCACGAAGGCAAAACTAACCACCGTGGCATTAACGAATGTTATCTATCTTTATCAGCTCGTTACTACTGGCCGCGAATGAAAGATCACATCACCAAGTTCATAAATGACTGTACAATATGCGGACAAGCTAAGTATGATAGGAATCCCATTAGGCCTAAACTCAACATCGTGCCACCAGCGACAAGGCCCTTTGAGATAGTACATTTGGACAGCTTCACTGCCCAAAATGAGAAATATGTTACTTTTATAGACGTTTTCTCAAAGTATGGTCAAGCCTACCTACTTAGAGACGGCACTGCGCTTAGTGTAATACAGGCTTTATTAACATTTAGCACTCATCACGGCTTACCACTCACTATCATTACCGATCGAGGCACCGAATTCACTAATCAGATGTTTTCAGAGTTTTGTAAGATACATAAAATCACGCATCATCAAACCTTAGCACATTCACCAAACGCTAACGGAAATATAGAACGTTTTCACTCGACTTTGCTTGAACACCTTCGTATTTTAAAATTGAAACAACGAGATCAGTCCGTTATTAATTTAATGCCTTACGCTTTGATTGCATATAATAGTTCGGTACATAGCTTCACTAAGTGTAAGCCCTATGACCTTATACTAGGACATACTGACCCGCGTGATCCGACTGACATCGATATTACAGGACACTTATTACAGCAGTATTCACAGTCCCATAGAGAACAGATGAAACAAGTTTATGATCTCATCAACGAGACATCTCTTGCTAATAGGACCGCGATTATTGAAAACCGTAACCGGTCTCGCGAATCTGAGGTGGAGTACCAACCGGACCAACAGATTTTCATTAGTAATCCTTGTGCTAGTAGATCTAAGCTCGCACCTAGATATACACAGGATACTGTCTTAGCAGACCTTCCCATTCACATCTATACATCTAGGAAAAAAGGTCCCATCGCAAAGAATAGTTTAAAACGTGTCCCTAAGTCCGCGAAATTGTTATAGGATGCTGATCCTGCTGCTGACTCTCCTGAGTCCAACACTGACATACGGACAGGAAATAAAACTCGAAGGACTTGAAGACGGACCAGGGTTTTTACCTTTCAAATTAGGCCCCATGCGACTAACAACCCATTATCATACGTTTTTACAATTCATAGAACTTAAAGAAATAGACTCTAACATTAACTTAGTACGGTTGCAACTTACGGAAATAAAACGTAAAGTAGATAACTTCACGTATGCAGTCTACGAATCTCAGCTAGATCACTTATATAACGAATTAAATTACGCATCGCTTCAATTAAAATCTTTAGAGCCAACTCGTTTTAGAAGAGGTTTAGTAGATGGTCTAGGATCAGTTATTAAGAGCATTACAGGGAATCTTGACTATACGGATGCTGTAAAGTACAATGAAGCCCTTTCAGTTCTAAGGAAAAATCAGGATAAGATCGTCACTGAACAAAATCATCATATCAGTCTTAGCAAAGATTGGATGGATGAACAAACTAAAATAATTTCCAAAATTGTAGATAATCAAGTCGCAATAAATAAGACTTTGCTGATGTTACTCGACCCCAATTCGTATCCTCAACGCGAATTAGTTAAAGTTGCAAAATTCGCACAAATATTGGCGATAACTAGCAATAACGTAGGTAGCTTAGTAAATGAAATAAGTAGGTTAGAAAATGCGCTTGCATTCTGCGGCGCTTCGCGCACTCATCATTCAATGATAAGTATAGATGTTATGAAAGGTATGTTAGGTAAATTGAAATCATTTTATACTAAAGATCAGTTATTAGATTTAGAAATTAGAGAGTACTACGACGTTATTAAACCAGCATCGTTTTATAATGGAAATCAATTAGTTTTTGCTTTTAAGTTTCCCGTAGTCTCGCCGCTAGTTTATACTTTATATAGATTGGTTATAGTACCGAACAAAAATAGGCAGGCTGTCATCCCACCTTTCCCGCTCCTCGCTATCACTAGAAATATTCATGTGTACATAGAGGCTGAATGCCCGAAGTCAGGTACGAGGTACATATGCGACGACCAGCTCAACCACCAACTGAAATCTCAACCCGATTGCATCTGTAATATTATCCAAGGAGAAAAGCCCGAAACAAAACCCTGCGAAATGACCACCATCGACCTGATGAAGCCCGCCATGGAGAAACTGGACGACCGCCACTACGCCGTCGTATTCCCGCATCCGACTCAGGTTCGCCTCACATGCGAACGAGAGGAGTACAACACTCTCAACGGCAGCTACTTAGCAACTATACCACATAACTGCAAGCTGCGCACAGATGACTTCACCATCGTCAACGTCAACGATCATATCCATGGACAACCTGTGAAGATAACCAAAATTCCGGTTCAGCCAGATGATGTACCTGCACCCTATACTCTGAAGGTCAACTCCGTCAGCCTGAGAAAGCTGCACGATATTCAAGATAAAATACACCAGCAGGAGACCGTACGGATAGAACAACCCTCAACGTTCTATCATACCACCATCCCCTTCTACGGTGCACTATCCGGTGCACTTGTACTCGCCGCCATCGTTCTATGTCGAAGATTGTACGTACGCCGAACAAAGGAAAACTCGAAAATCGAGATAGAGCTAACCCAGGCAGCCCCAACTTATGCTGTACCAGATTCATCTCAAAATGAAAGGAAGCTGCCAACGACATTTTTTCCCAATCTTCAAAAATAGTCGTTGATCTGAGGGTGGAGATGTTATACCTATCGGTTTAACCCAATTAGCCGATACCTGAAATGAACTCAATTGAACCAACGGATTTTGATGACTTCGCGAGATTGCGACACGACATCGGAGTTTCGCCCCGCGCCGCGTCGCATCGCCACTTCGGTTCACAAATCGAACCGGTCAATACTATAGATTAATTAGATTATAAAAACTATTGTAGAACGTAATTAAATTTATATTCAAAACTCGGTGTTTTATGGGAAACCCAGGCGTCGTTCCTCTTAATTTACGCGATTATTGTTTACCTAGCACCCATAACAAGCTGCTTATGTTTTTGACCAGTGAACGGATAAAACATGGAAGCATTCCTTGCGCTAGAAAATGACCCAACGCAAAGTGTGCTGTTATAATGACATGTGTGTGTAGAAAATGACATAAGCGACCTTTACGATTAACGACAATTTAATCTCAAACATCAAGAGAATAAAGTCTTCTTTTAACTGTGCTCAAGATTTAACAAATTGTTGCAAAATCAGCGACGTAGTTTTGACAAGTAGGTTTATTTGCAATGTTGTGTCAAGTTGCGGGGTTATTTTCTTGAAGGAATGCTTCCATGTTTTATCCGTTCACTATTTTTGATAGACAAGTCAGTGTGGATTGTGGATTGGATAACATTACTTTTATTTTCTACATTCAGTATCTATGTCACTAGCATGTCGAAGTTTGGCAAGACTTATAACCCTTATAATAGCTTCCACTGTTCTTTCTGTTACGTGAGAAAGAACAGTGGAAGCGCACTGCACAAAATTACTAAAGACATCGTTGTCGCCAAACTCACACTAATAAACCGATAAGAAACCGTTGGTTTCATTTGTCCTCATAAGTTTTGTGGCACGCGTGCCACGCTGACTTAACACTACCAATGTTCTTTCTGTTCCGTGGTAGGTACCTATTTATGGCACGAGCATGCAGACTGTCGAAGTCTGACGTTAGACGTCGACAGTCTCGCTTACCTCTTTTGTTGCTCTAAATAGCACACTGCACAAGCAAAGCATGTATAATTAGTTTCTGTGTGCTACTCCTATATCTGCATATATCTACGCCAATCTGAAATCTGACACAATCAGTATAAATGCACCAGCATATATAATATTGGCTACTGGCACATCGATCAGACGGTGCGAGTGCCCTTACTGTTCTAGCCCGGCAACATCTCTAACATGTCAATAACGACTGATTATTTTATTTGATCAAAGTGGATTTCGTGTTTCTGCGCCCATTATAGGCTTATAATATGTTGAAGTCTGACCAAAGTTTCAAATTTGTATTTATTTATGCAAACATGTACTTTTTTAATGCACCAGCATGTAGTATGTATAGTGCATTTTTCTTCTGTAAACACAGACAAGACTTTGTATTTATGTGAGTATAGATAATAAAACAATAAAGTGCGAATGGACTCGCACACTGAGTGTTTCGTACATAACTAATTCGCACAAGGGGATCCTAAAATATTAGATACATCTTTGTAAAGAAAAGTCACGTTTATTGTATGGGAAGCCCTCTTTAATTTATTTTTTATTGTTGTTTCATCGGCAAAAAAAAATCACATTCTGTGAAACTAGTAATTGAGATTCATTAATTTAATTAGGTAAGTATCGTATTAAATTTATATATTTTATTATTAAAGCGTTTTTTAATTTATATATTTTAGTATAAAAATATACTAGACAGACTATAGTTATAGAATGATCAGATGGCAGTCTACTACACACCATGATTCATGTACGTCCCCACTCTATTCGCCACAGAATGAGCCGGAAAAAATGGTTGGGCTTTAATCCGTGGTCTAGCACTGCATGAGGCGCACGCATGACGCATGTTGATGGCAACACAGGGATCTCTAAGATATTTTAATTAGTAGTATCTCATTATATTTCAGAGACTTCATCGCAAAAGCAACCTAAAATCAAAGTGATTCAGCTCGGAATGGTCTGACGAAGAGTGTTCATGTTAAGCATACCTAGTTTAAGAGTGCGTGATATTCACAATTCTTCCGTCCATTTAGTTACTAAATGTACTTAAGTACATGTAATATATTTTTATTTTATGAACTTAAACAGAATTTTATGTAATAACTTTAAGTACAATATGGAAATTAAATTACTTATTACAAGAACGTTTATCTTTACTTGATGTGTCTTTATTTACAAATCAAATTACGACTAATAGGCACGATTATTTTTAGCTATGCATGCAGACTAGGTATGCAGACTGTTGCAAACAATCTAGAGGTAGTATATATTGGGTCTCACACAGTTTTAAATGCAAATTATAGAAAATAAACTAAACTAAACTGCAATACGTACATACGTTCCAAAACACCTTTGTTGTACATACACAAATGGCTTTCCTAAATACATAGACTGTATTCAGGATAGCTATCTTTAAACAGAATGCTCTGGTACTTGCATGTTATGCAAGATATAGTATAGATAATAAACTAAATCGATTTGAAAAATTTTTTCACTGTTAAACTCCTACTTTTGCCCTGATGAACATAGGCTACGAATATTTTCAAAAAAGTTAGGGATTCACATAAAAATTAAATTTTTGTTAAATATCCGTGCTAAGCCGGGGGCAGACCGCTAGTCAGTTTATAAATTTCAAAGCAGTTTTTGAAAATTCTGGCGGATTCATACTTTTTGATATATTTAGAAATAGGTCAAAAAATTTACAATTACCTTCGAAGTTTGCAGAGCGATCCATCTGAAATGTAGATATAAAACTTACTATTATGTCTAGTTTATAGGTCGATTTTAAATGGAAAACATAGAGAAGTCTGTAAGTTGAAGAAAAGTCATCTATCCCATTGAGTGGGATACCAAAAGAAAGTTTCATACTTTTGGAACTTACTTACTCCCAAAACTCCGAAGTAGGTAACTGGTAGGTACCTCCTTCGGAGTTTTGGAAGTAAGTTATAAAAAGGTCGTATTTGTAGTTATAATAATTATTTGCAAAAGTCCGAAACCCTCGGCGCGCGTGAGTACCTAAGACTCTCACTTGACGGATCTGGTTTTTACCTAGTTGCATTATTTCACCTCGTTCCTACCTATCCATCGCAAACAAATTAGGTAGGTACGCAATGTTATATTTTTACCCCACTTGCGAAGGTACCGTTCTCATAGATATGTAGGTAAAGGTAAGGGACATACCTATGTAATTTTTTCAAAACTCTACTCTATACAGAAACACATTTAAATAATCGTGTAGAGGTAAGAACCTTCGTTTAAAGATAAAATCGGCCGATCAAGAGCCGTCTTGATTTTCTTGACTTAGGTAGGTAGGTATATTCCTGCGCTGTGAGTGTTTTAATAATGAAAGTAATTAATAATGTAGGACAAAACTCTGAACCTGCTACGGAACGCAACGCCGCAGATAAAGATGACAAAGATGGTGTGGACTTATTCTCTTCTTATACTACCTACACCAACTACACGATGACGTATAGGAAGAGAACTCCGATGGAGAACGAAACTCCCTCTACGGTCTCCTCGTGACGTTTACAATGGTGGTTAAGAATATATTATAAGGTTTCTGACTTTAAGCACAGTGTACATATAGACAGTGTGGAAACTACCTACAAACGCTCGAAATGGCTCACTCACACAAGCATGCGCATCTACGAGAGCTCTAAGGGGTTTTCCCAGTGCTGTCAGTAGCGGTTGTCGCGTCGCGACGGACGGTCATGCGTAATTTAGTTTTTTGAAAAATACTCGATAATATTGCGTTGTATACAGCTGTGTGAACTCAGTTTCATCGAAACCGGAGCTTTCGTATTTTAAACTTCCTGCTGATTCATATAAGAAAAATGTACTATTATTATTATTGTTATCGAATAATGAGTGTAATTGATCATAATGAATTCTTGAATTTATTTGTAAATCCAGAATGAAGGCGGTTTAAAGGTTGTTTAAAGTCGATAGGTAGAATGAGAATATTTTATACAAAAAATCCTATAGGTAATAAAGAATTCCGACGTGTCGTAGTAGACGCAAGTACTTTTATGTGAATCATTTGTAATAATTAAGAATAAACATAATAAGAAATGTTTTTTAATTACTAGGTAGGAATCGCACGCATTTTCGTATTGAAACACGGTACGGTTTGCTGCCGCTCACGAGCGTTGCCCACGCGCCACCTGCGCTGCAGTGTCTGCGCGCGCCGTAAAGTTACAACCCTATTGCTATAATGGAGCGTAGGTATTTATTTCATCAACTAGGCTTAGTTTCGATACTGGTCATATGTGTACTGTGCTTTAAGTTATTGATCAAAAAATTATCCTAACGATGAAGCCTTTTGATCGGTCTAAAGCACAGAACATTTAATATCCTAACGTCTAAAGCTGCAGGGTAATTATTTTCTCTAGAAGGCTATGAAATAAAGCATGATCTCTCTTGATGTGTTGCCATAAAATGGGCTAGGATGGCCCATGTGTGGCTCTGTCATAGTGTTTTTGACACTGCAGGGCTTTTAGAGAACAAAACAATCAAGCTTTTTATTTATACACTAGGTGGCGTTGCACGTTTTTAAAGTCAAGTGTCAAAATAAAAATCGAAATAATTTTGAGATAACTTGACTTGACTTCTTTGATATGGCAATAATAATAATAATTTTGAGATAATTAACTGTTTCATAAAATGGCAGATTTTTGACACTGAGTTTCTTACAGCCTCATCTATCTGTATCAACCAAGGAACTTATTTGTCAATTTGACACCAACATAAAATAAACCTTATGTGTATGACCCTAAGTCTATTATAGACAATCACTTGGTCAGAGCGAAATCCGGTCCGAGGGAGAAAGAGGATCTTAGTGCCCTGTGTCCCTTTCTAAAGTAGTTTAGTAGAATATAATTTAGGTTAGACTGGCAGCCCGTCAGCCATTTTCATTGGTTGTCATGGTGATCCTGATCAACATGGTGAAATTTAACCGTAATTCGGCGATAAAAAATTAATTTCTTCATTCGGATGCAACAAACATGGTCAAAAAGTGTGCGATTCGAGGTTGCAGAAGCGAATCCTATGCAGGATGCGGTGTTTCTTTCTTCAAGTTAGTATATTTCAATTCTTGAAGTAGGGTGCCCATAATGAACGAAACTCAAGGAACTTATTACCTATAAGTTCCTTGACGAAACTAGATTCAGATTCGACTAGATTCCCCAGATTTAGGCTTTTGAATAAAACTGTTTTATTTAGTAATGTGTAAACCTGACTGTTAATATTTACCAAATAAATATTTATAAATTCTCCACAATGCATTTTACTTTATCTCATCCATCCTTTAGGCATAATCTATACTAATGCATAATTATAAAGCTGAAGAGTTGGTTTGTTTGAACGCGCTAATCTCAGGAAGTACTGGTTCGAATTGAAGTATATTTATCGAGGAAGGCTTTAGGCTACGACGCATTTGGGTTTTAGCACGCTGCGTCCAATAGGAGCGAAGAATAAATGGCTACCCGTGCAAAGCCGGGATGGACCGCTAGTTATTTTATGAAATCAAATTATTGGTTATTCAAGGAAAGAAGTAAGTATTATTATTGCACACCAAAGGAAAGTAACTTATTTGGTTAAGGGGAATCCTAACCTTTGTAGCGAGAAATTATTATTTTTTTGAGGTTTTTCGCGATTTACGGCTTCAATTCTAATCCTCATGTGTGGAAACTGAATTTCCGCCAATTGGACATTAATAAAATTTTAATTAAACACGTAAAACCTCAAAAAAAAAAAATGAGTAGGTATCTACCTAAGTTACATTGTTTGGTAACCCTAATGAAAGGGACAGAGGGCACTCGCTGAAGCTATCTCGCTCGGACCGCGTATCGGCAGCTTGTTCACATTCCAGATTGGGTAAAGTTCCTTGATATCAACCAATTTCTTTTTTTTTAAGGGCAAACAGCCTTTATTAACAAATAAAATTACAATGATCTAACTAAATAAAAACTAGTATTTACAATTGAAACAATTGAGCTAACTGCAGACTGTTGCGAACAAACTACAGGTAGCTCAACTGATCCATATCAATTCAACCAATTCCATATAGTTCGCATTGAAATTTAAAAGCCCTCATTCACAAGTCGACTTGACTTCTTCGATATGGCAACATTCAAAAGTAAATTAACCGACAGCGTCTGTCAAATCCATCTGTCAGACAGACAGCTGCTGTCAAATCTGTCTTACACCAATTTTCCGATTTTCCAATTTCCGTCATGTTTGTTTGTTTGATTTTCGTTTCTATTTCACATCTTCTGATATCTGCTGCACATTAGTTGCTGTCAAAGCACTACGCATTATAAATATGCATTCAGAACTATCTCTCACTCAATCGTGTAATAAAATAAAATGAAGTGACTACCAAACTGTGAGAAATTCCCCCTTCTATCTCTATCTACTAACAAAGTAATGGTCACGGTCAATCATGGGATGTTTACATAGTAAAGAGGAGGCATCAGACCTGCACCCGAATGTGTTCCGCGTCGTGAACATCGACGAGCAGGGCGCGGACCTCGGCGCGGGGCAGCTCGAGATCACAGACACCAGCATCGTCCTGTACCGGGAGGGCCGGGAGGCCACGGTGTGGCCGCTGCAGTCGCTCAGGAGATACGGGTTCGAAGGGGAAATATTCAGCTTCGAATCAGGTACTTAAACATTATTATTGCATTCAAATCTTAAGTTATATACAACCTTTAGGTTTTCTTAGAAATATGTGAATGTGTTTAAAAGCTGTCTTTATGTTTAAACTACCCTTAATTTTCAGGTCGTAGATGTGACACTGGAGAAGGAATCTATGCATTCAAATGTAGAAGAGCTGCCTCATTGTTCCATGCTTTGCAAAATCAGATCCAACAGAGAAACGTAATACATGTCACAGCACCCTACCCCGTATCCCGCATCAACCCATCTCCGCAAGGCCGACAAACCCTGCAGGCCACTGTAGTGCACCGATCCTCCATTGACAATGATCAGCTCGACACATTGAGGCCTGGCATAAATGTGAACCTGACTGCAAATAGCCGGGCTGCAGAAGAAAGAAATGCTAATCACAATTTTAGATCAACCTCCAGTTCAGATATTTTAGAAGTGATGCCCCTCTATCCACGCTCACAGGCCACCAACAACCATGCCAGTAATGTGTATCAGGTCAGAGATTTCAAGAGGGAAAATAATAATAATCAAGATGTAGCCGCTGATTCGATAGCAACCGAATATTCAAATGATTTTAACAGAGATCTTGCCATGCTCAGGAACACACTGAGACAAGAAGGCGGCCTTTTTCAAATAAAAGATGAAGATGAAACTCGATTTGTTGAAAGTGGATATACCAATGGTCATATTGTGAATCGTCAGACAAAGAGTCCTCTGTCCCCAACCCTGAGCACCACCAGTGAGCACTATGCACAGCTGACTTTAGAACAACAAGAGGAGTCAGCACGGTACTACTGCAATGTTGATCTGACAAATAAAACCTTGAAGGAATTCAAAAGGATCGACTCAACTTTTACAACTCCGCCCACACCAGTTGAAAAGCAACATGATGGCTGCAGCTTGTCTTTAGCAATTAAAGAAGTCAATATGAATACATATGCTAATTTGTCCCTCGGCGAGCCACTCAACTTCACAGAGTATAACCAAAAATTTTCAGAATCTGACACCTTCACATCCATGTCACCTGTGGAGGAACTAGAAGTAAACTATGCAGTGCTTGATATTGATGCAAATAAGTGTCTGAAGGTCTCGGAGGATCTCAAGAGGTCTCGGGAAACAGCATCACCTCCTAGCTTTTCATACAGCAGTCCAAAGAACATGAGTGTTGATTCAAGCTCAAGCCAAAGACGTAGCTTCCTTGTGAGCCAGGGCAGTGTGGATAAAACCACTGCTTCTAATGACGGTGCACCTTCAATGAAGAATGGGTACACTACTATTGACTTTGATAAGACTGTGGCCCTGACGTCGGTGGCGGCTGACGCAGCCGACGGCGACGGCGACGGGCCTCGCAAGACGCGCCATAACTCTTGTAACATCATCTGTGGTAGTCCTACACACAAAAATTAAGGCCATTAAGACAAATCCCGTTTGGACGCGCGGAAATTTTAAATTTTCTATGGTAATTTATCTACCTAAGTAGGTAATCTTGCGCTAATTCTGAGCCATTATTATGAAACCATACAATAAAACCCAAGTCAATTTTGATGTTGAAGTCTATTGACATGAAAAGAGTTGTTACAAAATCAACAATGTTAACCTACACTCCAAAACTTTGAGTTGTATTGATCTTTATTTCAGAATGTGTACATAGCTAATGGCTTAGAATAGTTGCAACTACCCACTAGCTAGATAAATACATTGTAATACAAACCAGGAAAACAGGAGGGTTCCTCAAGTAAACATGCTTGTAAAAAGCTGCTTCTTCAAAAGTATGTAATTTTTGGCCGGCCATAGGTTGGTGCAGTTCATAAGTAAAAATTGTTGTGAATATTATCTTGGAAAACAGCTTTTATCTACTCAAAACAGACTCAAATGTGACAAAGATATGCCTATTTTGTTACAAGATATAATTAGGTGAATTCCAACTGATCAAATTAAATTTAATTGTATGTTCTAATGTGGTAGCTATTTTTGTATTTAAAGTTAGGTGTTTATGCTACAAAGTTTATTGTAAATATTACTTAGCCAAAGTGGTTATGCCAAATACAGACCCCATTGTGAAGAGTGCATTTTATAATGAATGTTGCATAATACATTGTACTATTTAAGTGATATAGTAGGTAAGATCAAATATTGGTTTTGTAGTATGAAGCCAATTACGAAAACAATGATTTATGAGGCTGGTTACTGGTTTCAGTGCAAGGAAATACTAAAATAAGATGTAAGAATCAAAAATAGTTGTCAAAAGTATGCCATAAAGATGTG
This sequence comes from Eupithecia pulchellata, assembly GCA_963931895.1. Classification (NCBI taxonomy): domain Eukaryota; kingdom Metazoa; phylum Arthropoda; class Insecta; order Lepidoptera; family Geometridae; genus Eupithecia; species Eupithecia pulchellata. The sequence goes on from OZ007530.1 coordinate 198,610, forward strand.
CCACTGCTAGGTTTATTTGCCACAATGTGAATCCCTGTTTTGTTCTCAATACATTGCACATTGAAAAAGTAGCCAACAATCAATCTACACTACACAGAGTTGTGACGTGATATTAGATACTTGAGATAAGAAAACACCTACTTTTTGTTTTTACTACAAAATGTATGTTAGATTATTTTAATTACCAAAGACTGTAAGACTATTGATAGTAAATATCATAATTTATTTATAACGGCACTTGTTGTTCATTTATAATATTGCTAAAGCACAACCGGCTTGCAATTATGTTGTTTTGCAAGATTGATGTAGAATTAATATGTATGGTTGTATAAAAATATACATTGCCGAGAGATGGCGTCAGTTGTTGTAAGTATAGAAAAAACAAGTAGATTAGCCGTATTATATTGTAATGTATGTATGTAGTGCAATACTACATGTGCCGCTGTCCCGTAGGTAATTTATGAGGCTCAAAGAATCGTTAGCAAGTAGTTACCGGTAACTAATCAAAATCATACTACCTAGTGTTGTTTATGTACATAGTAGATAGTGGTGTTGCCTGCTCTCCAAACAAATACCAGTTCATATAGATCTTAAAGTACAGTCACCAGCATAAATATATGACTATGGGCAGCGCTGCAAAAATATCTGATCATCAATTGAACTTATAATTATGTGACGATACGTAGGATGTAGAAATATGTGATGATTTACATCCGGCAAAATAATCTTTTGTTTTGTAAAAGCATAATATCGGATCACGTAAAGACTGCATTAATATCTGATACAATTAGCAGTAAGAAATATCTCAACAATCTGCAAGAATGAACTTTATATACCTAAGCATAGAGCCGTGATTTGAACGAAACAGTATGACGCTTCTTGAAAAGAGCATCAATCTGTCATTGGATATTGCCGCTCACGTCTCACGTTTTAAGTCATTATTTTAGCATTTTAGTCGTCGGTGGCCAGTGTTATGTTATGATTATCTATCAAAAACTCCTTCGTGTATGACCGTTGACATGACATTCGAAGATTCAAAAAGCCACCATTATAACCATACCATTTTAACCAATGTAATCTCCTTGACAAAAACTCTTCTTTTATCAAATGCTGACATCAACATTTCCCACCGCAGCGTTTAATAAACTAGAGGTCCGCCCTGCCTTCGCACGGATATTAAACCAAAACTTCAGATATATTTTACACACTAACGCGTTATGTTTCACAGTTTTCTTAAGGATCCCTTACTTTTTAGCAGTATTGGGGTTTTGACACTGGACTTGGGACTGGCCGTAGAGAAAAAGCAAGCAGCGGAGCCATAACATAACAAGAAGTTGAATGTATTGCGCACGTATAATTATTAAACTTTACATGCGGATCCCTAATTTTTTTTAAATATTCTATCGCATGTTCATCACGGAAAACTTAGAATTCTAAAGGTGAAAGAATTTTTCAAATTTTGTCCACTAGTTTCGGAGCCTATTCAATTCAAACAAACAAACAAACAATCAAATCTTCACTCCTTATAATAACAAATTCTTGTATTCATATTTATATAAGTAAAACGAAATCTGCTGAAATAATGTCATAACATAAAACGTGAGACAGCGATATCCAATGACAGGTTGATACTCTTTTCAAGAAGCGTCAAACTATTTCGTTCAAATCACGGCTCTATGCTTAGGTATATAAAGTTCATTCTTGCAGATTGTTTAGATATTTCTTACTGTTAATTGTATCAGATATTAATGCAGTCTTTACGTGATCCGATAATTATGCTGTTACAACGGTGCAAACGATTATTTTGCCGGGTGTAAATCATCACATATTTTTACATCCTAAGTATCATCACATAATTATACCTTCAATCGATAATCAGATAATTTTGCAGCGCTGCCCATAGTCATATATTTATGCTGGTGACTGTACCTATGACGTTGTAAGAAAATATAAGTTGAATATTATGTTTGCACAACCTCATTGGCGCGGCGGGTGACGACGCAGGAGGTTGCAGGTTCGATTCTCGCTTGGGACGAATATTTGCACGTTCTGCAGATATTTGTTCCGGGTCTGGTTGTTTTCAATGTATAAAAACAAAAACTATCTTGTATTAGGTATATTAGTTATCTAGTACCTAATAGATGATGATTAAGTATGGATTAGCCAGCATCACTACTTTGTAACTATATTTATTTTTAAACAGGAATGATGTGCGTTCCTATTCCTACCTACCAAATGCAGCTTCTTAATAGCCCGTACCTAAGAACACAAGATATAATTTAAGGAGCTATTTAATGTGATTAAAGGTGAAAATAAACGAAGTTGCGATTAAATTTTGTTTTAATTAGCAAGGAATGTGAGAACTCGAGCCCGAGGTGTAATTATTCAGTGCTCGGCGTATCAGGCGCTCTCGCTGTGGACACGACAGTGTGTGCATTCATAGCGACTGGCTCGTACGACTCACTCCGTAGTGACTGGCTGGAGTACAAAGTAAAGTAAAGTAAAGTAAAGTAAAGTATCGTTTATTGCATGAAATACATGTTGGTACAGCTGGTGTTGTTAAATCTATGTGGATCAATGTATTTCTACCTTTACGGTGTGCAATGTCAGTATACAATAAAAATAATTTAATAAATTTTATATAAATTGTGCAATAATGATAAAATAAAAACTTAAATTCAAAACTAATTCTACATAAAAAAAAAAAACATTTAAAAAAAAAAAAAATGATCATGAAGCAGAAAAATCTTTGTCAGTTAAAAATTCACTAATGGTGTAATAGCATTTACTCAAAAGAATTGTTTTCAACTTCCTCTGAAACTCCATATTCGGCAGTAGTCTTATGGATTGTGGTAATTTATTATATATAGAGGGTGCCATAGCAAAGATACTTTTGCTCATCATTTTTGTTTTTCTATTTATAGAACAGACTTTATTGTTGTCACGCCTATTGCGCACAACAATATCGCAAGGTCGGCCGAAAAGATTTGGATTATTCTTAACAAACATAGCTGTCTCTAAAATATATAGTGATGGTAGAGTCAAAATTTTATACTTGAGGAAAAATGTTTTACATGAGTCGGTTACTTTAAGGTGGAACATGGTTCTAAGGCAGCGCTTCTGATACTTAAATACTTTTACAACATCTGTCGAATTTCCCCAGAACATTATGGCATATCTGATATTAGAGGCAATTATACCATGGTACGCAATTAGTAAGGTATCTATGTCTACTATCGGTGCTAATTTGTATAGGACGTATGCTGAGCTGTTGATTTTCTTACAAAGAGAGTCTATGTGTGATTTCCAATTTAGTTTCTTATCAATATTTACCCCTAGAAATTTTGTATTATCCACCTCTTCGATTTCGTTATTGTTGTAATAAATGTCAATTGGTTCTTCAGCTGCTTTGTCGCGTTGTCTAAAATGTATGATCTTTGTCTTGTTTATGTTAATTTTAAGATTATTATTATTTAACCACTCTATAATTACAACTCTATAAAATGGTGCCCAGGAATCTTATAGAACCCTTGGCTAAAGGATATTTGCTTATGACGAGTAAGTTTGATATTATTATTGTAAAAAAATTATCATGAATTCATGATAAAGAAAATTTTCAGCAGTCAACGTGATAATTTGGAACATGAGAGCGGGGTGGGGGATACTGTAGAGAGTGCACCTGTGTTTGAGAGTGGGGAATAGACAGTGTAGATACCTGCGCGCACGCACACATTTCATAATTATTTGTTCCGCATTCGCACAACAAACGGCCGTCTCCGTTGTGAACGTGTAGGTAAATTTAACTTCATCATAAATTCACAGAATTCCTGCCAGGTGGGATGACGATCTGCGAAAGACTGCTGGCAGATGCTGGATGCGCCAAGCTGAAGACAGGGCGCTATGGCGCTCATTAGAGGATGCCTATGTCCAGCCACTGCTGGATTCCACTGACTAACATGGGCTGATGATGATGATGATAAATTCACAAATCTTCTCACTTTGTCAGGTAGAAAAAATAACCATACTAATACTACCCATCGAGTATACGTACCTACTCGATGATACTATCTTAGACAAAGAGGAAAGATAGGGATCCGTATCAAAACTTCAATAATGTAACCCAAGTTTGAAATGATTGTTACTCGTACGAAGCCGAGGCAGACTGCCAGTAGATAAACCTAGTATTGCTCCCTAATATACTTAGTTCTTAAAGGTCTTTATTTGCAGATATCCTGAGCACAGTTCGTATAGACCAGCTGATTGTGCCAGAGGTGATAGCGAGCGACTGCGCCGCCGCCGTACTGGAGTGCAAGTACGGCGGCGCGGGAGATGACGTCACTGTACGCTGGCTCCTAAACGGGTCGCAAGTCTACGAGTGGAGTCAGGGGAACGAGCCTAGTGTTAGCGGACTGCTGGAGGAGAGAGTTGACCTGTCTTATAGGACGTCGGGTAAGGACAACCTGCATTACCTCCCTCTTATCTTTCTTGTAGCTATGAACATGAGTGTTCTTTACTAATACCGCAGATATCAAACTAAAAAAAATCGATTTCGGCGGGACTTCCCAAGTAGCATTCGGGGTTCTATATAAGATGTCTAGTAGTTCACATGTACTCCACAAGCTGTATAAGTAAGCTGTATAAGAGCTGTATAGCTTGCTATAATGCTCTTATAGAACCAGTTTGGGCACAACTTAGACAGCCTTAAGTTCACATTGGCTGTACATTAGCAGTATAGTAGCATTATAATAGCATTTTAAGCAGTAACATCGGACATAAGTCAGCCTTAAGCTGACTTACGGCACTATATGGGACGCAGTGTGAACCATACAACGTGTAATAAAGAGTAACAAGTGGCTAAATATACAGCCTTCACAGTTATAAAATCCCACAATAGTACTCAGGTGCTACCTAAAATTCACTTGTGTACTAAATTACTTCTTATTTCAATAATTTATTCCTTTTTAGTTTTATTTTGTGTGTTGATGGCCATCAAAATAACTCCAGCGGATTAAATAGCAAATTTTATGATAACACGTAAGTATACTGTTTTAAATACTTAATAATAGTGTAAATGTCATGGGAATGCAACTTTATCGTGAAATGTATACATATTTACAGCTAAAATATTCACGCGCCTCTGTAAAAACGCGATATTCATTTTAAAATATTTAAAACTGGCTGAGAGGAAATCTAGGATTTTCAGTTTTTGATATTATATTGGCATTATAATTATACTACAGTAATAAATTATAGCATGAAACCAAAAATCAATCGCTCTTTCTGCGTATTTTGTGTAATCTGCATTATAATTTTGGAGATTTATTTGGTAAATATTTTAGGTTACGTAGAACAAAATGGTGGAAATGAAATACGGCTATGTGAACTATTATAACTCCAATTTAATGCGGTGAGCGTATAATAGGTTCACATGTGTTCTGTTAGAATGCTGTTACCTATATTGAGTTCCACATTTATACCACTACAGATCCAATGTCTTTATATGTATTCTAAAGTGAACTTAAGTACAGCTTTTAGATGTAGTTCAGGTCAATTGTGTCGTTCAATATACTGGAAATTTTAGAGATCCGCAATAATAATTATTGTCCGTAAAATCGCCTATCCCACATACCTGAAGTACAATTAATATTTTGTAACAAACTAACAAGCGACTCATCAACCGCGGATGTAAATCCACCTATCTAATTCTATATAAAAATTAACATTGGAATAAAAATAACAGAACCTGCAAAGTTTTATTATCATCGTATAAGACAAGAGTTATGATTTTTTGTTTGTTTCAGATGCCGAGTGCCTTCAACGCGGGACGGACTCAACAAATGGATTCTACTGCTGCTACTGTTTCTTATGTTATGCATCATTTTTAAGATTTGCCTAATTATAATTACATAATAAGAATAAATAGAAAAAATATGCTGATTATTAAAATTATAAACTACCATTGATGTTTATTATTAATGATTAATAATGCCTTCATGTAGTCCACATTTAGTCCACATGTAGTCCTTTTAACAGCCTACAGTGTACATGCGAACCATTTAAACACTTCTGTACAGATAGTAAAAATAGGTTATTTTAATGATCACAAACAAGTCCTACTACAGCAACTAGCTGTATAACAGTCTAAAACAAGTAAACATAACAGCCTTTGGATTTATAAATGACCACGTGTGTTCTATTAAAATGCTAGCTCTATAACATCGTACAAGTAGGCCGTTAAACAGCGGTTGCCGTATCTCTACCCCCTTGTAATGCTCTTAGTCAGACGGCTGACTAAAGGATAGTTGTTAGAGTATTATAACGCCAACAGTCGTATAAAAGTATAACTCTAAACTCCTATAAGTCCCTTAAACAGCTATAGGTGTTATTAATTGCAGTAATGCAGCAACTGTAATAAAGCTTCAAGTACACCTGGGAACTAAATGTGTACTCTTAAATGGAGTAAAATGCTACTTGGGTTGAACCCTCGGCCTTATCATTACGGAACGTGCTAACCAACTGCGCTACGAAGTCAAGTAGGTACCTACATGCCGAAATCGAGAATTTTTCGGATATTATTTCTTAGAGATTACGACCGCTTAGGCCCTACTGGACTATAATAACAAAAAAATTATAACCAAAATAATCATGAAATGAGCGAATTACGTGATGTAGTCCCATATTTATCTGTAATCGGATTGTCTAACATAACCATGTTTCAGCTGTTCCAGTTGTCCAGAAGCACAGCCTCCGCATCCTGGCCCTGACTCCGGAACTCAGCGGAGACTACACCTGCGCGGTGCACAGTCGGGGCCAGGAGGCGACGATGACCAAGACCATGATTGTTTTCAGTTAGTTTCACATCTTCTTATTTTAGAACTTATTGTGTCAGAGTTATCTAAGCGTAACGTAAAAGTAAACGTATGTTTTTAAAAAACTCTTACGCCAAGATAACTCTTTAAATATATTTGAACCCTTAACTGATAAGACGAGACTACACTCGACGATGCAGTGCACAATATGTAGTCTACATATTGTGCTTTCGAGACCAGATTTACTATTGTATCTGCTACCTAACATTTATACAGTCTCGCACAGGAGTGTATTCTTTCTCCGCCCGACGCCAGCAACTCTCTAACCTGCGGCTCTATTGTCTAACTCAACTGGTAATATCGTAATCGGCTTCAGATTGGCATTTCAAACCTAGCCTGGACTTCGATTATCACTTTCATATTGTGTAGGTAAATAGCTAAAACTGAAGACCACTTGAATACCTTAGACAATACCGACAACATTCTGACTGGGTCTACAACTGGTTTGAAGTTCACTGGTAATGGATTTCAAGTTAGACAATAAGGCTGCAGTTGACTACCTAGACAATACCTACAACATTCTGACTGGGTCTACAACTGGTTTGAAGTTCACTGGTAATGGATTTCAAGTTAGACAATAAGGCTGCAGTTGACTACCTTAGACAATACCTACAACTTTCTGACTGGGTCTACAACTGGTTTGAAGTTCACTGGTAATGGATTTCAAGTTAGACAATAAGGCTGCAGTTGACTACCTAGACAATACCTACAACATTCTGACTGGGTCTACAACTGGTTTGAAGTTCACTGGTAATGGATTTCAAGTTAGACAATAAGGCTGCAGTCAGTGCCGGTTTTAGCACTACCAGCGCCCTGGGCGAGATTTATACGGCGCCCCCTAACTGCAATCCCAACCGACGATATGAAACAAGTCGTCATGTTCGAGTGTAACTATTCGGGGGGGGGGGGGGGGGAGGTCGAGCCTTTGACCCGCCCGAGTCAACATGCATCATCTTCATATGCTAGTCCGCGGTTGGACATAAGAAATGAATAAAATAACTAATTAGTAAATATCTTTCGCAAGTCGTTGTCGTACCTGGGTCTAGCCTTGAATATGTAGGTACCCTAACTTTATCAAATTCATTCTGAAACTGTTTAAAATTTTCCTTTTTACCTGGTCCGCAAAAAAAAGGATCTATGGTGTATTTGCAGCATAGCGTGGATTGGTATAGTACCCGAAGAGGTTTTCAACCAAAAACCTTCCATAATAAACTGTATAAAAATTCCTTGTGAGTACCTAACGGCGAGCGGAGCGAGCCGCGATTTTTTTTAATGTTATCGGATTTTTCCTATATTTTGTAAATAATTATGCAAGAGTGTGACAATACCTACATATGATAGGGAGAGCTCCGAATATTTCAAAGACTGCGATGATTGGTAAATTTGGAGTTTGGTGTGGTGTGCCAGCAATAAAGACAAAAATGTTAGAAATACAAAAGAGGCTAAAAAAGAAATAACTTAATAAACATACTAGTATGAAAAAATAAATAACAGCGAGTGGAACGAGCCTTCACATATTGTAGTGTTTGCAGCCTTTGGAAATGGTTGAAAATGAATAGGTACATTATAAATGTCAGTGAGTGGAGTTTTTTGAAAATTAAGAACAAAATAACTCCTACTACCGCCTAATTTGATATTGACATATTTCCGAAAGGCAAGTAAAGTATAGTGACCAAAACGCTAAAAAATGAACGGCGAGCGGAGCGAGCCGCCTTTTTTTATAACTTTATCGGATTTTCTGTAAAATAGAATCAAGAGTGTGACAAAAGATTATGATTACCGAACCCGAAAATTTTAGTGGCTTAGCGGTGGTAATTTTGAGGTTTGGTGAAAATGACAAAAAAGTTTAGATATAAAAAAAGAAAACCGGAAGCCTGTTAAAAAGCTAAGAAAATTTTAGAATGAACGGCGAGCGGAGCGAGCCGCAAAATTTTTTGTGACATTTTCGGTCGCTAGCAAAAAGCTTAAAATAATATTATGTTATGACTGGCTTTGCCAAACAGAACGCGTTAGTAGCGATGCGTTTTAACGTCGCGCTCATCGAATTGACTTTAGCGTCACGCTCCTTCGCAACGTAGGGTAGGTTACCATTCACCAGAGCGTAGTGTAGATAGCTAGCAGCAAGCAGTCTTTGGAAATATTATTTGCTTTTGAGATGTCGAGTGATTCAGATGAGGAAGAATTATTACTTTTATACGCTTTATCACGATCACAGAGAAAAAGAATATGGGTGCACGACATTAATAAAATTTGTTCCCACATTCTTGCCCTTAATGCCATGTTTTTATAAGAATTATCCTTCGTATTATATAAACAGGGGTGTTTCCGAACCAATTCTATTAGCTTTTCACTCATATTGTAGTATTTTAGTTGGATGTTACAAACAAATTTTGTAAAAAAAATACAACGCCCGGCATCAAAGCGTCCTAACGCCGCGACAGAACGTTGGGTACGGCTAGCGCCGCCGCCGCTCTGTGTGACAGTAAAGTACCGCCACAGTACAACACAGTTCGGCGCTATAGCGCGGCGTCAACTTAGCGCCCTGACGCGGCGTTCTAACGCGTTCTGTTTGGCAAAGCCTTTATATACATAACAGAAAACGGGGGGAGCGATTCAATTACGGCAAAACAAGAAAATAGGTAGGTACCTTATCCATCCATTGATTTACGAAATTCAAGTAATGTGAATGCGATGCGAGCACCTAACTCACTTACATACAATGTAGGTACACAATAGGAATCGAATGGCACGGAGCGCAAGCGAGCCATCGACGACGCGCCAAGCGCTCAAATACGAATTTCGACGAAATTTTTTTTTGTGATTTTAAGGAGAATAAGCAGTGTGAGGGCTTACGCACTATAATTAATGGTTAGTTACACAACAGGATTACTTTATGCGCATTGCTATCCATACATTTGGATACAATTTTTGTGAGTCGCGATTTTTGAAAAAAAATTAACCAAATATAACATGAATTCTCTCTTATTTAAACTTAAAAAAGAGATAGATAATGTTTTTCTCAATGGTCGGGGATTCCCGGTAAAATTAAATGCATGCAGTGCAGTGCTCCGTTTTAACACTTCTTTCCATTTTAGTGTTGCCAATATAATCTTTTTTCGTATTTATTTTTTATCTACGAGTAAGTAGGCCTCGTTTAATGAGCGAGAAGAAAAACAAGGGGCGCCTGCGGCGCCCCTTTATGTCCGGCGCCCCGGGCGGTCGCCCAACCGCGCCCTACCCTAACGCCGCTACTGGCTGCAGTTGACTACCTAGACAATACCTACAACATTCTGACTGGGTCTACAACTGGTTTGAAGTTCACTGGTAATGGATTTTAAGTTAGACAATAAGGCTGCAGTTGACTACCTAGACAATACCTACAACATTCTGACTGGGTCTACAACTGGTTTGAAATTCCCTGGTAATGGATTTCAAGTTATATGTTAATGTAGAGGTATAATGTTTGTCGACGTGAGCCTCGGGATAATGACGATGTACGTCGTGTCTCCAGGTCCGGAGCAGGAGTTTGAGCTGAGCGTGTCGCCGGCGGGCGCCGAGCTCGCCGTCAAGTGCCAAGCCAAGCATCTGCATCCTCAGCCGGACCTCACCATCGAATATAACAAGTAGGTACATATCTTGAACGTATACACAAGGGGGGGGGGGGTTATAAATAATAATAATAAATAATGCTGGACAATCCACACAGCATCATCTAGCCCCAAGCTAAGCAGAGCTTGTGTTATGGGTACTAGATGACTGATATATACATACTACAATATTATTAAATAAATAGATATTTTTTATTATACATAGAAAACTACCAGAACCCCTGAACAAATATCTGCAGATCGTACAAATATTTGTCCCGAGGCGAGAATCGAACCCGCAACCTCTTGCGTCGCAGGCGGACCTTCGCCCACCGCGCCACAGTGGTCGTTCCCACCTAAAAATCTGATATGTATATCGTTTTCAACAAGTAAATCCTTGTAGGCCTCCAATGTGGTCTTTCACCAGGGTACCGATATCACAACAGCAGCAGCATATCTGGCGTATTGGCGCGTACTATGACGCCGAGTGTACTGCGCTACTGCCAGCAGTACAGTCGGCAGCACGCGGCGCGGGCGCGGGCGCGGGCGGCGAGGAGGTGGCCTGTCGGCTGCGGATCCCACAGGTGGACTACACAGCCATCACCAACAAATACGTGCACGTGGATAGGTTAAGCGGTACAGTTATTCAATTTTTGTTCTTTATATTTAACAAAAATATCAAAATTTAACAATTTTTATACTGTTGGGTTAAGTTATTAAGTTTTCATACGGATTACTTTATAAAAATAGTCAGATTCAGATTCAATAACTTTATTTCTTTAGGCTTACAAAATAAGCACTTAGACAAGTCAAATTTTAAACAGATAATTATTATAAAAAAGAATTAATATGTTATTGATTTCTCTTCACTTCAATTTTTTGTCCACTAGTGGAAGAAGTGAAAAAGAATCTCTTTATTCATTCGGGATAATGTAGAATTCTAATGGAGAAAGAAATTTTCTAATCAGTCTAGTGGCTTCGGAGCCTATTCAATTCAAACAAACAAAAAACAAATCTTTCCTCATTATAATATTTGTACAGACTTTATGCAGCGGTTGTGCCACAATCAACGTCTCAGCCTTTTATTTACAATTCTGTATTTTTAAAACCTTTAACCTGTGATTTTCAAATTCTCTTTACTTATATGCTGTCATTTGTTTCAGGTAAGCTAAATAACGATGGATGCGCTTTACCAAGGTTGAATTGTTTTCTAGCCATTTTTTTCGTGATCTTTTTAATTTGTTAACTGAACAAAGTAGAGAAACATGACACCTTCAACAATACGTATGAATTGTTGAACTTTCTTAGTTTCGATGCTACGTAAGATATATTCAACATTATTTATTTTATACTTAACACTAGAACTATGATATTTACTAGGTAAATAAACATCATGTATAAAAATATCATGCCGTGTGGTGCCGGCATAGAATTTCACCACCCCAACTCTTCCCGTGGGTGTCGTAAGAGGCGACTAAGGGAAACACAGCGGGGGGCGGGCAGCAGCGCCCTCTGCAGAACAACTACACCGAACTGCGATCCCCAACCCGCATGCCCAGCGTGGGGATTATGGGCAATAACCCCCAAATAATGATGCAATCTATGGCGCTCATTAGGGGAGGCCTATGTCCAGCAGTGGAATATTATAGGCTGGTGATGTTGATGTTAATAAAAATATCATCATAATTAAATTATGGCATTTTATTTATTAAGTACCCGACTTCGAAAAATGAGGAAGTTTGTTATTCATGTATGTTCATCGATTATGAACCGATTTGCATGATTATTTTGCGATTGAATCTATAGGGGATGATCCCTAGGCGGTCCCATAAATGTATTCCCAACGGACTAGTATTTGTCTCATTAAAAAAACAGTTTTAAACTAAGAGAATCCAAGATCTTTATTAGTATCTTCAAATAAATCTAATTATAGCTATAAAATCTTGAAGTAAAAAGAAACACAAGTCTGTTATAAAAACATGTATTCAATAACCAGAAAATTAAATCAACACTTAGAATAGTATTATCACATTAGTTCAGCGCAGTGCCACCACGAGCGCTGGCGTCGCCACCAGAAGCAACCAGGGTGCGCCGGAGTGCCCGCCCTGGCCTGCTGAAATTAGAATACAGTTATATTCACTTATATATATTATATACGGTATCTAATAAATAATAAATAGAGGGTGATGACTTTTTGAATGATGATAGACCTTTTGAACAGAATTCACGGGATTGATAATGGGTAGGATGTGATTTAGGAATCCTGGGATTTTCGTAGGAAAAAGCACAACAATAGATCGATTTCCATGGCTTCTACTGTTAAGTAAACATGGAAAACGATCCATTCGTTATTTTTTTTATTAAGGTATATAGGTTTATCACCATACAGGTTTCTTTTGTTTACTCTTTGCCATGAATCTTGATGATTTACGTAGGTACGTGGAAAAAGTAGCGCAGTAAAAACCATTATAAATTCAATAATAGTATTAGAAAAACACACATTCATTAGGTTTTAAATATTTTTAAAGTAAAGCATGAACGCCGCACAATATTAGTGTAGTGTTGGTAATGCTTGTTAAAAGTTATTATAATAAATCAACAATAAACTACACAAATAACATTAGTGTCCATAAAGAATAAAATAAACAAAATACAAGAATTTTATACTGCTTTGAGTTTTAATATAATATAATTAGGTAAGTACCTACCTAACTACATACATACCTACCTAGCTTCATACTTTTCGAAAACATTTTACAGAATCTGAATAAGTTTATATTTTCAGTAAATAAAAATAGAATGTTTAAAATTAACGAGTTTTCTTTCGATGGGACGAATAGGTACAACTCAACCTTAGACTATGAAGTTATCTATGTCAACAAACTTGGCAACACTTTTTCGCCAATATTTATTTGGATCGTAAAGAGACGGCAATATCAATCAACGGGACCTTCACTATCACCGCTAGGTGCAAAAATCGGTAAATGAAGATCAGTATCAGTAAATAAATGTAGAAAAAACTGATAAATGTAGAGCCCTTTTCTGCTAACCCTGTCACTTCACTGCGACATAGTACGTATCATCGGAGAATCAACACTAAAGATACGCTTTCAGTTCTATCTGGCGATTCTTCCACGACAGCATAGCATCGTCACAGTGCAGCGATAAGTAGAGCAGAATCAGGCTGTAGATGATATTTAGAGCGAGATGGAAGGTGTTCGCAAGTTGACTTACTCCCTTCAAGCGGTTCAGTCTCCGTGGTGGTGTCTACGTCGGTGGCGTCCTCGGGAGGCGCCGCGGGCGTGCTGGCCGTGCCTGCGCCCCACAAGCGCTAGTTAGTAACATCCAACAACAAGACATACAACAACACATGTCAGTCGAGGGCACACGCGCAAGCCTAACCTACGCCAGGCAACATCGGACACGACCACGGAAGATCAGTTATTATAGTTGCGTAAGGTATAACTTTAGTTGGAGTTGAATAGGTACCTAATGCATTGGTGTCAATTGCTAGCAACAAAGATAAAAACTAATTAGTTTAAACAACATAAGGATTTCTTGTTCGCTTCATTACCTTATAAAGGACCTAAACAAAGAATCAAAGTGATCACTTTACGTGATTAGTGTTTTTTGTAACGTGCTGTAGTTAAGGTCTAAAGGAAATAAAGCACTTTGATTTTGATTTTCGAATATACTGACGATTTGTTTTGGGTCGTAGGTAGGTACAAACAGTGACGGCAACATTTTTTGGATAGAAACTTTTAGGTTCGGTCAACATGACATAATTATAAGAATCACCATCATTATTATTAGGAAAAAATCTATTAGGTACTTCGTTCTCATAATTTGGGGCTAGTGATCCTGGGAATGAAAATGCCGTTATTTATTTAGACTACGGCAGAGACAATAAGATTGTATTTTCAATAATCCGTTTTAGGTATTTTCTAATTAAAGTGCTCATATTGGCAATTTTCGATCGATTTTGAAAAACAAATTGTAGATTCGCTGTTAGATAGTACATACAGATTAATATAATGCGGATCGTACACCAATAAACATTTATTAGATTGGGGGCTTACTGGGGGTCTCGAACTTTTTGATGCTAGGGTTTAGTTTTACTAAATAGGCTACCTACTACTTATTAATTGTTGTTTCCTGCAACCTATTCCGTCAACTCGTATCGCATCCGATGTTGCATTTATACACAAATATTATATAGGTATGCATTATAAGAACAGTATCAGTCTACCAACCAAGACACGTCCCAGCCATTTCATGTTATTCTGCCTTCGTATGCAAACTCCTTGCGTAAAATACAATACACGTAAACATGCTGCGACCATTCCGCTTGCATAGCGCACCTTCAGTTACTCATTTATACTATATTAGTACTTAAGTAAATAAATATAATTCATCTGAGTATTTTATTTTATAAGTTTTATTTTTCCTGTTTAAAAAAGGGGTAGGTACATTTATAGATTTATTTTTCTCGGAATATCGCATAAAGTTCCGGATTTAAATTTTAAGTAAACCTAAAGTTTAAATGGATCCCTTGATTTTAAAAGACTCGTGCAGTACCTAGGTACACAAACATTTTTTTTTAGTGAATTTATATTTTAGATTCGTTTGGTTAGGACCAGGTATATAATATGTCTTCTTTCAATCTTAGAGGATCTCACGAAATGAGGTGAAAGGTGGATTTGTAATTTTTTTGCATTAAGATTTTGTTCTTTAATTTTGATTATTGCCAAAGACAGCAATTTGGCTTTGCAATATAATGAAAGTCAAAGCAAAATTGCTTTAATTCGTCTTTTCGAATTCTTTTCAAAACAGATCAGAACGCCCGAATACCTCACATCGTTTGATCCTCCAAAGGACTAGACATCGAATCGCAGCCGAAGCGATGGCGCCGCGCAGGCGATTTGAGGCAATGCAACATTTCGGTCTATAAATATTTCCAGCTATTCCTTTGTTACCGACTAGTAAACAAGAGAGTAGGCAGTCTGTGACTGACCAGACTCGTAGACGACAGTGTCGGAGTAGAGCGGGTGTGCCACGGCCGGGTCTTCGTACAGAAGGTCGCAAGAGATCGCCGCGCCCTCCGCCTCGTACAGGCTGGCGGACGCGTTGCCGAATATCGAGTACAGCCCTCTGTTGTCCGGCCCAGAGATTATCTTGGAGACCGTGGTTTCGATACTGGAAAGATAATCAGAAGGTTTAACAAAGAAATGTGTTAGTATCTGGCACAGCGCATCAGCATTGCCATAAGCGAGGCAATGCAGCCAGCATCTTGGGGACAGACACTTCCAACGGTATTGATATGGATCAGTTGAGTTACCTGTGGTTTGTTTGTAACAGTCTGCAATTAGCTCAATTGTTTCGATTATAAATACTAGCTCTTATTTAGATTATAATTATAAAAATAAAACTAGTATTCAAAAAATTTAGGCATGAATATACTCAATTCGTAATTAACTTAATAATTTTAATTCTCATTGGATTATGGAAGTAATAAAGTGTTCTAATATATCATCATAATAAGATTTCACAAAGTAATTTTAGAAAGATACAAACGAACAGTATGTTCCGGTTTCGAGTTTTTTTATTACTGTTAAAATGCCACTCCACAAGCTCTGCTCCACTTGTGTCTAAGGGCTGTATGGGTTGTCAAGCATTATTTATTAATTTATCTTTCATTACTGTGTTCGCCGTAAAGAGAAGGGAAGGCACCCTATTATAGATGCAGGAAATTCAGCTCTACAGCAGTCCAGTGCAAGATACTAGCTTAGTGTAACATAAATAGATTTAATGTCAGAACAATATTCATGAATATGGTAAAGGAACACTGTTTGTCCTGCTGTCACTAACCACATATTTGTTTTCCTTTTATAAAATATAGATATTATGTATTTATATAAGTATGATTATGTATTTAGATAATTATATTATTACATAAGTAGGTATTTGTATGTAATGTACTAATAATTTATTAGAATTTTGTACAAACATAGTGATGCACACAGATCCCCATGTGAAATCCAACGATCCTATTCATCCTCGGTTGTCTGGTAGAGATCGCTCTTGAGCGATAAGACCGCCAATTGTCACAAATATTATAATTTTTATTTGGTTTATTGATTGATTTGTTAAGTGTGCAATAAATAATTTTCTATCTAACTATCTAATGTGAATATTATCTGTTCCGATGACGTCACCGTGGGTAACGCCCACCCGTGGGCACAACAGTTACCCGTTAAGTTTGAGCAGGAGGTCGGGCGCGGGCGCGACCTCGCTGGCGTGGCACTCGATCCTCACTTCGGCGTCCGCCTCATCCTCTACTAACGACACGTTCAGCTTCGGCCCGCTGCCCGAACCTGAAACGATACAATACTCTTAAGAAAGCCCTTTACTCGATAGATGCTTACATTAATGATACTAATGCTTAGCCAGATGTCGCTCCATTCCACACCGATAATAGCATGTAAGAAATTGAAATTTTGATACATATAGCTAAGCACAACATGCTTAGCTATATGTATTGAAATAATTATAGACATGTATCTAAATCACATTAAAATAAGATTTAGATAGGCAAAACAAACATTGTATTAGAAACATAAGTTATATACTATGTACTAGCGGTTTCTTTTTCACTTCTTCCACTAGTGGACAAAAAATTTAAGTGAAAAGAAATCAATAACAACTTATTTCTTTTTTTATAATAATTAACTATATTAAATTTGACTTGTCTAAGTGCTTATTTTGTAATCCTAAAGAAATAAAGTTATTGAATCTGAATCTACTTATACTTTTAGGTGCACACAACAAACTTTTACCTACAAATATCTCAAATTATTAAGCCCCAACGTTTTTACGTAAACTTTAACCCTACAGCAATATTTGCAATTCCTCACTCTTCTTCTACTGTAATAAGTCAGAGTGAGAACAAACACTACTTAGTAACTGATTTAAGTCAGCAGACCATTTATGAAAAAGTGTGTAAATCTCGGGTTTATTTCGTTTACTGATGGACACTGCCAGCCTAGAGCCGCCATTGTAGATACAAAAACCGAGCAAAAAAGGATCCCCACAACACAGCCCTGCGATGCCACCAAAGACCTTTGCACTTTATATGTCTTTGGATGCCACACACGCACATTATGGCCATGACCATTAAAGGTGTGAGTTTGTAAAGAGTTTGACGTACAGACACATCGTACGCCACTCCATCCAACGTGATCCTCGTTTCGTCGCGTAGGTAAGTACCTACGTTGCGTAGCGCGGGCCCAGTTTGTTTGTATTGTAACCAATGAGTATTAACATTATTGTTTGTATTTCTCTCTCTCTATGTACAAACTTAAGAATATAACCCGTCCGTTATAAAATCCTATTATTTCAATATGCCCTTTTATGTAGGTATGAAGTCAACCTAGAGATCTTAAAAAATAATCACACACTTTGACTTTGTCTATAATTCACACACACTTTGTCTATAATTTTTGAAATATGTACTTAAAGTCTTGATTTATTTTTGTTGTGGCAAGGAGGCGGGCGATGAGGCTGCTCCACACTTTATAACCTTTGCCGTCTCATCGTTCACTTGTAACATAACTAACCTATGTACAGTACGCGTCAGAATGAAGTATCCCCCTTATCTACAAAATATTTTCGACTACTTCTAATTCCCTTGTAACTTGTCACAAATTTTCACATGCAAACATTTATCACGGCGCCGCCGCGCCGCTCAGGATCGAACCGCCCACCCATAATACTCAAAAGTCTAAAATTCCCAACAATAACAACTATTGTGTCCCACAAACATCCACAAAACAACAGCGCTGGGTGCCCACAACTCCATCTTCCAGGCGGAATGTGTAGGTATTATCCAGGCTATGAATGCAGTGCTGCGAAGGAAGATCACTGAGATAGGGGGGTTTTTATTAAATGTGACGCGGACTGTACCTTGTTGTAAATAAATTATTAATATTATAATAAAGAATGTCTCACTGTAGACGAGCAGGTCGCGATGCCGGCGCACCTCCGCGACGTTGGCGACCTCGCACTCGTACGTGCCCGAGTCCAGCGGCGTCACGCGCTTCAGGACTATCGTGTCCAGCTCTCCTGGCTTCACCCCTGGAATACGCAACACAATCGTTCAACAAGTGCCGGTAGCACCCCAATACCGTAAATAAGATATTGGCACTGCACGTCTCGGAACGGAAGCGAAGAAGCGAGTTTTTGACAGATTTTCTAAAAGAAACCGAAAAAGTTGTACATACTCTATATTAACTTTAATAATTCTTTGATCTAGTCTTGGCGCACAGGCTAGGTCATCACGGCATCAGAGTCAGATACCTACTACTTCTGAGTTCAAAATCAAAAATCAAAATCAAAGTGCTTTATTTCCTTTAGACCTTACAGGACTCTTGGACACGTCACAAAATACAAGTTAAATAAGAAATAAAAATGGGAAATAAAGTGATCACTTTGATTAATTGTTCACTTCAATCTTTTTTAGGTAAAGTAAAGAAGCAAACAAGAAACCTTACCTACCTTTACCTTGTTAGATTGTTAGTTTTAGAGTTGGAGCATAACTCGTCCCAAACTTTTTTGTCGTCTAGATAATCTGATATTTTATAGTAAGCTTTTTTGCAAAGTATATTTTTGACAATCCGTTTGAATTTATTTATAGATAATTTTTGCAACTCACTTGGAATTTTGTTGTAGAAGCGTATACATTGCCCTTTAAAAGATACATTAATCTTACGTAGCCTTAGTAGTGGGCACAGCCAGTTTGTTCTTATTTCTAGTATTTAAATTATGTATATCGCTATTTTTTATGAACTTATTGATATTTTTATGAGTGTACATCAAATTTTCATAAATATATTGACATGTTACTGTCATTATGTTTATTTCTTTGAATTTTTCACGCAAGGATTCTCTGGGACCTATATTATAGATTGCACGAATAACCCTCTTCTGCAGCACAAATATGGTGTTAATATCTGCAGCGTTCCCCCACAGCAGTATGCCATAAGACATAATACTATGGAAGTAGCTGAAATAGACTAGTCTAGAAGTATCAACGTCTGTAAGATGACGGATTTTTTTGACTGCATACGCTGCAGAACTAAGTCTCTTCGATAGCTTATCTATGTGTGAGCCCCATTGAAGTTTACTATCTAAAGTTATTCCTAAAAATACAGTACTTTCTACTATTTCTAAAGATTCCTCTTTTACCTTTACATCGGCCTTAACTTGTTTTACATTGGGTAGAATAAATCTAATACATTTCGTTTTGGTCTCATTAAGCAGAAGATTATTGACACTAAACCAATTGACTACTTTTGAGATTGCATTATTCACATCGTCGAAATTTGATTCACATCGTCGAAATCATCGGGTAAAAATTTAAAAACTTAACACGGGGTAATCTCCTAACTCTTGGTACAATACAAAAATCTAATTTAACTCAGAAATAGTATCTAACTCTGAGTTACCTGTGATGTGATGACTTAGCCTGACGTAAGTGCGCCTTAGTAGTTAGGTAAGTATTCCGTTTTAATTTCACGTTGTGTTTCATTCTACACAGATCAATTCAAGTTGTTTGTTATTATGTTGTCAAAAATAAAAAACAAATTACATAAATTTACAATTAAATTATTATTAACTTGTAGTAGAAAATTGACAGATTTCTACACTAATATAATAAAGAGGAAAGATTTGTTTGTTTTTTTTCGATTGAATAGACTCCTAACCTAACCCACTGGACCGATTTGAAAAATTCTTTCATCATAAGAATCCAAAATTGTCCCTTAGACTATTTAAAAACTTAGAGATCTGCATGAAAATATATTTTTTTAAATACCGGTGCGTAGCCGGGGAGTACCGCTTAGTTAGACTAGGTACCTACTAACATAAAGAAGGTCCGTCAAGACTCACCAACATGAGGCAGATAGCTGGGGTCGCCCCCGTCCATGCGCTGGTACAGAGCCGTCCTGCTGTCTCCGTGCGCGTGGATGGACCACCACTTCACTATGAGCCGCTCCTTGCTTTCCTTGCCCAGCTCGAACTTGCATCTCAACTCCACGTCCTCCCCGGCGGGCACCGCGGCGGGGACATCCAACTCGGTGATGGAGAGCTGGCGACTCACTGGAACGAGTTCGCATAATGTTCTTATAACAAAGATTTACTGAAACTACAATTAAGTATTATGATAACTACTTTCAGTAATTTTTCTAGACAATATTTGCTATAGGTACGTAATGCCAGGAACCACTTGAGCTTTCTGCATATCTATATCTTTCTGCATATCTGCACATCTATCTAGCTATCTGCAGACTGTTGTAAACTGGGTAGCAAACATGTAGCAAACGATTTATTTATAAAAAAACCCTCTTCTCTGAAGCTACCTATGTGAACTTCAGGAATAACAGCTTATTTATTTAACAAGATCTTTTTATTATACCTATACTGTATGGTGCATTTAGCTATCTATCTATACCTACTATTTATATTAGTTGGGAAAAATTATGTTTATTTTGTTTTATTCGAATAACAAACAGTTTACACTAAAATTAAACATCAAGTCATGTCCCTAATTAGTGTTCGGTGGGTTCGTACGATGCGAGAACAAAAGCTGGCGGAGGATCAATAACGCAGCACTAACCTAGCGCAGGGCGAACGTTTTCTCCACTGCTCGTCATCAGTTAAAATAACCCGAAATGGTGGATCATCCGCCTGCAAGCGTGGGTGGCGTGCTGTGGTGGCAAGAGACCCTTTTGTTTGGGGGACGCCTGGACGCACGTTCAACAGTGAACATAGGTAGTATTATGTTATCTGTGAGTGGGTATGGTGACGATGTAAGGAGTTCATTAAAGGTACGCGTATATAGGTAAAGTAAATAGACCCGATCCATACAAAAATTATTAAGAATCCGAGAACGCCCTCGCTCGCAATTTCAATTTGAAATTGTTCATAAATTTACCCTAGTGTCGCCGTCTCTGTTTGTCACACAGATGGTCACACACTACAATACAATACAACCAACAAACATCCTAAAAAGCATAAATAAATCTCTGTCGATCCGATACCTATAAGTGGCTGAACGGATTTCAATATTTGGCCTGGATAGGTTTAGATTGTGTTAGTTGTTTATGGATCTTGAGAATGGACAAATCAGTTTAAACATTTCACGTGTTAATACATACCTTATTTCTATATAGAATTAAATTTCATCATAAAGATGTCGTGCGAATATCAAGGTAACTACCTACGATCTTAAAATTTCTGTCATTCCTTATTAAATGGGAACAATTTCGGCTGAGTGTAGGGACAGGGACTGTACTGGTAGGTATATATATATTAAGGTAGCCAGCTCGTAATAGGTAAATACTACTTTAGAAGTGCAATAAATCTGAATGTGCCGTCTGATGCGATGGACCATTAGGATGAATGGCAGCCGAGCGCGGTGCGTGGCGGAGGTGGTCGCTGCGCCCACCACTGTCATTTTTATATTAAGGCGTAAGGAGCTTCGGAGTTCAGGTTCAGCCTACCAAAGACGAAGGTTTGGTTATTACTCTTTATGTTTTGTATAATGCATATTTTTTGTGAGTACACTGTTTAAATTAGTACCTGGTAACTACGACGCACACAAATCAGCACCGTAACGGCATCGCCTCGCGCCTCCTTTGTTTTCTATATTTTTTTTCTTTAGTCCTTGAGCGACGGAAGTGACCCATGCCGCGATCCCTTTCCCGCATAGGTATAAGATACCTACATGAGGCTACATGTAAAAACCTTAAAACTTGTCAGTTTGAAGGCCTTCAAACTGAAAATTTCACGGAAAACAGCGCGCTCGCGATTCCAAACACGGTGTCCGGTCTGGTATGACTGAATGTTAAAATGTACAGATTCCAGAAAGAACAATTCTTAAAACGTACTTTTCCCATAATGTCTGAAATCTAAAAAGACCGATTTGTAAAATGACTGATTTTCGTAATGACTTATGAAATTGGTACAGTCGTAATCATACTGTTTAAAGAGGATCATACGTAAGAGGTCAAATACGCATCAATGCGTATATGCGAACTCGTTGTTGTAATATGGTTATTATGGCCATTTATGACATAAATGACATTTAAAAAAAATTAAAAACAATTCTTTTTCAATATTTTACGCCATCATCATTGAACGCTTTTGAAAAAATAAATATTTAATCGAAAATTAAAATTATTACCTAGGGGCATATTACATTATCATTTATCTCGGATCATAGACCTATGAGTCAATGATATTGGATATGGATAATGTAATATACATAGAACTTGGATCCAATACGGTCATAGGAACAGGTGTTGCCAGTTATTTTTAATTTTTTTCTACCAGGTATTTAAAAGCAAATATAAAAAAAATAGTTTTCAATTTCTTGTTCGTTAATATGTTTCAAATAATGTAATGTAGTTCTTTTTCTAATTATATACTTGCATAATCTTGTTGAAAGAACAAAAAACTAAAAATTACGATGTCTTTTGGCAAATCGAATTCTCTGAGATCTGGTAACCCTGACGTCAATACATACGTATACCTACTACATATATACTACATATCATACGTCATACTCACACCACCCCGACGCGTTCTCCATTGCAACCACATATGACGTAAAATAGGACCAAACAACTTTGATAATGTAATACACAGATATGACTCAATGAGTCAATTATCTTGGATCAAATATATGATCATTTATATGATCCAAGATAAATGATAATGTAATATGCCCCCTACGTTAATCAAAAATAAAAGTATATTTGACATGTTTTACTTTATAGTAACTAATATTATAATGCTTTATTAAGTTATTATAAACATTATCTTATAATGTTAGATATACCTACACATTAAAGCATTTAAAAAACATGATTACATTTTACGTAAAATAAATATTTACAAATTTTGTTTGCCATTGTACCTTGATGGGCAATTGTTATTTTTAGTCATTTTACAAACCAGTCTATTTGGATTTCAGACATTATGGGAAAAGTACGTTTTAAGAATTGTTCTTTCTGGAATCTGTACATTTTAACATTCAGTCATACCAGACCGGACCCCAAACACGCGGCACATAAATACCTCATTTTCATTCCTTATGTTTACGCAGAATTAGGTCATATTCAAATGAACAAGCGTGTGTCTTGGCTAACCTTGCGCCGGTCCGGGAATGTTAAAAATACCACCGCGATGCGATGCTCGCGTGGATCGGGCAGCGGTTATCCCTACTATTCAATAATTGTCCATTCACATTGTAGTAGGAACGGTTGCGAGATCAGACTCGGGCATGTGGCAGGATGATAAATCTTAGCTCTAATAAGTCCTTCCTTATTTATAGGAGAATGCTCAATGTAAGTCGAACGCTCGCTCCTGCAGCTGCGACGTGTTTACGATTCCTAATTAGCGGCGGCTGTAGGTTAGTGGACCACATTAGATGTCACTGGGTTATTATTAAAACTAGAATACATTCTGCGCGAGCATGTCACCCTTAATATGAGGTGTTTCTGTATTACTAACGAATGTTTATAAAATAACTATAATCTGCCCGTACCTAGCTTGGGTCGCGGTTTACCGGGATTGAATAGTACCTACCTACCTAAATGTGTACCTGCACTATGGTACGGCATAGTGTAGGTACACATTAAGGTAGCCACTAACGGCACTAAGTACCTTGCACGCCCAATAGTGCAGAATACATTGTGACATTCTATTACAGTATAAAAACTTTTATTAATCATTTAGTTGACACAGGCAGGTATAAGAAGAATTTTTTGCATGTAGTAGTCTAGTGATTTGTTTCACTTCCTAGTCTTCTAGGACTTTTATAAGTGCTTACTATGTAAACGTAATGAAATAAAGTTATTGAAATCTGAAATCGTATCAACATTAGTTAGTTTTCTTAACTCCTTCCACGCGTTTATTTTCTTTCACTAAATCAAAGAATGCAAAATTATTATTTGTAACTTAATTTTCTTGGAAGTCTTCTACTTTAACTTCGGAGGGCGTTGTCATCTGCGCAGTGGCATAGCGTGCCATCTCGGCGCCTGGGGCGGGAGACCCATTTTGCCGCCCCCATTTTATAGGTGCTTAGTTAAAATTAAATTTCACATGCAATGAGGTACCTTTTATTGAAGTTAAAATAGGATGAGCGGTTTTACAAGCGGATTCTACGGGCCTTATGAGCAGCGAAGTCGGAAATAACTTTGTCAAAACTAATATTAGCAGCCAATTCTTGTTCAATCGACAATATAGCCAAGTTTGATAGTCTTGCGGAGCTCATAGTAGATCTGAGGTAATTAGGGTTTTGACATCGGTTTCAAAACCCTTATAGAATCACTTTGGGCCTGTTTTGTGTTTTGAATCCTTAATATCTCAGAAACTACTGCAGCTATTGACTTGAAATTTGAAATAATATATTTTGTGCGCCCGCACATTATTATAAAAAAATAAATGAAAATAAATGAAAAATCAATATGAAGATTTTCAGTACAAATTTTGAAAACGAAATTTCCCTACCTACAGAGTCGAATGTGGTATCAAATGAAAGGTATTCGTTTTTTGATTCCAAAATAGTTTTTGGAATTTTGGTAGATTTTATACATTTTAAAATATTTTGAAAAAGTTCAAAAAAATTACCATTCCCTCCCCCCTATCTCCGAAGATTGCAGAGTGATCGATGTGAAATGCAACAAGTGTTTGTAGATTTGGATCTATATGTTGAACGAAAAATATAGAAAAGTCCGTAATACGAGTAATAATAATTTTTGAAACATGGTCAAAATGGGAGGGGTTAATTTTCCCGAGTGGGGTATCAAATGAAAGGTATTGATTTGTACATTTCAAAACAGTTTTTGAAATTTTGATAAATTGTATACTTTTCGAAATATTCAAAAAAAGGTCGAAAAAATTATTATTCCGAAGTTTGCAGAGCGATGATGTGATATGTACCAACCGTTTGTAGATTACAGGAAACATATAGAGATATTTTTACAGACTTGTAAAAATAATACTTTTGGGAATAAGGTCAAAAAAGGGCGGGAAAAATTTCTAAAGGGGTGACTACCCCGCCGAGTTGGGTATCAAATAAAAGGTATTGGTTCGTACATTCCAATACAGTTTTTGAAATTTCGATAGATTTTACACTTTTTGATATATTTTGAAAAAAAAATTACCGGTACCCCCCCCTCTAACTCCGTACTTTGCAGAGCGATCGATGTGATATGTACAAAGTGTTTATAGATATGGATCTATATTTTACAGGAAAAATATAGAGAAGTCTGTTAAAATAATACTTTTAAAAATATGGTCAAAAAGGGGTGGATATTTTTCTAAAGGGTAGACTAACCCACCGAGTGAGGTATCAAATGAAAGGTATCAACTTGCACATTCCAAAACAGTTTTTGAAATTTCGATAGGTTTTAAACTTTTCGAAATATTTCGAAAAAAGTTGAAAAAATGACCATACCCCCCCTTATCTCCGAAGATTGCAGAGTGATCGATGTAAATTGTACTAAGCGTTTGTAGATATAGATCTATATTTTACAGGAAAAATATAGAGTCTGTAAAAATAATTCATTTTTCGAAATATGGTCAAAAAACTGATTTTCATACAATGGGGGCTATTTCATTGAGAGCAATATCAAATCAAAGGTACGGATTTGGACAATTCAAAACCCGCCCCCGCGGGCTGCCGCCTGGGGCGGGCCGCCCCCTCCGCCCCACCCACGCTACGCCACTGCATCTGCGCAACAGTTTTTAATTTTCTGCAGGTGGCAGCGTTTTCAGTTTTTATCCTGTAGCCATTATTTTATGTTCCTTAACAAAATATTTATTTATTTATGACTTAATATTTCATCAGGTGTCTTTCTTTTTAATACTAACAGATTCGCATAGGTACGTTAGTTAGATATTTTTTGTTTTGTTGTTATAGTATAATGCATGGTACACCAAGTCATAATGAATTTCATAGAAACTTACATTATAATAGAGCTGTCAGATTAGGGTTTGTTTATTAAACGTGAAGCGCGCAAAAAGGGGGGTTCGGAAAACGTCACGAAATATCACAAGGCTAACCCCTCGTGTGTGTGTGTGTGTGTGTGTGTGTGTGTGTGTGCGGAGGTGGGGTCTCGTGATAATGAGATATCACTAATTCCACAATTAATTTAGATTATTATACAACGGTTTTCGATACTTTGTTGTAGGTATCTACAAAAAAATACTAATTAATATCGTACTATATTACGCTCAGTTGACGACGAATACAAGCTTCAGGCCGCAGCTTCGCAGGCGTTTTCCAGGGATAAGTAACCTGTTGTTTTCTAGGTCCGGCACGCATTTGGCCATTTATTAATGAACAGGCTCTCTTGCTCTTGTAGGTATTTAGACAAAACGTTGCGCGTTCGTCAATTATTCGATTTGTACCTACATTTTGTAGCCGACCTAAGCACGATAAGCGACTTTGTTTTCTTAGGGTTTTTGTTTGAGTAAATTCAAAAACTATTGCATTGATTAAAGATGCTTTATCTTTAATCAATGCAACAGTTATATACTTTTATTCTAGTAAAACACCGCCGTGTAAGGTCTACGAGAATATGTGAAGCTAGTACAGTTTTTATAAAAACAGTATTTGCGAAAGTTTTGCAGTACCTAATAATATAATCGAATAGGATATAGGCAAAAGGAAGTGCACTCATTCTATAGAACGTTTAGACAGAACAAGCCACGATATGTCTTCATATAAAATATCAAAGGGATCCGATGATATTCTCCAATTCCCTCTAATTTAAAACGTCATAGGGTTTAATTAACAAGAGCAGAGGAAAAGCACTGGAATTATAAAGGAATGAAATAACATGCGGCCAGTTGAAAACCTTGGCAAATTATTAGAGGAAGCTTATGCCCAGCAGTGGTATAAAAAACAAACGGTAACTACTACTTAAATCTAATGTGGCACAATCGGCGGCCTTATCGCTGACAGCGATCTCTTCCAGGCAACCTTTGGATGGACAGGATCGGTAGTAAAAAAGTGACGGTTGCGTAGCTAAAAGTCACAGTAAATATAGGTAAATATTTTGGATAGAGTAACATGTTAATATAAAAATAGAAACTATAACAAGCAGAAAAATTATTATAAAAATAACAAAACAAAAGGTGGTATAACAATCTAGGTAATATTTTAGGACGATATAGTAAGAATTGACAGATAGTGCTGATGAACCAAGTCTTTGAAGAAAGTAGTAGTCTTTGAAGGTATTTGGCTGCCGAATGGAAACAGAAAGGGCGTTCCAGAGTCTGGTAGCTTGCATGGTGAAGGAATCACTATAGAATTGGGGTCGTGTGCGATGGAAATTTTAGGAGAAAATTAGGCATCATAGAATCGGAGGGTCTACATGTACCTATAGGTAGATATACGTGACGATGAAATCACATGTACCTACCCAGGATATAGAGACAGAGTTATTGAAAAACGGGCAACCTCTAATAAACTATCAAATCATCTCCGCGAACAGATTCACGATCATGTTCCAAAATAACGTATTTATGACACACTGACGCGTGTCTGAAGTTAGCAGAGACAACACACACGCACGGTCAAGATATTTTCCCTCACTGAACTTCTTGTATAAAAAAAAATAACAATTCTGTTTTTGTTTTATATCCTACTTACGTAACAAAATCCAAAACATATCACATAATTACACAAAATTGTGGGGGCCTAGATTATACTGTGCGGATTGTCCAGCATCATTTATTTAATTTAAGAAACGCGATTAATACTTTTCGTGTTCTGTTATAAAATATACGTTCGCAAACACCGATCGTAATAATGTGTTTTGTTTTTTTCAACTTTTGTTTGGGGAAGGCGTTTTCCCAACCGTGTGAGGTAACAGGCTAATTGTAACAGTTTTCCCTCACCTGTGACACAGCACAGGAGGAGGCAACACTTGAGGATCGTTTCGCGAGACATGTGCGCGGGCGCAGCGCTCTCGGCGAGATTTTCAGACGGACTGATCGCGCCCGCCCTTCGAACTAAATTGGCCTTGATAGCGACAAGGTGGCCGAATATACGGCACGAGGTTTAACAACCGAACTAAATCTTATACCTACTGGGTTTACTATAAGTATTCCGAGCTAGTTTTTGCACGTGGGTTTGCACGCATTGTTTATTGGACAACACCATTAATTTTATAACAGTGCCCGCAGATTCTCCCGTGTAATTTTTACAATATTAGTAATTGATAAATCATTAATTTATCTTTTTCTGAAATAAAAGTACCTATGCTCCGCTACGTCAGCGGTCTGCGACCTTCCCGCCATAATCAATCCAGCCGTTTAGGAGATTGGGCAAAACAAACGGGAAAGGCAATAGTTTTAAAATTTGGTGCATTTTTTAAAAGTTGTTACTCGTATTTTGTCTGCAATAAGGTATTTGTTTGTATTTCTATGGCGCTCATTAGGGGAGGCCTATGTCCAGCAGTGGACTATTATAGGCTGGTGATGTTGTTGAAGGTATTTGTTTAGTTAGTTAGACTATTCGTTGCTCACGTACCCATATTAATCGTACCCTGTGTCACTCAGGCAGGGCACTTCATGTAGCTATGGGGGCTAATTGTTTTGTTTTTGTTTGGATTGAACTGATTATCTCCGGACGTTCCAAATTGATTTAAAAAATATTTTACTTTCTTCGGCCTGCCGAAGATAAAAAAGATGAGGCAGGATCTAGAATATTAGCAATTACATGTATGTATTAGTAAAATTCAGCGTCGCTCCAGCCATAGATTCCTTTTAACCAATGTTACCTATAAATACACGTAACAGCCAATTACATGTTTTCGCGTTACATAAATGCACATTTCATACTCCCGCTACGAATGCAAGACTTTATGTGCTTAGGTGGCGCTCTCGTCGTATTTTTTCGACAATTTTTCTGAATGGTAAGTTTTCAGTTTTTTGTTTGCATAAATTGAAATCTTTATTTTTTGTCTACGAACTATGTAAAACTATAACGAAACTATTATCCCTATATAAAACAAACTGTAGCTAAACAGTTTTATTTTCAGAGTAAGAAATAAAACTGCTTATAATAACATTAATAATAGTAAGTTATTTTGAGAAACAATTTACCATTATGTATTTTTAATAGTAGAGAGAAAAGTTCAGCGTTGTAAAAAAAATGCCAGTAAATATTTATTCCGTCCATCTTTCGGAAATCTACTTCATTAAATTAGGGATACAATATAGATAAAGATATGCAATATTTTTAGATATTAAAGTGTTAGCAATCTGCTTTGTGCACGACATGTACAATCACACTTATATTACGCGAAAGTTTGGATGTTTAGATGGATATAATGTTTGTTACTTCTTCACGCCAAAACTGCTGAACGAATCGGGCTGAAATTTTGCTTAGATGTAGCTCTTATCCGGGAATACAACATAGACTTAAAATAGCATCATCTATATAGTATATAGTAAATAATAAAGACACGACGTGGGCGCCACTTTTGCTTAGTGAAGCCAAGTAACAATGTTATGGCAGAATGTTTATAAACAGTGGGGTTTGTTTCCCAGTTGCGTCGTTCGACGGGCGGTGGCTCGTTTGTGAAACAGCTTTGCAGTAAACATTCAATATATTTATCAATTTATATCAATACATTTTTGTATAATTTTTCCTTTACATAAATTATATTTATAATAATACCTTAGGTTATGTAGATTCTTAAATTCTAAGCATCATTTATAAATAAGAACTTACTTTTATATTAGTTTAACTACACATTAATATAACAAATAATTCTGAATATCACATATAACAGATAATATAAAATAAGTATACAAGGTGAATTTTCATTCAGGGACTTAGGAGTTTGAAACCATGAGAGCTATCAAAAAGTAATCTTAAGAAAGATGAGTTTCAAAATCGAAAAAAAATTAGTTCTGCATAAAAAAAAAGAAGAAGCCCTTTATTTATTTAACCGAAAAAAAGAGATTTAGTTTTTTTGTACTTTTTTACTAAGTTTGGGCGCATAGTCTTGACTTTAATTTTTAATGCATATATCCAAATTCTCTGTAACGTCGTTGTTATTTGTTAATAATATTTCTTGAAGTGGAATCTTAATTGGTACCTATACAACTAACTTTAAATAACATAACTTTATATACTGTTATTTTTAAGAATATTGTAGACTTATTGTACCTCAATACAAAAATAATACAATATCACCGTTTCATTCGCACAATGCTCGATCAGGGTCACTTGCAAACTGGCTGTCAGTGTCACGTGATCTACAAGTTAAAGTGCTGCCGCAATCGGTCCGTGAAGGTGATATTAGCGAAGAGCGCGGCGTGCGCGGCGGCGGCGCGCTGCGGGCGCGACGCGAGCGCGATGGCGACGGTGTCCTTGAGGCGCGCGCGCGTGACGTCGCCGCGCAGGCTGACCAACCGCGCGAGCTGCTCCTCCGTCATGTCGGGACACTTCGCCACCACCGAGTGCAGGTCGAGGGAGAGCATCTCTATGTCCTGGCAGCGGAGCACCTGCTCGCAGTAAATACAGCTCTTATTATGTGAACAAGTCATTTTTTATCAAAGCTTTCTGTGCAAAGGTTTAGTACCAAATAGCCGATTATCTCTAGAGGATAAAAAGGTCTGGGGATGGGATTAGCTCCAACTGGAAAAATAACAACTTGGTTTCTTCAATACTTCTTCACTTTAGTGTACACACGTAGAAATGTATTGTACCTATAGTTCTATGCATGGCATGTTC
>OZ007530.1:230083-282212 GCA_963931895.1 Eupithecia pulchellata
AGGTGGTTTGGATCGCTGTAATGCGATGGAAACTTATTGTACCTACTTATTGGTCTGCCAACTTGTAACTGCAGTGTACAGCAGTAGATCGTAACAGTTTGTACTAAATTGCAGTCGCAGCATCAACGACCAATAGGAGCGCTTTGAAATGACGTGATGTGAACCCAAATTGGTTAATTGTTCCCACACCTTACTATCCTTTGTCTTTAGTAAATAATAATTATCATACTCGCAATTTAGCTACATGAACATTGAGCTTTTAATTTCTTATTTCCTCATATAAGATATCGATATTATAGTTGTGTAGCATTCACGCCGCTACACGTATGTTTAACTTAACACACGAGCTCCGCGAATACACGATAAGTTATCATAAATAGGTTTATTGTCTTTTCTTTACAAATTTAGTTTACACAAAACCTATTTAATAATTTTACCATACTATTATGTTTATGCACTGTACCTAACACTCATTTAAATCATTAATATAATAAATAAATGTATTACATCTCAGCAAAACCTGTCCTGACGGGCATCAGCCTTTCTCTTAGACTTTCTCAAAACAAAAATTCAAAAGACAAATAACTTTCAACAAAAAAATTTACAGTGCTGTGCAATAGGGGTCTATTCTGATTGACGGGGTCACAAGAAGGTGATTTCGCCTGATCTTGTACCATGACAGTTTGAAAAGTAGTGAGTACCTTGGTAAAGTAGTGAGTAGGTACCTTGAACTGTATAACTCCGTCGCGGTACATGTTCCCGTAGCGCGTGACTTGTTCGATGCTGAGCAGTAGCGCTTTGAACGTGATCTCCTTACTGATCGTTTCTGTTACCTATATCAAAATAAAACAATTTTAGATAATAATTAACATTATTTAATATGGAATGCGATCCTGTATCTTCAGTGTCTGCTACGCAGTCCACGAGCGAAGCCCGGGCTAGTCGGTCCTGTGTGTATTAGTATGGTTTTTGAAGAGTTAACAGATCATTCCTTAGCGAGTGTCTAAATGAGTATAAACTATGACAATTTCTAATGGGCGGCGGGAGATTGTTCCAGCTTTTCGTGCCAGCGCAACGAAAGCTGCCAATAAATGCAGTCGTTCTATGGGCACATTAAACGTACTGCAAATCGGCGACTAGAGAAATAAATTTTCTCATGTAAGTATTTTGGTGCCTGTTTTTTAACTATTCCAAAAAGTAAAGTAGCAAAGTTTCCACTCCGACGTGACGACATGTTAAGAAATAGTTGTTTAAGTAAGGGGAGATGTAGGCTCTCAGGCGTTGTGGACGCGCTGTACCAGCTTTTTAGAACGGGCAAGTAGGCATTCTCCAGACATTGTCAACACAGTTCAGTTTAGATAAAATGAGGGATCCACAAAGTGATATGCGCAGATCTATCTATTAAGGTACTGGTGAACTTGGGGCCGTGTGGTGCCGGCATAGAATTTCACCACTCTCACTCTTCCCGTGGATGTCGTAAGAGGCGACTAAGGGAAACACACCGGGGGGCGGGCAGCAGCGCCCTCTGCAGAACAACTCCACCGAACTGCGATCCCCACATGCCCAGCGTGGGGATTATGGGTAATAATCCCCAGATGAAATAACGCCGCCTTTGGCGCACATTAGGGGTGGCCTATGTCCAGCAGTGGACTGATATAGGCTGGTGTTGTTAAACTTGGTGCAGGACGGACAACCTAAAACCAATGTCGCGTGACCTGCAGGTTCTGGTCGATCATCTGGAAGATGATGAGCGGCGCGTGCGTGTGGTACGCGCCGGAGTGCGGCTCCGCGTCCGGCGCGCGCGCCCCCGCCCACTCCGCCACCTCAGACTCCAGCGTCTTCTCCATCCACTCCATGTAGTTGCACTCCATTTTCTAAACAATACACCATTCTTATTACATAACACAATAGACATGATGACAGTACCTTAAGAACCCGGCGACCCTCGCTCGCAACTTCAACTCGAGGCGCGTGCAAAAATCGCCCCGAATATCGCTATCTCTGTTTAGCTGGCGCGCGCGGGACGACGACGACGCGATAGCAATATTAGCCGTTTAAAATTGGTATGAATTTGGTTGTGTTCCGTAATACCAAAAATGATGAATGAAAACTTTTTGTATTCTTCACATAGTATGGTTATTCTGTAACTAGACAATATAAGCTATGTTCCTTAACAAACAACACGTAAGATATTGTTGTTTTTAATAAGAAACAGATAGGGAGAAAACTTGTCAATTTTGGCATAAAAATATGCAAAACGCGATTGGCTTTCATTTAATTATAGATAAGTATTTTGAAAAAAAAAACTATCTAGGAACCTAGATAAACACTAATCGAATACAAATAATACAATAATAAAGTGTTAATATGCTTGAATTAGAAATAATTTTGGTATTACGTTTGTATGGGCAATTCGTCCTCCGCTGGCCTCTTAAGATCACTAAAAATGATTCATTGCTTAAATAAAACATATAAATTTACAACTGATCGAGTGCACATTATATTTTCCAATTTAATATTTAGTCATCGCAAGGTCCTGTGATTGTTCTAGTTCTGGTCTAGGCAGAATAACAGCGTCTTCTGTTCATAATAGTTAGCATTATGCTGAGCCTGCACCCATTTGCTACTTCAGCACACATTGGTCACCTACCTGCTACTTAATTACTTTATGTATTGTATCTGTGTCCTTTATTCTATTAAGTACTAAGTACCAGGCCATGAACCTACCTGTAGGTAATCTTCCTCCAATTTCTTCATAATTTCGTCGCTGAGCAGCGGCGGCAGCGTCGACACGTCGATCTTTAGCTCGGCACTGCCCATGAGTTCCTCTCCCGGGTACGTGTTCAGGACCCACGACAGTAGAGTTACGTACTCGTTGCCTTCTATGCCACTTAGGAACACGTCTTGAAGCTGGAATTACAATACAATATTTTGTTACTAAATTAGAAAACTTAGGGTTAACGACATAATATTATGATGTGGCTGCATAATCCTGGCTCAGAAGAGAAGTTGGATAAAGTCATCAATAAGCATTTTAAGTGTACTAGGTATAAAGTTTAGTTATATTGTTTACAAGTGCATAAATTCAATTATGGTTTTAATTTGAGTTACATGCTAAAAGTTTTGTTTATTTGGACGATATGTGATCCGTTGTTTCCCCTGAAATAATTTTTAAACCAAAATAAACCAGGCTAAAATTTATTTAGGCGCCATATAATTTATACCTAAGTATAGACAAATTATTTAATAATACATTATAATGCTTAATATTAAGTACTTCACGTACTCGTAATATGTAACATTAAGTCATCTGTAATCAATATTATAATATTATTATGCAAAATAAATGAATTGTATTACAACCTTGCTTTTTCCCCTACATCCCACATGTCCCGTGAACAAGCGTCCCCATTTCAAGAGGGTTTTGCCAAAATTACCATACTTGGCAAACTTCCGCTTCCAGGTTTATTGGGCTCTTTAACAACTATACAATGATACTCACACTAGTAGACAAGCTCGTATGGTACATATTCACATATTTGTTGACGATATCGTAATGCGGCGGGAAGCAAGGCACACACAGCGTCTTCACGACCCTCAAGTCTTCCAGTATGAGCTGGCGCGTGAGCTCCAGGTAGCGGATGAGCCACAGCTTGTTGTCTTCTCGCTCGTCGACGCGCGTGCCTTCCACGCGCTGTCCCACCGCACATTCCAGCACCTCGAATGCTTTGTTGCGCCAGTTCTTGGGTCGACCGGGGGGCATGAAGCCTGTTTGACTTTGTTGCTGTAATCATAAACTTATGGATGAGCTTCGAAATCAATACTGGTGATAACTGATAACAGAATGATGAACTGATTCAATCTCAATTGGTATAGTCCTGGATATCAGCTCCGGCTTCACGCGAGTATCTACAAAAATTCAATTTTTCATACGGATCCCTAATTTTTTTGAAAATATTCTATAGCCTATGTTCATCAGCATCACGGAAAATTTAGGATTGTAATGGTGAAAGATTTTTTCAAATCGGTCCAGTTGTTTCGGAGCCTATTCAATTCAAACAAACAATCAAATCTTACCTCTTTATAATATTAGTAGAAATACAGACAAATATTTACCTCCAAAGCCATCTGGTCCCTCTTCTCCTCCCTCTCAATGATCCTCAAGGCCGTCACAATAACCGTGGGCTCCTTGCGGACCGTGTTCAGTGTCCGCGCTAGAATCAGCTTTATCTGCTTCTCAAGCAGGTTTGAAACCATCTCCACATCCTCAAAGTATGCTTTCAGCATTATCTTGTCATGTGACGATTGGTTTGGCAGTCTGTGCAGCTCGTATAGAAGATCATCTCTTGAATTCTCTAAATCATTTAGGCACTAAAACAAGATATTCTTTGCATAATTTCTTGCTAAGATATTTGTTATTATCATTTGCGTAAATTCTAACTAAAATAGTAAGCCCATCCACCAGTCTTTGTTTAACATTCAAAGATATAATTTTGTGCCATGCCACTGTGCAGATAAGTACTGTATTTACAAAAAAAACTGTAACTTGAACTTAAACTGTACCTGAATCTGATTTTACATTATTGTACATCCACACATTACACAATTTTTTCAAACCTGTACTACTTTTTTGTTACCTTAATATAAAGGAATATTTATCTATATCATATGAAGTAGAATGATAGGCCATACCTGATGAGCATGCAACAGCTTCCCTTCCCCTATCCACTGTTTAGTCTTGGCTACACTCTCCGGCACTGTAAAGATGTGTTTCAAGCTATCCATAGCTGTGACATACTGGGAGTGACGAGAATCTTCTTCTCTGACGTATTGCAGTGAAGCTACTAAGGGTGGGACACCTTTTAGCAAGTCTTCCAGGTCATCCATTCTGAAATAATATCAGGCAAGTCTAGCCATAACTTAGTAATCTTTAATAAATAATGATAGTAATTAGTGCCCCCTCTTATAAACTAAAATTACATGCACCAGATTTGAGAGCTGCTGCAGCTGTATTGTTATGTCAATAATAGGCACACAAAAAAGTTAGCATAGTATGGTGTGGGAGTTTGGCTACTTCCCTTTAGCAAAACAGCTGATGGTGACTTATATTTCATGTAATGGAAGTTGAAACTGTAGTGTAATGTAAAACTTACTTGATACCAATTTGCTCGATATCATCAAGACATTCTTGGAGCTGCTTGAGGCCGACACTGACCCCGTCCAGTTTACCCTGCACGGCAGACTTCAGTTGTGCTTCTATGGAAGCTTTCTTGTGAGTTATCCTCTTTTTATATTGTTCAACCTGTGACCAAAGTGTATTAGCAGCAGACAGTTGGGCAACGATCTCTGCTGCTAATCTGCATATGCACACTTATTTGGGAATTTCAAAAATTATTGATATGCTACAAATTCTTACTTTTTCGAGCTGCCCCGGCCTCTGCATCATATTCATCACCATTTTTTCCGCTGCAGCTTTCGCTTCTTCCTCTATTTCGTCCATAGTGAGAGCTGATTATGAAGTTTAAGAGATACACTCGTATATGTACAAAATATAAACAATTCGAGGATTTTCTGAAACACGGAAAATCAAAATAAAAACATTCTATTTTCAACTTCAACCAACCAGTGTTGCCAGCTTGCCAGGGCCTATGGCATGCCATAAATTACATTTCGTCGATTTTGTGTAAATAAAATCTTGCAGAAAAAGTATTTTTTTTTATGTACCTATTTGGCTTGTTTTTGGGGTCAACTAAATACTCAAAGCTTACTCAAAGGGTCAAATCGACAATGTCAGTAAAATGGTACAAATAGAACGTAGTGGTTTTATTATCTTTGGTTACAAATAGGAATCAAAATCAAAGTTTTATATTATTATCGCCAGCACGCGCTCGCAAGCGTGGGTTGTACTTCGTGAAACATACACAAGGGCGTAGCCAGGATTCTGTTCAGGGGGGGGCAGCCGAAAAAAAAACCAAGAATACCTACTAAGTCCATGCTGCACGAAAAATGGGATAGGTAGGCTACGTTTAGAATAAAAAAAACAACAATAGTTTAACTATACGTCACGTTATTTTACAAAATAGTAGTCTTCGAGGTTCTCCACAAAACCATTTTAGCAGCTCTGATTAAATTTTGTTTTTATTTGTTTGTAAGTACCATGCTTCGGTATACGCTGAGCATACATAGGCCGTTTAAAGGATTTTCAGTCATCATTTCCTCAGCCATGTTTATAACGACACACAGTGATCCAAAGCTATGATAGTACCCGGAGTGGTTTACAACTAAGTACTTTCCAATAAAAACCGATATAAAAATAACAACCGTGATTAACGGCGAGCGGAGCAAGTCGCAATTTTTTTGAGATTTTTCGTTGTTTTTTAAATAAGTACGCAAGAGTGTGACACTAGATAATACAGCACAGCTAGCCCCGAATATTAAAAAAACTGCGGTGGTAAATTTGGAGATAGGTGTGGTATACCATAGTCAAGAAAAGAAAGCTTAGAACAATTTGGTTTTAGAAGATAAAAAACTTACTACGGAATGATTGGCGAGCGAAGCGAGCCGCCAAATTATTGTCATATTTTCGAGAGGCTGGTAAACATGACAAAAAGGCTATAGAATTAACGGCGAGCGGAGCGAGCCGCAATTTTTTTTAGACATTTTCGATGTTCTGTAAAATACAATTAAGACTCAAGAGCGTGACAAAAGATTATGATAGGCGAACCTCGAAAATTTTTGTGGGTTTGCGGTGGTAATTTGAAAGTTTTTAAGCAAGGTAACGAGATAAAAAAATTAAGATATAGGTACAAAAAACAATTGTTCGTTATTCGGATGGTCACGTGGTAGCATAAAAAAATATAAAAGTGAGCGGAGCGCTCATATTTTGTTGTTTGCGGCCTCTGAAAATGGTTGAGAAATTGTGAAATTTTCGGAAGGCTGTTAAAAAGCCTAGAAAAGAAGAGAATGAACGGCGAGCGGAGCGAGAAAACTTGAAAATAGTTATCTATCCATCTATAGATTCACGAAATTAAAAGTTATGTCGTGATCTGCCTTCCTGCCCGACTCCAGCTAGAGTCGGGCGTAAATGAATGCGATGCGTGCACCTAGCTCACTAACCTAAAATGTAGGTAAACAATAGGAATCAAATGGCACGGAGCGCGAGCGCGCCCTACCCCTCCACCGATGACGCGCAGTGCGCTGTTGCAAAGTGGAGAACGTTTGCGGTGGTAATTTTAAAGTTTGGTGAAGAAAGCAAGGTAAAACGACAAAAAAATTTTAGATAGTATAAAAAAAATTGGATGATCCCGTGGTAGCGTAAAAAAATTATAACAGCGAGTGGAAAGAGCGCTGATATTTTTTTGTGTTTGCGGCCTCTGAAAATTTTTGAGAAATTGTGACGTTTTCGGAAGGCTGTAGAAAAACTTACAAAAGTATAGAATTAACGGCGAGCGGAGCAAGCCGCGAATTTTTTTCTGACTTGAAATAACAGCAAACGGAGGGAGATATTCAATTACGGAAAAACATGGAAATAGGTATCTATCCAATAAATGTGCCTACATATAATGTAGATGCCCAATAACAATCGAATGGCACGGAGCGCGAGTGCGCCCTTCTCCGCAACCAACAACACGCAGCGCGCTGTTGCAGTGTAGAACGAATATTGATGAAAAAAATATTTAAAGAGTTTTTAAGAGAGCCTTGAGTTTTTAACCAACCATTTCAGGTGCTGCGTGACAAGTACATATCCGAGAAAATTTTATCCATTGAAGTTTGATTTTAAACGGTGCCGGGAGGGTTTGTACCCCCAAATCCCACCCCCTCCCTACGGCCATGGTAGAGAGTTTCGTGTCAGTATCAATGGAGTGGCCTTCTTTGTCCCTCCCTTGTCCTGCCATTTTTATACCAAAGTTCGGGTTCTTCTTTGCCTTGTAAAATATTTATTTTACAAGGCAGACAAGAACGCGTATTTACAATTAAGACTGCATCCTCTAGGGGGGGGCAGCGGCCCCCCCCTGCCCGTACCTCCCTACGCCCATGAACATACACTTACAAAAAGTCACGAGAGTTGGACAAAAACTTAGAAAATTTCTTATTAATGTACTACGAGCACCTTTGAATTATTTCAAAACTCTTTGAACAAACGTTGTTGCTGATGATCCTAGAAATTTAGTCACCGAAGATTGCTGGTGTTTTAAAACTGGGTTTGTTTTTGTTGAAGTAAAATATTTAATAGCCTAGCCTATGTTCATCAGGGAAATTTTTGGATTCTAATCGTGGAATATTTTTTCAAATCGTTCAAGTAGTTTCGGAGCCTATTCAATTCAATATTAGTATCCTGGATAGGAAAGATACCAAAATTTTAAGATTTCTGGCATCCCTGATTCCAACCCAACCACCCACTCCTTCAGTCAGTCAGTGGTGCGTGGTGTTGTAGTTATAGCCGAGTTGACACGATCAGAGTCTGCTTGGATACTTCTGGAGTGAGGGTTTATTCTGTACTGGGTACATAGATAACGAATCGAACTGATCAGAAAAATCCAACCGAAGGGATGCTCTTACTTTTTTTTAGATTCACCATTTTAGACTGGCAGCACTACACTTGACATTTAAGTCCACGTCACTATCGCACGTCACGTCACTATCAAATCAATCAGCTGACTCAACAAAAATATAACCTCTACTTCTATGTACTTTTGTTTTCTTCTGTTTTATTTTCAAGTGTATGTACCTACGTTAGGTACCTACAAACAAAGATTTTTAAATAATACGGAAATCTAACTCGCATTGATCAAATATGTGGGAGTTTATATTATTGCTGGTTTTGTCTGCCATAGCTTACTTTACGACTGACGAACTAATACCAAAGCTCAAGGAATTGTTTATAAAAGCCGGTTTATTTGGGATTGACCTTTGTAAAACCAATAAGAATAAAATGTAATAGCAATACACTTACCCATGACCCATACGTTTGTTCATAAGAGGTACTTTTATCTCAATAACAACTGTTTGTTTCAGCCCAGAAGCTTTAGGCGTGGTTTCAGGATGTGTGTTTCTCGTAACTTGTTTCTTGTTCATACCGATCAAGTTTGGGTATGGTCTTTTGGATACGGATCATTTCCCACATAATGAGGTAACATTATGTTCCAATTGGAAACATCATCACAACATTCTTTAAGTATACAAGCTAATAGAAACAATATGTACAGTTTGCAGAGTTGCTAGCAGCCTTGCTGTCAATCTGCTGTATGCTGCTGCTGGGTTTTGCTGACGATGTGCTGGATCTGAGATGGAGATACAAACTGCTACTGCCAAGTGTGGCATCATTGCCTCTGCTTGTGGTCTACTATGTCAACTTTAATTCTACAACATTTGTTGTGCCTATACCCCTGAGGTACTGGCTGGGAGTCTCTATTAACATAGGTAGGCAACAATATCAACTGCAGGCACATGAAAACCATTAAATTGTATTGCAGATAGTAGTAATGTTATATGTTTATGCTTATTCTTTGTTTATTTATTTTAGGTTTCCTGTACTATTTGTACATGGGAATGCTGGCAGTTTTTTGCACAAATGCCATAAATATCTTGGCTGGAATAAATGGCTTGGAGGTTGGACAGTCTGTCATTATTGCACTTTCAATAATAGCTTTCAATGTTCTGGAACTGAGAGGAGATCAGTTTAAAGCCCATTCCTTCTCACTGGTTATCATGATACCATATCTGGCTACAACACTGGCTTTGCTAAAGCACAACTGGTAAGTTGATTTTACTTAAAATGTAGTTAAAAGATGAAACAAAAGATTTTGTCTGAGGTGATGTGATGTGTGCACTGTACTGTCAGACGTTGTTTGATAGAACTATTAAAATACCAGTTTGTCTCATTTCTTTGGTTCCAGGTATCCATCAAATGTGTTTGTAGGGGACACATTCTGCTATGTGTCTGGTATGACATTTGCTGTTGTGGGGATACTGAGCCACTTCAGCAAAACAGTTTTATTATTTTTCTTACCACAAATCATCAATTTTCTTTACTCAGTGCCTCAGTTATTCCATTTTATTCCATGTCCAAGACACCGTTTGCCCAAATATACTGCAGAGACAGATTGTGTTCAAGCCAGCAGAACAGTTGTTGTGAAGAAAGACATGAATGCTTTGTCCAAAGTTTTCCTTTACATTCTAACTTTATTACGAATAGTGGATAGAATTGATGATAAAGAAAGCATAATCATCAATAACTTGACATTGATAAACTTTTTTTTGATCAAATTAGGACCCATGTCTGAGGGTCGGCTGACCAAGTTACTGGTGTTCTTTCAGTTATTTTGTAGTTGTATCGCCTTCCTAATAAGGTATCCTATGGCTGCCTATTTTTATGATACATAAAATAAGCACTTACTAAGGAGATTACAACGATAAGTAGTACCTAGATAATGTAAGTTATTAATATTTTTGTAAAGATGATTTTATAGGAGAACCAAAGAGCAAAGGCGTAATTGTAAATCAGTGATATAATTACAAGGTAATTTTAAATGTTGTAAATATAAAATTGAAAATATCTCAGTAGGTCAAGGTCATTAATAAAATATGTGGCTATTATTGAAATTTGTAGAGCTTTTTATTCAATGATTTTATTTTAGGCATTGCAAAACATTCACTCAACAAATCTTTGGTCTTATTCTTAAAATATAGAAGCACAAAATAAAAAGATCAAACCTACAAATACAACATTTTAATAGATATATATTTTAATATACTTCATTTATCATACAGTCATCTCATC
This sequence comes from Eupithecia pulchellata, assembly GCA_963931895.1. Lineage (NCBI taxonomy): Eukaryota > Metazoa > Arthropoda > Insecta > Lepidoptera > Geometridae > Eupithecia > Eupithecia pulchellata. The sequence continues at coordinate 240,864 of OZ007530.1, forward strand.
TAATCAATTTTTAAATAATTAACTTAGCCAAACATCATAAAGTATGTTGTCCTCATTATCTGTCTCATTGATAACTCTGAGAGTTTTGAGAGTTTGCAAATAGAAGGTTAGCTCCGAAGTTACTACGCCGTGCTGCGGACTGCCATTAGCTACAATATTCATCTTCACAAGCTGTTCTCTCAGCTTATCTTTAAAGTTATCATGAACTCTTTTGTAAATAAACTGTATTTGTTCATTTGGCAAAATATCAATTAGTGCTTCATGTAACTTTACTAAATGCTTTGAGATATTTCGGAATGTCTGAGATGGTACAGGGGGCTTGGCATCCCACCCTGACAACTGAGAACACAACATGTTGCTAACTATTGTACTAATCTTATTCTCTATTTCTTTCTTATGACTAACAATATCACTTTCAATATTACCAAAGCCATTCAGGGTGAGTTCTTTAGAGTGATGCTTCTCAAGCAAACTTCTTAACATGGGCAGGAACCACATGACTACTTGCAGTGACCTGGAGACTAAAGCTAGATTGGAGGTTGAAATGGTTTTGAGGCCAGCACTCTGGATAGCGCCTGCGCCAAGCACCAGCTGGCAACATCTAGAGTTGAACAGTCTGATGAGCTCCAGCATACAGTGCAGCAGGTACTGGACTATGACAGGAGACTGTTTAGTTGCGTCACAATATTCTAGTAAGATTTTTATGAGGAGCTGGACTGTCCCAACCACGGCAAAGCTCTCTTTATTGATTACTAAAAATTTACCATCAGGCTTTCCTGTTTCATACATTATGTTGTTTGGTATTTCCCCTCCTTCACAAATCTTATTGACAGCACTTTGTAATTCATAGGGAACTTCTGCAGTTTTCCACCTCTCTGTGTTCAGAGAAGCGGTGAGCTGGGCTCTCCTCTCAGAGTGTAAGGTCTGGATGTATTTCATTGCAAAACTTCTCAGGGCCAAGTTCATGGCATTGCTATGGTGACCAGTTATCTTTTCACACTCTTCACAAAAGCTTTCAATTAATTTAGAAAGTTTAGATAGGTGGCTCAGGTCAGAGAACACATAATCTTTATCAGTTTTGGTCACAATTAGATTGGCACATCTCTCATTACAGTAGTCTGAGAGTGAGTTGATCATTTTGTTCAGTTTCTCCTCAACTGAGGTCAGTTCTTCTGGTGTCCACTCCTCACTCTCATTGCCAGTCACATCTTCCATTTGACAAACATCAATAATCAAATTAGTCAAAAATGATATTCTTTTAAATAAAATAAGTAAACTCGGTGCAACTTTTTGAAGAAATGTGATTCCTTCATTGCATAAAAGCCACATGTTGTCTGACTGAGATCCTCTCAACACAACGTCTGAACTTCCATCCCTCAGTGAGATCACTTCTATGACACTTTGTTTAATGGTTGCCTGAACTGAAGTCATGGCTTCTGATTTAAATGTATCTATGAAGTCAAACTCCTTCAATCTAAGAATTCCTGATACAATTGAAACTAAATTGTCTCTGTCTTGTGATTCTGATGTGTCCTTAGGAGGCCTGTTCAAGTCGGATACAATGAACCTCTGGAACTCGTTGCTCAGCATCTTATGGATAAGTTTTTTCATTTCTGTGAGCTGAGGGGACAGGTGCCTGAAAGCTTGTATGCCTGATAGCCTTGAGGAGAGTACTTTTTGAGTTGAACTTATTAAATCTAGAGCAGCAACATAGTCAGAGGTGCTAAGCAGCAATTGGATCATAGGCTGTGTCTGCTGTACTGTGGCCATTAGTTTCAATACCTCATGTGCATTGCCAAGGTTTCTATTTATTCTGGTAAGACTAACTAATTTCAATGGACATTCTGTTAAATTTCCTTTTACTTCTTTAATATTGCTCCGGGTCTGCCTCACAGTACTCACTGCTTTAGCCATTTGCTCCATTATAGTATCATGGGACAACATGGCATGGAAGAATGCATCTGACTTGAGAGCCACTTGCTTTGAAATTTTCATTTCCACTACATCAAGATAAGTGCTCAGTTCTTCTTGTAATGATCTTATCGCAGCATTTGCATCTTGAGAATCACAAAGACTAGGAAACACTTTACTAAACACTAGAGGATCATTTAGAGGCAGTGAAGGTTCATAAAATATTGCAGGAATTTCTTCACTAACATTTTCCACAGTCTGTATTTTGGCCTTGGAAGGCACATTTTCTTTAAGTCTACAGTGCCTCCGGAACTTTCGAGCTATTCGCTTGCAGTAGGATTCAAAGTGAGCTAGTGTGATGTCAGGTAAATAGGGGCTGGGAAATATTTCCACCTTGTCAACAAAGCTGTCACCCCATGTTTTAGTAAGGAAATTGCTCTGTTTACCTCTGTTTGGGTCATTTAATACTGCTGGAAGATTTTGAGAAGATGAGTAAAACGTCCAGTCATCATTCTCAGTGCCTGAGTACAAATGGTACTGTCTCACATGATACTTGAAGCCTGCTTTTCGCAAATCTCCAAATTGTAAAGCTGAACACATCCCATTTTTACCATATTGACAGAGTATGATAGAGCCTTCTTTGATACTGTGCTTGTCTTGAACATGCCTGTAATAAAAATAAATTATATGTTAATGACATTCTCATATTTATGACGATAAGATAAAGGGTGCGTGCATTTCTTTTATATTCTGGGGGGTCGTACCTTTCGAATTCGGTTGTAGTTGAAAATAACAGCCTTGGACAGTGGATACAGTTTTGCCAAGTAGGCTTCTTACTCGAACTTGTTTCGTTCTCCATAACATTCTCGTACAACCTATTTTACGCCAAATTTGGTTAAAATCACGTGATTCACTAGCTTAGAAAACAGGCCATAATTTGGCTAAAATGTTTTATTAATGTTCTTCAAAATTTCTTCGGTAAAATCGCAAATTAGGTAGGTACAACTTCGTTCGGCTAACTTAACTACTTCCACGTCTGCGATGACATTGACAGTTATTTGTTTTTATTTTGACATTGACTGAGGTGACAATAACAGAAAAGTAGGTATATGCTTTCAACCTTTGAGCTTTCAATGGTACCCGGAAGGTACCCAAAAAAAGTAAGTGAGTGGTTTTTGTGGCTGTAGCTTTTTATTACTTACGGGGTGAGTAAAAGGGTGAGTTCACACGATGAGTTAGAAAGAACAATTATTAAGATCAGGCAGCCTATAGGTTTCTAAGATTTTGTTATTAAAGTGCGTACCTAAGCCCTCGCACTCGGGGTAATCTCTAGGAAATTAAATATTTATCCCAAAAAACATCGGGTCCGAGTCCCGCCGAAATAGAAAATTTTTGGGATAAATATTAATTTACCTTCAGATTTCTCTAAATATAATAATATGGAGAATTTCCTTTCATGTTTTAGCCAAATAAATTCATCTTTCTTTCTTTCCGCTGCTAATCAGATTTTGAAATTATTATTAGCAGGCGCGAATCCAGCCCTCAAAAAAGGTTAGGGGGCACAGCCAGCCAGTCAGCCACCCCAAAATTGGGCATGTGCGAGTCAGTACTAACTCACTCACATGAACAATCATGGACTTACCTACGTTTAGAAATATTTTTGATTTGATTATTTTTTACATATTCGAATGTTAAAATTGATTCCAATCTAAATTAAACACCATTTTACATCAAATAACTTTATCAAACAAGTAACACGTCCCGGCTTCACACGGGTGGAGTTTTATTTTTGCAGCTTATTAATTTTATTTAGGTACTTACCTACAATCAGTAAAAATGTAGTAGTCTAATGGTGGATTTTCTTTATTTGTAAATTTTACTTTAGTATAATATAAATTTAAAATGATACTACATACTTTAGATAAAAGCTTCTTTTTTTGCGATAACATTAATTATTTCGGCGACATTCAGGTGCAATATGTTCATGCAGGTGCACCTTTTTGCATAGTGTGTCATTGTGCCATTTCATGCAACCTAGATGAGCCTACGGAGTCCGTTAGGATATTAGTGTTCTGTGCTACGGAGAGTTGAAATAACGATCTTTCGGCGCCGTAGCTACGCACGCAAAATTTTTTTGTTGTATGCTTGGTCGTCAGTCGTAGCCTTTTGATCGATATGCTGTGAGACTTTACCTCACCGGTACAAGTGAATTAGGGTTGTGGGCGGGCAGGGCATGCCGACAGTGCCCACAGCAACGGCTACTTGGGTTGCGGTATAAAAACTGCTCCAATGTTCTCTATCGAAATGACGTTGTTAGTTAAAGTCAAGAACAAAATACTAACAAAGCCAATCATTCAAAAGCATTTTTTTCTCTTACCAAACAAATATTTTGTACCTAAGCTGTTGTCGGTGACTGTTTAAGTAAGTACCTAGGGTACCTAGTTTGACAAAATTGGTTTATCTTCCTTTATATAAAATATTTGTGTTATATCATGGATCTGGTTTAAAAAAATTACTACTAGAAAATGAAAAAAATTAGTACTAGACGTATTTTTAATTTGAAATCTTTTATTTTAATAGGTTGGTAAAACTAGGTAGCTTACCTTTTGTACATTCCTCACCAAACAATACAATAACATAAAATAAAATATTTATTTTGTAAACCAATTAACCTCATACTGACCATACATTTATTTTACAAGTTACACTTTTGATTTTATTTTGGTAGGCATCTACTTTTTATAACTATTTATGGAGCTTAGGATATGGTATATTTCATTCTTTCTGGCAATGGTAGCAGGCACACGATACGGCAGATTTGAAAATCAAGTTTCTCTCGCCATCTAGGCACAGGACTTTGAACGGCACCTGGAAATAAGAATAATTTTATGCAAACAATGTCATTCGAAAATAAATCTAATCTCTGCACTGATTTTCATCAAAGATAAAAATAATAATTTAATGTTGATAAAGTCGCGTTGAATAAGGTTTATCGATGGTACAGATAGATGGACGGAAACAATGCTCTAAGACGGAAACCCACGGTAAGCAAAGCAATAAAACTTTTAGACATGGGATTTGGGAGCTAAAAGTAAAGTAAGTAGGTAGTGTTAATTTATGACTTACTAGCGGCCCGCCCCGGCTTCGGACGGGTATTTAACAATTATAATGGCGAAATAATTTTTCAAAGCAGTCCAGTAGTTTCGGGGAGCCTATTCAATTCAAACAAACAATCAAATCTTTCCTCTTTATAATATTAGTTAGTATAGATATAGATGTCACATGTTTTGTTATTAAGCTCAATAGGTACCTAGGAACATTAAAATGGTCTTACGTCTTCAGACTCCATGATGTTGCAGCACTGCCCCAGCGAGGTGACGGGATGCCGCTTGAAGCCCAACATGATGCTCGGCAGAGACCACGACTCGCAGTACCCGCGGCACGCGTTCGTGGTGATCTTAAACTCCATGCAGTCGGGTATGCTTATGTTTCTTGTGTGACCTGTTGTTTTTATTGTTGTAATGAATTTTTATTCGGATTTAACTTTTACTGAATTTATTTCTGTATTCATAGATTGCAAAGAAGCTAAAATACGAACTAATAGCGAAACTCATTCAAAACTTTAGAGGACCTACAGAGAAATTACCTATTCTATCGACGTATGTACCTAGGTACATACGTTCACTCCTTAAAGTAATGTAATCGTTAAAATACCTACTATGTAAAATATTTCTACACAATAAATAAAATAGGTACCTATATAGGTGGTTTGGTAACTAATGTAAAATTTAATAACGGGAACCCCGCCCAATACGCACCAATTCTATGACAACCAGGTTTCCTCCATGACTCTGCCGCGAATATTTGACTAATGCATAGGATCAAAACAAGGCACCTTAGAAGCATGTTGATTTGAACCGGATAATATTCCAGTTGAGAATGAAAATAATGTAACCAGACCAACCTTTTTATCCCATAAGAACCGGAAGGGATGCTTAACCTTTTCTAAACGACGCCGAAACGTCCGTTGACGGTGAAATTCAGCTAGCTAAAGCTTTCTATGTTATTAAAATCCTAATCTGCCTAGTTATCTTATTTGTATTTATATAAAGGTAACTGAAGCTATTATCAATTATGGTTAACAATCATGACATGTGTGAAATTATCAAAACTCATCCTACTATAATAAATTATTTTATCTCGGCGCAGGGTCATTCATGGACGCAGACATACCTTATTTTTTCTACTACCCTTTTCAGTCATTTACCCTCACTTAGATATTAATATAGGTACAGTTTTTTTTCTTTACCTACCCGTGTCCAAATATTTTTGTTTTTCTATTCTAATATGGTTTTTGTTAAAAGGTTGACGAATCCTGTCTCATATTATTTACAAACGGAGAAATTTCGTTTCCAACCCATTGCATTGACGTGCAACGATAAAGTGTTATGGGGCGGACAAGCAGCGAGTATATAGGTACATATATCTATGAACCTATATTTTGAAGGACCATGGAAGGGAATCATTTTTGTAGTTGATCTAGGTAGAATCACAGAATATATTAAAACGTTTGGATTTTGAGTTTGAGTTTTTAATACCTATTGTATTAAAAACTCGAAATCAAAATCCAAATGTTTTATTTCCTTTAGTTAGACCTTACAGGACTCTTGGATTTTATTTATGTAGGTACTATTAAGGAAAATAGATATACCTACTTTTTATGTAAGTACTATTATACCAATAGTAGGTACAATTTCAGTACTTATATAATTTAACCTAATAATGAAATATCATGTTGAATGGATAGCGTGTTGACAACCCAGTCGCTTAGCAACCGATCTTCTTTTTTTGGTACGGACGTAAAGTAAGGAGACATATTTTGTGTACATAGTTCTTTTGTTTTAGTTAAGACTTAAAGTTGTATATAGTTAATCAGACGATAAACAATGGAAACTGACTACGTCATACTAAATTTATATAAAACGAAGCAGTACGATGCATGCCTCAAACTGTGTAACACTGCGCTCGAACAGAAAGATGACCGGATGGTGGAATTCATCAGGATGCGCGCTATGACGATACAGGCCAAGATAGCTGGCAATGGGTATGAAGAAGTGGAGTATTTTCCTCAACAGGATACCTTGTTGTCCACCGCTATTGCCAAGACACCAAGGCCTGGAACGTCTTTTCAGCGGCAAGCGAGTAATACCGCGCAGAACTTTGACGCGACGAAAGTGAGATCACCCATTTCAAAAACAAAATTAACAATGATCACGCCATATTATGCACACGCCATAAGAGTCTTTAATATTTGAAATAATTTTTTGTTATTACCCATCACACTCCGGGTAATTTCAAAGAAATTAACCCTAACTTTTTCTGGGACTGAGGGAAAGCTGCGAGTTCAAGTCCCACTGAAATCGAAAAAGTCAGGGATATTATAATTTCTTTGAAATAAGACAATCTTTCCTTAAAAGTGTACCGAACTGCCGCTTATTAATTTCTAGCGTTTTACGGCCACGGCGACCGCCAGGTCCCGAGGTGGCATCAACTCGGCGTACGTGCGACGGAGCGCGAGGACAGCGCTGCACACCGCGGCGCGGGCCTCCAGGGCAGCCACGGCTCTGTCCGGCGCCGGCGGAGGAACTCTCAACCCTAATGTGCCTTTATCCTTGAGATTTCTAAGCAAGGACGACAAAATATTCAACCCAGCCGCTAAGACTCTATTCGAATACATATTCTACTGTGAAGGTGATGTTAGAAAGGTATGTTACTGTGACTTTTCCAAGCATATCCATATGCAGGGTTCTAGAATATTTTATAAATTTTACAGGCCGTGGAAGTAGCCTTTCAAGCCCAGAGATTAAATAACAATGAAGACTGGTGGTGGAACTTCTCGCTAGCTCGTTGTTACTACGCTTTAGGAATGTACAGAAACACCGAGGAATGCCTGCGACAAGCTCTTAAGCAGCATAAGCACATCTCCATCTACCTTCGACTGGTCGCCATGTACGTGGGGTTGAATCAGCCACTTTCAGCCTTAGAGGTGTGCAAGCAGGGATTGACAGTTTTTCATGAATACACGCCGTTACTGCTTGAACAAGCTCGAATTCATGACCAAATGGGTAACTCTGCACTTGCAGTGAAGGAATACCGCATGGTCGCTCTGGAGGATCCATCGAATACAGAAGCAATCGCAAATATAGCGTTGTACAACTTCTACAACGATCAACCAGAAATTGCTTTACGTTACTACAGGTGGGTTAAGAACTTTGTTATTTTTGGTTAGTAGGTAGGTACTTATAATCCAACATTGATTAAAATCTGCTTTCAGGAGGTTGTTGGCGACAAATCAACCGGGCTCTGAGATTTATAACAACATGGCTTTGTGTTGTCTGTACTGCAACCAATGGGACCTGATTCTGCCTTGTTTCCGACAAGCCTTGTACTTTGCTACTGACCCGGAAACTAGGGCGAACATTTGGTTTAACCTTGCTCATGTGGCTCTCGTAAGTTTATAATTTGCGGCTGTAGTTTGTCGTCATTCTCATTCCCTCTTTCAAGCTTGTTGCTGTGATACCGAATTAGGACCTGGATTATATATAGCCTGCGATTTCATTTTCTATGGCGCTCATTAGTGGAGGCCTATGTCCAGCACTGGACTAACAAAGGTGATGATGATGATGATTTAATTTTCAGTCGACTGGAGATATGACTCTCGCCCGGCGCTGCCTGCAAGTAAGCATCGCTACCAACTCTGAGAACGAAGGAGTACGAAATGCACTCAAAGTGCTCGACGCAAGAATGCTCGCTAGAAAAAATTAATTTAATTGAAAAAAAACTTCATTTTCTAATTTGTGTTTACGACTGTTATTTATATCGATCACTTGAGCTACGTGTAAGTTATCTGCAACAGTCTGCAGTTAGCTCATATTTTTCAACTGTAAATAAAAGTCCTTATTTATTACAAAGTCTTAGGTATATTTATTAAATATTTAATTGAAATAAAACCATTTTTAATTATAATTCGGTAAATACATAAATATAGAGGTAGAGCTATTCTTCTAGTCATAGTCCAATAAAAAGGATTACGCTACCGATAAATAAATAAATAAATAATGCTGGACAATCCACACAGCATCACCTAGCCCCAAGCTAAGCAGAGCTTGTGTTATGGGTACTAGATGACTGATATACTTTATTTATTACGATACTTTCCCTTGTGCAGTCTGCGTCACAATAAGTACCCCCCTATCTCAATGTATGTGGGACACAAAAGTTGTTATTGTTGGGAATTTCAGACTTTGAGTATTATGGGTGGGCGGTTCGATCCTGAGCAGCGGCGTGATAAATTTTTGAATGTGAAAATTTGTGACATGTTACAAGAGAATTATAAGTAGTCGAAAATATTTTGTAGACAAGGGGGATAGTTAATTCTGACGCGCACTGTACATTCAATTTTATATTCATGTAAGATTTAGTACATAATCGTCAAGGGAAATATCCATTAATTCTACATTCCGCTTTTGATACTCGATCAGCTCTTCATACTTCAGTGCCGCTAGTTTGTCCAAGGACGGCTCGGGGTGCGCCCGCGCAGTCTGCGAGGCACTGATGGTCGACCGCTCAGGAACGATAGGCTCCGGCGGGAAGCGGGATAGATGTTTTGCTTTGAGCTGAAAACGGAAATTATGATAGTTTCATATTAAATATTTCCTTGTGTTTGTTTATGTGAACCAAGATTTTTATGGGGGTATTACTACAGAAACTAAGGAAATTAGGTGTGGTAGACCATAATGGTTTAGGTACCTAATTATAAATTTAAGATAAAAAAAAGATACCTGCTCTATTGAAGTCGGTTGCGTACCAATACTCTCCCATGAATCTGAACCCATCGGAATAAACAGTGGCTTAGTAAAGTTTGAGTTCTTTTCTTTGAAAACTATATCACTACCGAAAGCGCAGCTTTGAAGCAACTCCTTAGCTCGCCTGACCAAAGTAGGGTCTTTAGACGAATAGAACAAAATGTGCGTTTTGTTAATAATCGCTAAACTTCTGATTGTTGTGCACATAGCTTTCTTGATCTCACTCTCTGTAAAATTTTGCAAAACGTTAGGTGGGTTTACATTAATTAGTACACAAACGTATCTTCAGAAAACTCTGTTTCCAAATTCGTACCGTAGTTCTTAAAGATATCATACTTTCCGCCAACGATCACAACTTCCGGTTTTTTAATAGTATCTGCGTACGTTTCCTGTATCGCCTGAACACAAATATCAATGGTATCCCATACTCGCTTTACTTTAGATAAATCCACAACAACGAAGAAGTAATAACTTCCTTTTACGGAAATTGAGGGTAAAACATTTTTCAGTGCTTCTAATTTGCCTCCATATTCCCAAACGTGGCAGATCGTCTTCTCCATGCCTTGCTTCTGAGTTGTTCGTCGTCCATAGGAATATTCCAGAACCAGTGTCTCTCGCGGTGTTTCGGTTTTTTCCAAAAATGTGTAAAGTAGCGTCGATTTACCCTGTAAAAATACCATGTGTAACGACTTAGAACTTAATTTATAGACCTATGTTAGATCACAATCTCACAATGGCTAACGATGACGAAGACACCTACGAACTCATGTCTGGTAGAGACCCGAATAGGCGTAAGAGAGGCGTAGGCTACCTACATAATTATATTTAAAACTAAGTGTGCCTTGTGCTCCTACGGCGAATAAACGTAATTTTCATTCACAGCGTAGGGTCTTAGTCATACGGTATATATTTTTCATGATAAATATTCTCTCTCACTCGAAATATTTTCAGAACAACAAGTAATTTGTTTACAGAAAAATACTTAAATGGACTTACGACTTCCTTGCTTCCGGCCAAGACAACTGTGCAACAATTATCGTCATTTCCTTGTGAAAGGATTTTATCTACAAAATTCGTGGCTATTTCTGGTAAGGATACAGTTGTATCTGCAACCATTTTACACTTTACAAGGATTTATCTCAGGAATGCACAACTGGAGTATAGGTATCGTACTAGTTTCTATCTAGCTATAGGTAGGCAATGTTCACTGGCAGGAAGGTGCTTTTAAAGTAGTTAGGTAGGTGGTAAATTGCGTGCTTTTGATATTTTCCAGCAGGTATTTGAATTTGAACCTAAGGGAAATAATTTTCAGTTTGTTTGGAATTTGTACGGTATTTTCTCTACTTTTGTTGCCGCTAGTAGGTTTATTGTATGCTCATTGGTTGCCATGAGAACCCGGACGGTCTTACGTATTGCGGCAAAACGGCCTTGGTCTTCTTGATAGTTACGTGTCGATTCCTTGAAGTTGTTGAAATAAGCAGAAGGAAAAATTTAATGTAATTTCATGTTTTTTTAATAACTGATTTTGTACCACCATTACTCGGCTAGAACACGAAGATAATTTTTAATCAAGGTTATACCTACTTAAATCTTAACATAAATTGATAATATACTCCCTTGTATCCTACTGTAGGTAGGTACCTAATGATTTCTATGATGATTTTTTTTGTTCTGAATAAAATGGTTACCAAAGAGAATAAAACCACTATGGTTACATAACTTCAGTTACTTGGCTTTGAATTGATAGCTCTTGGTTGTTCGACGTCTTTGGGCTAAAGCGGAGAGCAAAACACGGTCCCAAGATTGGTAGCAATAAAACAAAAAAAAAATAATGTGAAAACCCGCGAAGGTTGTAAAAAAGTTGAAAAGGTCTAGACAAAATTCATGTGAAATTTACCTAAAGTTGGATTCATTGTGTTGGCATCACCGTTGATATTCCTGCTGTCATTTTTGACGTTAGTTGTCACTTTGTGCTGTCATTAAGAGTCATGTCAATTTAGAGAAATGTGAAGAAAAAGAAATGTGTGGAAATTGAAAATTTATTGTTCTGTGTTGACTTTTGTATTGTATTGTGTAACGAAGTGAGATTAATGGTAATTTAGTTATAAATACAAATAAAACTGATTCAAGGATATGTCTACTGGAAGTACGCCGTTTCCGAAATGGCAATTAGCCATTCTACTCGGCGCACCTTTGGCCATCGGCTTAGGTTACCTTTACCTCCGAAACAGATTAGAAGACCCAGACAAGAAAAAGGTCGCGGAGCTGAAAGCGAAAACCACAATATCCTTAGATAACGAGGAGAATGCAACCAAAGCCACTGAGTCTGCCATCGACCGTGCCATGAAACTGAAAGGTGCCGGGAACAGAGCTTTTCACGCGGGCGAGTACGATAAAGCTATCTCTCTGTACAATGAAGCTATCGAGGCATGCCCCGCGGACCGCTCGGTCGACCTGGCCACGTTCTATCAGAATCGGTCGGCTTGCTACGAGAAGCGCGAAATGTGGGAGCAAGTCAAGGAGGACTGCACGTTCGCGCTCAAACTCAACGAAAAGTACGTGAAGGCGTTCCTGCGCCGCTCGCGCGCCGCCGAGAAGAGCGGGGACCTGGTGCTAGCGCTGGAAGACGTGACGTCGGCCTGCATCCTGGAGCGGTTCCAGGTGCAGAGCTCGCTGGTTAACGCGGACCGCATCCTCAAGGCGCTGGGCCGCCAGCACGCGCGCGAGGCGCTCGCCAAGAGGCGCCCCATCATGCCCTCTAAGCATTTCATCAAAACTTATTTCTCTGCATTCTCTGAAGATCCCATTTCTAAACTCCAACTGGAAGATAATATGCAAACTGGATTTGCTAAGGCCAAAACAGCACTGCTGTCCCAGGATTATGAATCTGTGGTACAGGCTTGCACGGAGGAATTGGATGCTAATGGGAAATACAAAAATGAAGCCCTACTTCTGCGTGCTACATTTTACTTGCTCCTGGGAAGACATGATGAGGCTCAGGCAGACCTTGGCCAAGTGATTGACAGTGATGCCTCTATCAAGGTGAAGGTGAACGCTTTGATCAAGCGAGCGTCCTTGTTCACACAGCTGGAGAACACTGAGCGCTGTTTGGAAGACTTTGCCAGCGCTGCTCAGTTAGATACCAACAATTCAGATATCTACCACCACAGAGGACAGGTTTACTTGCTCTTGGAGCGCATGGATGAGGCCACTGCTGAGTTTGCCAAAGCTGTTGAGCTCAATCCTGATTTTTCAATTGCCTATATTCAGAAATGTTATGCTGACTACAGACATGCACAGATCCACAAGAATGTTGGGGCTCTGAACCAAGTCAGGAATGATTTTGAGAAAGCGCTGGAGAGGTTCCCCAGCTGTGCCGAGGCGTACATTCTGTTTGCACAAGTGCTGTCAGACCAGCAGGAGTGGGGCCGTGCCGAGTCCTTGTTTGACTCTGCCCTGAGTGTGGATCCTTCCAACGCCACCTTGTATGTGCACAAGGGCTTAGTTCAGCTCCAGAAGAGCACAGACTTTGAAAAAGCTGTTAAACTGATCAACAAAGCTATTGAGATGGATGACAAATGTGACTTTGCTTATGAAACTCTTGGAACTATTGAAGTACAGAGGTAACTATTATACTAGTAAAATTAGATGAACAAAATTCATAGTATAAAATGGGTTAGCCTTGAGCACATACATAGGTCAGACTTAGATAAGTTATCAATTTTTTAGAGTGTGATTCAAATTGATAAATCTTTATATCATTGGTAAAGTCAACTGTTTCAAAGATGTTTGCTTTTACATGGTTCATTGCTGCAACTATCTTTTGAGTATGTAGCTAGTCTTTGAGCTCTCTTATCTGCCAGTAAGCAGGTAAACAATTTAAGATAACAGATATTGCTTACATAATCCATTGTCATTAGAAGTAAATACCTATCAATAGACATGTGATGTGATGCATTTTATTTTGTTTCCAGGGGCAACCTCAAAAGGTCACTAGAGTTGTTTGAGAAAGCCATATCTCTGGCCAAAACTGAACTAGAGATGACCCACCTGTTCTCACTGAAGGATGCAGCTGCTGCTCAACTGAAGGTGTCGGAGCGCTGGGGTCTGGACTGGACTGTGAGCTAGGCTAATGCTGCAAGTTTGCAATCAGACCAACGGGAATGAAAGCTGGCCGTCCAAATAATATGATATCACACTCACTTTAACTGTAAAATTGTATGTGTTTACTTTTCATAATAGGAATTTGCTGAGCCAGTCAACCTTCTCGTTGGGGATTTAGAGGTACCTAGGGCCGCCGCCGACATTCTGCGTTGCTTGCAAAAACAGCATTCTATGACGTACTTGTTATTTATATAAGCCCTGTAGAATATTTTTACAGGCATATCCTGTATGTACATATTGACAACGATTTTGTTAGGACTCCTTTTATTAATGGCACATGGAGGTGTTCTTAGTCCTTATAACTTTTTTCAGGGTATCTGTAAGTCTTTGCTAAAATATCAGTCACACATATTACAATTGACATAATAATCAATTATTTGTAGTACTTAAAATGTGCATCCAATACACAAATTATTAGCAGATAGATAGTGGCCCTCACAAAATGGTCTTGATCAACTATAAAAATAAATCTATTGTAAATATGTTTCAAATTGTTAAACATTTAGTAAATTTCAAGTAGGTAGGTATTTAAATAGTGTTTTGGTATAATTTCCTCGAAAGCAATACAAACTATAAGTTTCATTCAAAGCAGCTTAGCCCACTAACTTTCAAACGCGATTTATAAATATTATACAGAAGTTACTCTATTTACAGTATTTACCTTAAAATAAAAGTTGTCTTATCCTGCGCCATCGTGAGTTTACGACAACACAGGTTACTGTATAACTACTTCATCTCTTCTCAGAACAAGCCCATAAACCAATGTTGTATCTTAAAATAACACATTAGCAGCTACTGAAAATAAGGCTCCATTCAAGAGCCTGAGTCTTGCTAAGCAAGCTGTTTCTCTTTTGACATGGCCCTTAGTGTTTTTGTTTAATTTAAACGGATGACATATATTTCCTTTGTTGATTATTACTGTATTTTTCATAGTAAGGTCGCAAAATTGTGCATTTTATTAGTTTGTATTTATTTACGTGTATTTTCCTTTATATGAAAGTCATATTGTTTTAACATTATTCTTTGCTAACTTGAGACAAGAATCATTTTGAATTGAACGACGCTCTGTAATACCAATGTTTACTTTAATAAAATATGAATGATTGATTTATTAAATTTAGGCCTTTTTAAGATTATGGTTGTTGGATATTGGTGTAAAATAATTGGAGGGGATATTGTGTGATTTATGTAACTTACCTTTAGTTGAGAACCTTTGACTTGATTTTTTTCCGCATTTTTAGGTTTACTCAACTTTTCTTTTGGGTCCAAATTTGAAATAGTTTTTAGTGGATGCTGCAAGCTTGTACCTTTGAGGAGTGATGAAGGTCGCATTACTTGGATGCGCCTGAGTTGTGCGGCCGCGGCGGCGCGCGTTGTGGGCGTAGGCCGCCCAAGGTGCATTACATTGGTCGCGGGATGCCGTTGTTTGTTGGACATTATTGTTGGAACGCACTCGGACGCAGTTCCACAGACTGTCGCTGGAGATATCCCCGATGCAGTCGGAACAGCGTCCGTCGTGAGGCTTTTAGAATAGTGATTGGTTAGGTACGCGTTAATGTAGGCTCATACTGTGGCACCTGCGATTGTATAGAATGCACCTCAAAATGATTAGATTGTGAAAGTAGAGTTAGCTCGCCGAGATGGTCCTACAAGAGTTGTTACCTCACCGATAGTAAATAGTTATCAATTTATGAAAAACTACGAAATACATTTATTGAGATGAATATGTTTTTTATTAATTTATCAAGAATTTAGGACTAGTTATATTTTAAGTAGGGATTCGGCATTCATTTATTTAACACTAGCGATCCGCCCCGGCTTCGCACGGGTATTTACCAAAAATTAAATATTCTATACCCTATGTTCATAAGGGAAATTAAGGATTATAATGGAGAAATAATTTTTCAAATCGGTCCAGTGGTTTCGGAGCCTATTCAATTTAAACAAACAAATGTTTCCTCTTAAGTATATTATTAGTACCTAGGTACCTATACATTCTAGGGCATGGCGATTTTTTTTCTCGCAATTATGTTTGCGTTTGACAAAATACAGGAACCTATAAATAAAAAAAAAGTGGTTACTAACTACTAAAAGTCTTTATAAACAAACGATGACGAAAGATTTCCAGGTATGTACTCTTGAAATCTCATACAACAGGTTCCATTGATGATTGTTATTTCTAGTTGGTTCCGATGTGTAACAATAACAATGCTTGTGTAGTGTAAATTAAATACAATGCTACTCTATATCGTGTTTCTAGTGTATATGTCGCAGGAAACGAACAGTATTCTGTGTTACAACTGCACATTCACGCACAGACAGTTCGGGGTAGACCCGATATGGAACCGAGGGTTGTTCAGCTCCAGGCGATCTGAGTCAAGAGTCCGCTGTGCCGTGACTGTTAAGTGCCCAGGTGCTTTAAAAGAATTATACCTTGTTGAATCTTTTCTGCGATCCCCAACCCGCATGCCCAGCGTGGGGATTATGGGCAATAACCCCCAAATAATGATGCCATCTATGGCGCTCATTAGGGGAGGCATGTGTCCAGCAGTGGACTTTTATAGGCTGGTGATGATGATGATGATGATGAATCTTTTCTGCCTATGTAAACGTCGTAGGCGCGACGACGACGCCGCCGCCGGACCCATATCGTTATATATATACCTACCTAGGTAGTTATTCTGTGGTACAAGATAGATACCTAGCCTATTTTGGACTTGTTGTCAAAGTTACCACACTATGTCACTTTCTGTATTTATTTTTTCTCGATTTCGCACAATAAATACAAATGAAATAAGTAGCCACGCTAAACTAAACCTTCCTATTTTTACTTGACCTAATGTAAAATTCAACGCAATGCTCTGGCTTGTGTCTTCTGCGCTCCTATGGGGTGTCTCCGAGGCCTTACTGTGCTACAACTGTTCGAGCACTTCCAGGGAAATAGTCAGCTATTTCAGTTGTTCCGGGGAATTCGCCCCCCCGGGCGGGCCTTTCAACTCGAGCCGGAAGTTTCTCGTCAACTGTACTGAAGGTAGGTATCCCACATCAGCACACATGTGTAGGTACCTACGTCGACTGTTGAACGTTCCTCACCCAAACAAGAGAGGTAAGTACCTATGAATCCGCACCTCCAAATCCTAAGTTTCGAATAAATCATACAAGAATGATATAATCTTTTTCTATAGCCTCTTAGCAACAGGATTCTACTGATTTCATGCAATAATTGGTTAACCAATTCAGTAGAATCCTGTTGCTGTAAGTAAGTAAAGAAAATAAATCCATAGAATCTATCAGCAAATGTAAAAGGGCTACAATATATTCAAAAGTTTTATTCGGCCTTTGCGACGTCCTCGGGCTGGGCTGGAGGGGTAGATTCTTACGGCGCAACCGCCACGGCATGTTTAGTACCTATCTATAAGGTACAGTGGCGTTCATCGTTAGCTGACCCCCCTGAGCGGGCAGGTTCAAAGTATTTTTAATTCATTAAATTTCTTGCTACTGGCAAGCTTCATTTTAGCCAAATATTCTACATTTTACATATTTCTGTATTCATAGAAATTGTCATCAAACGTAACAGGAGGCCAAGCTAACAATGATGGCCCCTGTATCTACATGTACGAGCAGTCAGAATCAATTCTAAGCAATCACAACACATTGACAGAGTTGTAAATAGAGTGAGCTTTTAGCCTCGCGCCTAAAGCTACCATCATCGGGGCAACCCGACAACGTAGGCGCTCGCTCGTGGCTTATGTGTTCCTTGTTGTTACAATAACCTCTTTCCTCGTGATGTCAGAAGGCGCGATGTGTTTCGTGCGCTCGTGGTCGGAGCGCGCGCGGCACTCGTGGCTGGTGCAACGCGGCTGCTACACGCCTGAAGAGAACGACCCCCTGCCCGCCGCCATGAACCTGCCGGCGCGGGCCATGACCTGCAGGAGGGAAAGGTAACTCAACTACCTACTGCTCGGCATGCAAGCTACTGCGGCATGTATGCCCTTTTCACATGCTCGCGTTCACATTTTATGAAGAAAAGTTAAGGGGCTTGGCACGGATCATATTTTCCTATTTTTAACAGACGTCGAAAAAAGGGAGGTTTTGTGTTCGTCTGTATGGACCGATTTAAAATTTTTATTTTGTTATTTTATAGAATAATCACCTCAAACCACCTCGGGTGGTCCTGTAAAAAAAGGTATTCAGAGTACGTTTTCAGTTTTTTCAAAACATGAAAATTATGGGTAGGCCCCCTTTGTTCTATGGAACATGACGTAATAGAACAATTTGAGAAAATATTGTCCCTATTTGTACTATAGAACAGTTTGTAATTTTTGTCCCAAATTGTTCCATAGAACAAACTAATTGTACATAGTACAACACATACAACTAAGTATATAAACTTCTTGAAGTTGATATGTAAACTGGCCACTCGAGAATGATTTGCTACCACTTATGTCTTAGTGACATTTTTGATTAGATGGTTACTCACTAACAAAAATTATAATGTGAACTCCTCGATCGCTGTTAGTTTTTTTTTTAAAAACGTTGCAAAAATGTCCTTCTTGACTATTTTTTTTACTTTTTTTAACTTTGAGAGCTTCATACATCAACATCACCAGCCTATAATAGTCCACTGCTGGACATAGGCCTCCCCTAATGAGCGCCATAGATGGCATCATTATGTGGGGGTTATTGCCCATAATCCCCACGCTGGGCATGCGGGTTGGGGATCGCAGTTCGGTGTAGTTGTTCTGCAGAAGGCGCTGCTGCCCGCCCCCCGGTGTGTTTCCCTTAGTCGCCTCTTACGACACCCACGGGAAGAGTTGGGGTGGTGAAATTCTATGCCGGCACCACACGGCAAAGAGCTTATAACTAATTATTTACACGTTTTTTCAAATAAAAAATGCCTTCAAAAGACGAAGGATATATCTGAAATCAAAAGCAAGTAAAAAATTTACCAGAAAACATGTTCCAAAAAAAGTTCTAGGGGTAGAGACGTAAATTTTCGGAAAATCTTAAAAAAATACAAAAAAACAGGATTAAAAATTTTTTTAAGCAGTTAGGGTCTTTTCCTTCAATTTGTATTTCACAAATAGGTCCACCTACTCACCCACCGAGTTTGTCTAACCCTCCACCAAACACCCTGTATATCTCATCATGGAAGGTTTTGGGAAAAACTGATTCTCATTTTGTTCTATGACATGAAACTCGGGTGAAAAGGTAGTATGTAGTTCCATGGAAAAAATAGGGACGAAAATGTGTCATTTTGTACTATGACGTCATGTTCCATAGAACAAATGGGACCTACCCAAAATTATCATGACGTTTGTTTACGTGGCATATGATATGCGTGAAACGCGAGGGACAGTTACAATACCAGCCATGGCAGCACCGAAACGAGATCTTGCCTTGCCAGTGGGCGATAAGGCTATGATGATGATGGTATTGATTTCACCATTTGCACCCCACGCTGCTGGGCTCAGATTTTCTGCAAACATACTAATTGCTATCTGCGACAATTTACTTCGAATTGTTAAAGATTAAGATTATAACTAAAGTAAACTTACCACCTTTTAGCATTTTAGACTCACACCTTGCTCAGATTTTTAATGCAAGTTAGGTAACGAAATGCGGTTATCTACGGTCCTACGAGAGCCAATTCTATTGCAGGTTCGCAGAAGCGGAGTACAAGGTGTGCCTCTGCCAAGCGGATTGGTGCAACATCAGTTCACGAAACACTCTCAATCATCTCGCGAGGACTATCGTATTTTGCATATTGCTTCTTAATGTCTTTACATGACCGAGTTACGTTAATTTAGAAGTGCTAATGTTCTAATTCCCCGAATAAGAATGGAAGCATTCATCATAAATGTTCTTGAAGTGGATTGCATTAATGTGACTTTATGGATTTAGCAGCTTTCACTTCATCTAAGATGCCTGTGTTTATTTCTACGAAAAGGATGGCAAGAAGTGCTCTGTGTTAGTGGGCCACGTCCGCTGAGTCGCACGTGTTTTTGTTCAGCATCCAATCCATAAAAGCTTCCTAGGAATTATTAGGAGAATGGAAATTTCATCGTACGTATTTTACTGGAAGTTTTCTTCTTGACCTGCAAGGGGCGGCTGTCGGCGCGGTGGCACGACGTCATCCACAGACCTTGCCGATGCTCCTTTGCTCATAATCAAGAAACTGCATTTGTAAAAAAATATTTTATTTCATAAATTCTTAAAATAATCACAATAAATATCTTGGCCTATGCTATCTTTAAATAACCTACTTACTAATTATAATGATCATAATAACCTAATTTAGCTTCTCCATAAAAATGATAATTTGTAGAGTTTAAAAGACATTGACAATAACGTAGGTAGGTAAGTGAAGCAATCGGTGGGGCTGTAAAGTGAAAAACCCTTGACTAAATTACTAGTGAGACAGACAGAGGTCAGTCATGGAGTTTTTATCAAGCGATTTGGTAGGTAACTGAACAATCGAATCATTTTTCTCATCAGACAGTTTTGGCACATGCTAAACGTAGGTTCAACCTATTGATGCCTTGTCAAGTACCAGCCTCGGTTCACCTGTCCTCGTCGCCTGGCTCCTCCTCGCTGCTGCCCGCATCCTCCAGCTCGTCCACGGCGTCAGCGGCGTCGCTGGTCACGGCCTGCGCGATCATGCCCGTAATGCTGCTATCGTTCTTTTTACCCTCCAAGTAATTATAAACGAATTCCTCAATGCTATCTTCGTCGAATGGTATAAGATCTTCGAGATCTATCTGTCTATTTGCGCGAGTTTTAGTGCTCTTTCCTGTTGTGTACGCTGTCTCGACGTTGTCGACTATTCCTTTTCGATATAACTCCAACGGGACCTCGCCTCCATCGCTCACGTCATATTTGATGCCTAAATCCGCTTCTTGAATCTCAATGGACCCGAAGCCTCGATCGACCAGTGCTTTCAAATTTCGATCCCTACTCTTTCTAACGGATGTGATGTTAAGTTTTTTGGTAAACTTTTCTTTCGGGTGCAAGTGTTTGACCTCAGTAGTTTCGTTAGGCTTCAGAATCTCATTATCGCTGGCATGCTTTTGATCGTCGCCCGGCTTTGGCTTGGAACTGTACGTTTTTACTTTAGAATGCCCTTGTATTATAAGATACATGGGTGATAAAGCTTCTGTAGTAGATTTATTAACATTAAAAGAGTCTGCCGATGACGTTGAAGCCGGTGTGGTGTAACGCATATGTAAATAAGGATCATGTGTATGTAAAGATGGTTTGTTTTGCTCTAGAGCACTTATAATATTCGAATTTGCATGATAAGGTTGTTTATGAGATGGGGTAGTGCTTTCCGCGAACATAACGGGTGGTGGTGGTTGCATGGTTTGCATATTCTCAAGTTTCATTAGGTCTTCTGGATGCCTTTCCTTAAAAACTTGCATGTTTTCTGATGCATGAGCGTAAAGATTGTCTTCTGGCCTGTCGGGTCCATTAAATATTGGCATAGACATCATGGGGCCAAGCATACTGAAAAGATTTATACCTTCTTCAATTTTAGGCTTTTCTGTCGGTTCACTTATTGCTGGCGTTGGCCGGAATACTATCGTTTCTGTCGGTTTTGTGGGTGGCGGGGTGTCTTCGTAGTAATCCTGGTTTTCTGTAACGATTTCAGAAGTCGTTTGTTCTGTCTGAAGCGTCGCTTTTGCCGTTGTAGATTCTTCGGCGGTCGTAGGAGGCAAAGCCGTTGGTAAAAACGTGGAAAAATGTACAAAACTATTTTTTTCGTCAGTGGGAGGAGGAGGAGGGGGTGCTTCCGATAACATCGGTCGGTAAAACGAGTAGGGGTGCTTGACCACCTCCGCGTGATCGTTGTACACGAGATTGTGAGTTTCGTTGGCAGTCTCATAAACGTCGATGGGCGTGGTGGGCCCCCAACCCGCGTAGTCGCTACTCACCACTTTGTTTAAGTCGTGTGCCGATGTTTCGTTTACATCAAGAATCCAGTTCTGGCTGGTAGACGACGACTGGTAGATAAGGTTTGCCTCTTGAAGTGCGAAGGATGATGTTATTTTCTCGGGGGCTCTAGTGGTGTCCTTCGCGGTAATTAACGGTGCAATGGTTTCCTTTATCTGGGTGTTGGTAACCGGTATTTCTTTGTCTTCGAGAATGAAAAGTGAGGGCTTGTGTCCCGGAGGCGGGGGCGGTGGCGGTACTAAAATAGTCATGGGATAGGTGTCGCTCAACTTGTAGGTGAAATCTTCGTACTTATTAGGAGGTGGTCTGAATTGGTGATGCCTTCTGGGCGGTGGTAGTGGTGGCTGGCGAGGAGTGACGCTTGGTTTTCGTGAGGATACGCCGAGCATGAGGACTTCAGACTTTATCTCTGGAAAGGTTTCTCGTTCAGGCTTGGTGTCATCTGCCCAGTAGTGCACTCGCTCCAACACCGGCGGCTCGTAGTCGTAGGTGGGGTCGTTGTGCAGCGGGTCCCCGCGGCCCGTCAGGGGCTTCCACTGCTCGAAGTCCATGCGCGGGGAGAACAGCGACGCCAGCGCACTCGGGCTGGACTGTTCCCTCGCATCTGAAATCAAAACAGTTGAAACTTACATACTGACAAGATATCGCATAGGGATTTTGTGATAGGATTCGTTTCTAAAACTAAAAGATACTTACAAGAAATATTCAGACGACTACCTGAAGCATCTTCAGTGGAATGCCGTGTGCCCAATGCGTTGGTGGACGCGAAGAGTAGCGGAAGAAGCAAAAGACTGGGACAAACGAACTGTAAAAAAAAAATAGTCCTGTTAAACTATCCCTGACACAGTTAAATTTTTGAAAACAATCCAAATTCAGTAACTACGAAAACCTTTACAAAAATTTAATCCAACTGGCTTATTATTATTAATTTCTTACGCTGACCCGTCGACTCAGCCCTGAGCTTCACCCAATTAGAGCAACGTCAGTTTTTTTGGTGGTTCAGAGCAAGAGGCTCGTTAAAATGCCGTGTTCCATGGGAATCAGGCGTAATTGAATGTTTTCAACATCCTCGGTTCTGAGTAGCTGTACAAGATTCATGCCCTCAATTATTTTTCGGTAAAAACTGGTCATAACCTCTTTATAAAGCAATTGTCCTAATAATATTGCGGGTCGAAGTGTCGTCTAAAATGCCTTTTTATAAGTAACCAGGATACCTACGCGTTGCGCCGTAGCTGCGCAGTGAAAGCTGTGCGTGCGTTGAATAGCAAGCTGATACTTGCCAGGAATTACTAAGGTGTTTTGCATCTAATTTGCCCTCTTTCAATTGTCCTTTCACTCTTACATAGACCCCTACGGTGCCTACTCGATGACAGGGCAGCGCTTCTCAGCAAGTAACGGTATAACCTGCCGCAATACGATACGAATGCGGTAACCGTCAAAATAAACATTTGTCGAAGCTCTTTATGTCCAATGGCGCAGCATGCAGCCTCACGTTGCTTATTTTTAGCTATAGAGTCATCGCTATGTTTATAGACATTTCATTTGGTTATATTCTTAGAAATGCATAATGTAACATTATTTAACTTTTCTGCTGGGTTTCTAGAAATGGAAAGGAGCTACAAACGAAGAATTAAGACTTTTTGTTCAATGTGATGGATTATATACTCGAAGATGGTAGATTAGCTTTTTTCTTCATCACTTAAGGTTGATAAAATATTTAGGTATGTATTGAAATCGTCTGTAAATTGGCTTTTTTCCCCAAACGGCACGTTCAGTAAACATTTCATCCAGTCGACGTCTCGTGCGGATGTGCGGTAACTTTCCATTTCTAGTTTTATAAGCATTGTGGTTGCTGCCGACCGATCGCCCCGGTAGGTACCTACTCTATGGTTTGCCTTAAACCACACGAGTGATATTCCGTGATAATGAAATCCTGGCTTACATTACCTGACCTACCTTTCCCTATTTACGCGTAACACCATGCGGTGGGGTGGGGCTGATTACATACTTCATAATGGGCTTCAATTCAACAAAAACAATACCTAGGTACTCTAGATAGATAGGTTGAATGGTTGATGGATTAATTCATTCATCAAGGAATCGATAGATTCTTTAAAAATCGATTTCTGAATAAGTCTGCCAATTTTAAAATAAAGCTTAGCTGGAGGCATGTTTAAGCGGCGGCAGTTTTGCGGTATTTCTATCGTTCGTGCATTGGTGCAGGTGTGAGATCCAAGCCCAGGAGCCTGGAATTGTAGTCAACGCTCCTGTTTCCACTAGGCTCGTCCAAACCATGGAGGTGTCATAAAGCAGCTTCTGAAAGCTGTCTGCGACACAAATTCCGTTAGTGTCCGCGATAACTTCACTCACTTGTTCCATAGCTAGGTAGGTACATACATACATAGTTTACATAGGCTAAATGATAACCTGCCTTAAGGCTGATGTGCTGAGCTTATCTCTTCTAGACCACCAGGCGCGCGCTAGATTCTTTCATTTATTGCATCTTTTATGATCAGGCGCAAGCCAGGCACCGATCGGGGCCGCCGTAGATACCTACCTACTTCGCAATAAAACGAGAAAGAGCATGACTGACTACGAAAAGCTAAACCTACACAATCCCTACACAAATGTGGTTGTGGCTCGTCGAATAACCACAACAAATAAATAATGCTGGACAATCCACGCAGCAGTATCTAATTCAGACATTTCAATTCTAGGCATTCTATAGCTACAGTAAAATTATTTTCTTTTCATTTATTTTCTCAAGAAATTTTTCATTGTGTCCGATATGTTATACAGATGCCATTGATATGTAAAATATTATCACAGTATTATAAATAATAAAAAGAGAATTGGAGAACAATTTTCAATTAATTTTATACATAGAGAAATGAATAGCAATAATTTAGTTAATTAATTAGTTAATTAATATTCAAAATACCTAGTTCTAGAATGTCAATATTACTCGTAGTGTGTTGTGCATGTGTAGTAAGAAATTGGTATGAAAGCCATTTTGCATGTAGTGATTGCCACGCTTTTTACCTTATTCTTGATTTCGATTCGATATAATGACACAGATCCATTTATATGCGTCGGGCGAGTTTGATACATCACAATGACCGATACAAATTTGATTGCTATCTGGTACGCGCCAAAAACTTCTTTTGGAAAAAATACTTACTAAACTAAGGACAAACTGAAATTGTTATACTTTTTTACGCATTTATGGGTAGCTTTGCCATACAATAAAATCATTTTGCATTACAATAAAATACTCTATTTCCTTTAGACCTTACAGGACTCTTGGACATAGCTTAATGAGGGGTAAAAATAAATAATTATAGATTCAGATTCTGATTTCTTACAACCTACAGATGTAGGTAAAGATCAATCAGCGAATAACCGGTTGACGAATGTCTGCTTTACTAATATCCACGCACTTCCTAAAACTCACAGCATTCGAGTGAAAGTGTTGAGTAACATTATTTATTGAACGGCTGCCATTGATTTTTGCGAGGGGATAATGGGTTAAAATTACTTATAACAAGCCCCAAGTGCCTCGACATTAAAAGAGGTCATGGTCGGTCGTAACCTCGTGCTCTACAATTTGACCAAAGTTTTACTTAGTAGTCCAATAACCTAAATAAATCTTGCACTTTTTACATCCCGATATAGACGTATTTCACGTGGAAAGACTCTAGGAATTAACTGTAAGAATACCGAAATACTCCGTGATTTTACGGCTAAAAGCCGTATATATATTTTATTGTATTTTTGTCACCTTCTTTTAGCATTAATGAATAATTCGTGTTTGTAAGTGCTAAAGAACGAACACAGAACCATCCTTCGTGGATGTAAAGATTGATGAGGATTTTGATGACTACGATGGTTCATCTTGTACACCTCTCCCCCGGCTCAACGATCGGAGGCGTGAGAAAACCGTCTGCAGACTGGCTGACGCCACGGGCGGTTTGAGGCCCACGCTCAAATTAAGGCTCGCACGTCGCACCACTTTTATACCAAATCCTTAATAAAAGGCTTTACTTTAAAAGCTGAGGTAAGAAAAGAACCTAAAGTAAAGTTTAATGAGTATAAAAAAACATTAGCTATACCAACTTGAAATACTATATTATGTACCTATAGCTAAGCATAAAATGAGTGCATAGGTACATATTATTTGGTTTATAAACTTTGTACATAATCATTAACAAGGTTTGCTATGTACTAGGTCAAGGTTGAATTGAGTTCCCTCCCGACCTGCTGAACTAGTAGAGCACGTGTCTCAAGTACCTACAATGTTTACGAACATAACGAAAGGATTATACAAAATGTTTTTTTATGTTTTTTTACACTACAAATAATTTGTTTATTTATTTATTTATTATATTGTACAGCTATCATAACAGATATCATGACAGAATATGTACCACATAAGAACTTCACAAACGGCTCCTAGTAAAAATAGAGTTCCTTGAGGCATACCTACCTGTGTAGCTAAGTAATATAAATTTGACGTTTTATTACATTGTGCCGGGAATCCGTTTGATCTGATGGTTGTCTCTATGTTCCATAAATTATAATAAGCCCTGATCGGACACCTCGGTAACATTATCCTCTACCTACTCACTAAAGGTTCCGGAGTGCATGCCGGTCCGATTGTCCTCGACCGGGTCGCGCCCGGGTGTGGCTGCTATGCCGACACGAAAAGCTTATAGACGTAGTTATCTATACTCATATTATAAAGAGGAAATATTTGATTGATTGTTTGTTTGATTTGAATAGACTCTGAAACTACTGGACCCATTTGATTTTTCTTTTTCACCGTTACAATCCTACATTACATTACCTATATCCTATCTGATGAACATACATAGGCCATAGAGTATTTTAAAAAAGTTAGGTTTTAGTATGAGAATTTCAATAATGTTTGGGTTATGTTATTGAAAATGTTATATTATTAAAATACGAGACTAAAAATTTATTGTTAAACAACCGTGCGAAGTCGGGGCGGACCGCTAGTACTAATTTATAGTGTATAAATCATAGCAAGACATAGCGCGAATAATTTTCTATAGGTACTTGAAAAAAAAAGTTTCTGTCTACGTACTCAACCATGATTTATATTTATTTTATTATGACGTTACCAAGCTATATATTTTATTGCATTATATTATTGCACGAACACAGTGCATAAGCTAGGCCAACCATCAGTGAATTGAGGGCAAAATATACATTATAACATCGTCTCCTTGAGTGGTAGCTTGCTATAATATACATTATAGCGCGGTATATTAATATATATTATAGCTACGTCTGTATGCTGGGCCTCACTTCACAAGATTTGTGTCGTTGACCTCGCTGGACAGAAGGATCCATGGCCACTATCGGGGGGTCTCTGAATACATTGGAGAGAGCTTTTTGTCAGGAGTTAAGACTTTTCCATAATTGCTAGCTTTGATTTTATGGTTCGTTTGTTTCAGATTTAAACCATCGCAACTTATAAAACACTCGTAAGCATTAACAGGGCGTGTGGATGTCTCGTATAAAAAAAAACTTCTACACATGTATCGTAGGCCCGCGCACTGTATACGTTCTTACCATTTATTGGCATACAAATAATATTCAGATTTAAAATCTGTTCCACCATTCGTTATCAATAAAGTATTTGTAAGAATTTTTGAATGAAGAATGTCAAAGTAAAACTGAATTTCGTAGCATTTTCACGTCTCGTCGTTCGGTGCGTAGCAAGGAGAGCGCGTTGAGATCTTTTGTTCGAACACAATTTCAACCAATAATGTTTTGTATAGCATTCGCAACAACATACTTTACATTATTTATTAATGTCAGCGGGTTAACTACGAATCTATTTAGTGTTGAATCAATAGTGAATTCGTCAAATTGAAACTACAAAGTAACATTTTATGGTTTTTCTTATTTTGTCAGTAGGCCTGGCCTACCTACGTTTCTTGCAGTTTAGTGGTCTTTGGTAAACGTTTCATTTATGTAAATAGTTATGGAAGAAATAGGTACTTTGAACGATCTGACAGAAGATGGATGGATATTATTCCTCTTAAATATGTTGATACCGGCAGCGGTGGCGGCACGGCGGCGCGGCGCGCGGCGCGGCAAAGTTTTATTTTACGCTGTATTATGTAGGCATCTCTAACTATCCACCGACCGTAATGATATCATAATTCACTTATTATCTAATATCATAATTCACTTATTTATAGCGTAGTTAAATAAATAAATAAAAAATTCAAGACATTTTAAGTTTTATCTAAATTTATTAGATAGGTAGGTACCTACTTATTAAAACTTAAAGTTACCTAATAGTGATCTAGGCACCCTTAACCATACCATAACACAAGCCGTGCTTAGATACTATGGACACAGTATACATGTACACTGTGCTATGGAGGTAAATGATGCTCTGACCAGGAATAGGTATTTGTTTATTTAAGGTTCAAATATACACTATTGATTCTGATATAAATAGGTATATCTAAAAGTATAGGCAGCATAATAGTGAAATTCGCTAGGTTCCGTTTCTATTAGGTACGTTTAATGAACACCTCACAAGGAAAATATGTATTTAAGTTGGACTTACCAGCATTCTATCTTTCGCCATTACACGATAAAGCAAGCAACACCGGACACGAGGGTCGAGGGCGGAGGACGCGTGATGCGCTCAGCGTCTGCCGGACGTCTGCCGATGACCAGCGACGCGGCGACGGCCAGTCATAGCGCACGAGTCGCCGCCGCCCGCCGAGCGGCGCGGCGCGGGCGCAGCACATTCGAAACTTCGCGTTACGGAGCTTATGTGGTCGCGTCGTCGGTCGGTCAGTACATGTACATGCACGGCCCAATAGTACCTACCTGTCCATCTCTATGCAGCATGCAACAGCAGTGCATAAGCGCCATTGTGCCGTAGGTAGTAAACTATCTCAAGTTATTAATTTTCTAAGTTTTACCTATCAACTGTTTTAAATTCTGCGTCATTATGCCGTATACTTCATCATGAATATAAATTAATGCGTTCATTTGTGATTAACGAGCCTATAAACGTCAAATATCAGGTTTGGGCTGTCTGATACCATTCGTCAACTTCTTCGCGACTTTATTAATTTAGGTGCATTCAGGAAACAGCTAATGATATAAATAAAAACTAAAAAGAAAAAGTCTCTACCTAATTAAATTTACAAAATCTGACCCCCTTATGTGAGATTTCCAATATATCGCATAATCTTGTAGTTTCGGGTTTTTGAGTGTAGGTAGGTAGGTGGGTACCTAATTTTGCGGAGCTCTACCGCTGCTGGCTGCCGCCCTGTCGCGGCAGGTATTGTATGTAAATGATGTGACCATCGTCGCCGAGGTGCGAGGAGAGATTAGGGTCACTGAGAGTAGAGGCTCCTTTTTGCAATCTTTCTAGACTACAAATAAAGGGTTCCAGAATAGCAGATACGTAGGACCTGTAGGTGCCTCCTACTTAGGTACAAACCTATTTCGTTTTAAATTTAATTCAATGTTTAAGGGATGACCAATATAAACTACAGTCAGCTGTATCTGTCTAGCTACATGTTCATGGTGTCTTAACCAAGTAGCTACGAGAAAGATGCGGAAAAAACCTAACACAGATGGAAAGATCCATAACACGTAGAAACAAACAGGCGCTAGGTATGTAGGTGCGTTATGTGAAATTTGTAGTTCATACTTCTCAGAATGCATACCACGCACCTACTGCCTTAGAAAGAAGCATCCACACAAACAAACGCGATAAGTAGTGTCGGTGAAACGCTGCCTGTGTTCGAAACGTACAATTATAGGTAGACTATAGGCGACTATAGACAAACAGTGCTGGGCTGATTGCACTATAAGACATTAATTGTGCAACATTGCCTATTATGAATTTAATGGAAGAGGCTTACTTTCTTTGGTGTAGGGTTCTATTACGCGTTCGCTACGCAACCTGTGATATAACTGCCGCAACGCGACAATGTGGGTAACATTTAGGCAGTACGCAAATGATGTTGGCGGCGTCAGTATATTGAGCAAGTAAACATCGAGAGAGCTGTTCATTTCGTTGGTAAAACTCATAATGAAATGGTGATTTTCGTCATAATCACATCAGCCCTTACACAACCACTGCTGAATTAGGTCTTGTATTCGATCGAATATCATATTAGTTGGAATTTGTACCTACCTACTGATATTGCAATATTCCAATATTCGAACGTTGTAATCTTGTTGGTGAGACGTGGACTGGAAACTGGTGGACCAACCCTATCCCTAGTAGGTACGATAGGGTTGGTCCACCAGTTCAAAGTCGCTCAGCGAGCTATGGAAAGAGCTATGCTCGGAGTTTCTCTGAAGGATAGGATTCGTAACGAATACATCCGACAGAGAACTAAAGTCATCGTCATCTTAGCTCAGAGAATTAGCAAACTGAAGTGGCAGTGGGCGACCATATTTCGCGAAAAACCGATAAGCGCTGGGGTAAACGTGTTCTTGAGTAGAGACCGCGACTTGGTAAACGTAGGACCTCCGGCCAGGTGGGATGATGATCTGCGAAAGACTGCTGGCAGATGTTGGATGCGACAAGCTGAAGACAGGGCGCTATGGCGCTCATTAAGGGAGGCATAATGTCCAGCAGTGGACTAACATAGGCTGATGATGAATCTTGTTGTACATAATTGTAAGCCTCCTAGAATCTAACCATTGAGTAAAGGCACATGATGTGTATGTGCCTTGCCTACTTAACTTACAACTTTAAGTCCTAATTCTATAAAATAAGCAAAAAAATTGTATTAATATTGAACCAACTTACCAATAGATATCACATCGCGCTTTTTAGGTTGGAGCCGCTTGGAGGTTTAGAGAATCCTTTATTTTAGAAAAAAATATTTTATCAATGGCATTTTTACGAATAATTAGAATTATTCAAATAATTCGAAAAGTACAGTCAGCGTCAAAAAATATGAGCATCTAGAGTACTCAAACTAAACTGAAAAACATTAAAGCAATTGATATAAATAATATATACCTACCTACATTATTACCCTAGGCACAGACAACATAATGTACCTATAATAGGGTTGGAAGTAACTTGTTTACTCCCGAGACGTGGTTTGGTGCCCGAGCGTAGGCGCCAATAGTTCGAGGGACTAAATAAGTTACGTTTACCTGAAGTTAAAAACTGAGCTTTTCATTACGAATACAAGGAAGTAAAAATAAAAACGCAAGTTAGCTAAAGAGAAAATTTGTAAATTTATGTAAAATAAAATTCACAAATTTTTTCTCACTATCAACTTAGGTTTTAAATGTTTTCCAGTACCTACCTACTGCTTTAGCCTCTTCTCATATGAAATCACTAGCGACCCGCTCCGGCTTCGCACGGGTGCAATGTGCAATGCTGTAACAAAAACCTTCCTCTTGGATCACTCTATCTATCCATAAAAAAATCGTTTATAGTTTTAAAGATCTAAGAAGTATAACATAGGAACAAACAAAAAGACAGCGAGAAGCGACTTTGTTTTGTACTATGTAGGTAGTGAAACGTTAAATCCATATCAGAATCTGATGAACTCATTGTAAAACAAACAAACCTCGACAACACGAGAAATCAAATGAAGATCGGAGTGCCGCGTTCCCGCTTTTTTTCGTTCCTGGGCAGTTCGTACAATTCCTAATTTGTACAAGCGATAAAAAATCCTGATTCACACAATTTTTGTCATGAATTCGTACAATAACCTTCAGCTTGAAATAGAGGTTGTTGCTGGTCTTCTAATACTAAAGGGTACTACTACGTAGGTATTCCTTACCTTTTTATTATTAGGGTTGTAAAGTATACCTTTCAACCTACTCTTCAGGCAAGTTCAGACCTACTTACTTTCCTTTAATGAAAAATATCTTACTATGTACCTATTTATATTATAGCGTATATCATATTGCTTTAATGTTTTTCAGATCATTTTGACCACTATAGAGTGCTCCCTATACCGGCTCATATCAATTTTACAATATTTGCAAGCCCTATGCTGAACAAAAGCTTTTTTTGCTTGCTATGAAAATGTAGTTAAGTAAAGAAATGAAAGAAGTATTTTAATTGTTGATTTTATTAGAAATATGCTCCATAAATTCATCCAGTGGATCAATAGAGCTATTTGAATTTTTCCTGCCATATTCTTGCACAAGCTTCATGTGCTCCTCAAGGTTTTCAACTTCATTGGTCTCAGAGTCGAAGTACCTGTCCTCCGCATCTTGTGAGACCTGCTTTAGGTCATCATATGTCTCATTAGTGTCCACACTGTCATAATCATAGTCATCTCTGCCCTCAATAAAGCTGCTGTACATCTCTTGAAGGAACTCTTCGCGGAGCAGCCTTCTCTCAGGAGCACTGATCATGGTCTGTTTCCTCACTTCAGGCTTGAAACTTGGTATTGGGTCTGGTCTATCAAAATCTCCCCACTTTCTGTCACCACTCGGTTTTGTATCAGGTGTTTCGAATTCTCCCCATTTTTTGGTATTGGGTTTAGTGTCAGATGTCTCCAATTCTCCCCACTTGTCTTTTCTTATTGTCTTTCTGTTCTCCTTCTGACAGTTGAGGTCCACTGCTTCAAAGCTCTCCTGGAGCATTTGTTCATTCTTCACTTCCCTCATGTGATTTCTGTCTACAGTATCAAGGATCATGGAGAGCAATGTCAGGTTTTCATTATCAGTGCCATCTCTCTCACTGATCTCTCCGTCTGTCAAGTATTGACCGATCAGCTGCTCATACAGCAGCGGATTTCTAAGCATCATTTGCTTTTCACTGAAATAATCTGATTCAATCTGTAGTTGTTGAAGAGCTTTATATCTTCGATTCCGCACCCTTTTGTGTCTACTTGTCTCAGAGTGATATACTTTCAATTCATTTATGCAGTTGTTATAGCGCCTGTTGTTTGGAGACTTATTTTCAAAATATCCAATATGATATGGGGCTAAGAACTTACCGAACTGGATCAAAAAGTCAATAGGTGATTGAGCATACAACTGTTTTGCCATACGAATTTTGTCGTGAGTTCTTATTTCCGCTTCGTCTAAGTGGGCATTCTTAAACGAAATTCTTGCAGATCGTACTAAATAGTCAATAATGTCATCAATTGGATCTACTGGTTCTTCGTTGGATCTAAGTTGTTCCTCATCTGCTACTTGCATTCTTTCTGGTAGTGGTTTTATTCTCTTTGATAACTGGTAGTTTTACAGGCTACCTACAAGACAGTAAAAGCCGTTAGTAGGGCAAATAAATATTAACTACTAGATTAGACAATGTTGTCGATGGGAATCGTTAAAGGAACTTGCTGCACGGAAGTTTTATGGGCTATGATAGAACCCAGCTACGCTGTTTCCATAATCTTCTAGCTGTACTACAAATTGTTGATTCTCTTACTGAATCAGTCAGTCAGAATCGGAACAGAATATTTGCTTCTTGTTCTTCTTTCATCTTTGATTTGCTTTTTCAAAATGAGTTTCAAAATCAAAACACTTTTCCGAGTTGTTTCCGAGATGTCTGAGACACAGACAGATTAAAACTAAAGATTGTAGATTGATTGATTTCTTCGATATGGCATTAATGCTCTAATCGTTTTTCTGAGCATTAATGTTCTAAATACAATTCTTCTTCTTTTATTTTTGGCTAAGCATCTGGTTTGATGCAATTTTGCTAATGTAAGTTTAAAGCTCAGACGAAGTTTTTATAGATTTCGGAGTTTTTCCATTTTGACTGCTGGCAACATCAACATTGTCAATCAAGTCAAGTCATTTGCCATTGCCATAGTTTAGTTTACTTTGTTGCTTTGAGTATCTAGAACGGGAGTTGGCAAGGTCAGGATACCACTCTGTTGGTCACAAGACTTTACTGACCATAGACGAATAATAAAACTACTTCACTCGTAACTTCGCGGCCATTTGCTATCGTTTCGTGTCGCGAGATAGTGCTCACCACAAATGGTGAATTGTGCGGTTTATGGGTATAAAAGGCAATTGGAGACATCCAACTTAAGGGTACATAGTGTTTCCTATCACAAGTAAGTGACATTTTTCTGAATTCTTTTTTGTTATATTGTATAATTTCGATTTTAATAGAATATCAGTTGCGACATTTTTATTCCTTGGTAGTATCCCTATATAGTTTGTGATTCCTTGGTAGAAGGCGTAGTGCGGGGACAAGTTGAGTGAAATTGATTGAACGAATGATGGAATGAACGAAAAATTTGTGTAAAATGCGATGTTTTTTGTAACAAAAAATCTATTGATATAGGAAAATTGGTTATGCAAATGATACCATAATACCATAAGAGATACCAAAATCCATTTTTTATGGAAAAATGTGTACGTCACATTTACAATAAATTATTCCATTTTAAATGTAATATAGATTTATAAGAAACAACAAATAAAATGACACAAATAATGATATTTAATAATATAGTATTAAAAATATAATATTATTATAAGTCAGAAGCAGATTTATTTATAAAAAAAAGGAATTACAAAACAACCTCGATACAGAAAGACACAAGCGAAGTGATGATAGATAGCTCGTGTTTTTTCTTTTAGTAGAAATTTTCTCCATCAATTTATTAATATTAATAATTAAAATACCCTTTTTATAGATAGCGCAGGAACACCGCACTGATCATGACATGAAACACGGCGGGGCGGGGCGGCCCGATCTACATAATGTTAATCTAGATAAAATTTTATTATCCCTGTACCCGGCCTGTACCTATCACAATAAATACCTATATTTTCTGTCTTTCTTTCTCTCTTTCTTACTGCCGCTTTTCTTCTCCTGCTCTCTATGAAAACATATAGATATAGATAATGAAAACTTTTCGATTTGCATAAATAAAAAAAAATAATAGTCCCAAATAGACGGCGTCAATTACAAATTATGGTTCTTAGTTAATGTCAAATGAAAGGAAAACCAACTTTTCGCTTTTCTCTCATTCGGAACATTTTTTTTCTATATTTAAATGCATGTCTAAAATCCCTCATTAAGAAACAATACCTTTATTAAAAAAGCATTGTATAATTTTAACAACCCTGATTTCATTCATTCGAAATCATTATTTTTTCGGTCGTTTTACATCCAGCACTACTTTTTTGTGTTAGTGTGTAACTAAACAATAGTGTAACAACACTAATTCTATATTTGTGTGCGTGTTCTTTTGTTTGTGTCCAGCTTTTACTTTAGTGTGCGTTTATATGGACGCTTTATTTTTCTGCATTAGTATGCGTGATTATGTAAACGTGTGCTGTACCGTATTACCTCGCCCCCCTCGAAATCTGACAGAAAGTTTAGTACTGACAGAACTGACAGCCGTTTTAGTACTGACAGAAAGCGCTTGGCAACTCCCGTTCTAGATACTCAAAGCTTTGTTGTTACGAAAAAACAAGAAAATTCATAGAAAAACTTGTTTCTTTTTTATAGTCCTTTCGTAGTGTTTTAATATATTGTCAGTAACTGTATTTAGTGATAAATGAAACAAAG
This sequence comes from Eupithecia pulchellata, assembly GCA_963931895.1. Lineage (NCBI taxonomy): Eukaryota > Metazoa > Arthropoda > Insecta > Lepidoptera > Geometridae > Eupithecia > Eupithecia pulchellata. The sequence goes on from OZ007530.1 coordinate 276,291, forward strand.
TATGTTTCGCTCTATGCGTGTTCAATTCTGAAATGTGGCTCAATAATGTTACAGAATGATATGACCATACCGTACTCAAAATCTGCAAAATGGATCGTTTTGGCGTTAAGTGGGAAGATATTTGCGGTCCAAAAGGCTTGCAGCCATGGGACGATCAATCTAAAGACTTTGGACAGTGTTTTGAAAAATTGTTTCTTCATATACCCATTTGCTTTGTGATAGCCATCATATCAGGGTACTACGTCGGCTACAGAAGGTTTTGGGTTGTCCGCGAAAAGGCGCAAGAACGTATTATAATAATCCGCAGTTTTGTGGTGTTAGCACTCGTAGTTATTCCTATAATTGAACTGTATGTGTTTATGACTACAACTGGTTATGTTTTGTATCCTGTGGATTACTTCGCTGCGGGGACTTCGGTGCTGTCGTGGTTGGTGCACTTTGGTTATGTACTAGCACTGAAACACCGGCTGGGACCCAATGCGCGAGGGCCCTTGTCTCTGGTCATCATGTGGAGTCTAGTTGCAATAATAAATATCTTGATCCTGAGGAGCTATATCCTGACCGGTGAATCCTTGGGGTTCATTGTCGCAACTCTGTGTTGCCATGGCATATATCTGCTGACATTGCTACCATCAAGTGAGTCACGGCCAACTTACTACTCACCATGTTTAGTCGGCTCTCAACACACTCATGTATGTATCAACTATATGCTTTGGATCTTAATAAAAAAATAATAGGAAACTTCATATTTTTAATATGTTTCAGAGTGAATACACCCCTCTGCTACCACATTTAGATGAGGGTGTGTTAGGGACTGCTATGCAAGGAACTGGTTGTTTATCTTCACTGACTTTTTCCTGGGTAAATCCACTGCTACAGAAAGGTACATAAATTATTCACTCATTTCTAAAATCCCTATCTATCTTAATTATACCACCTGACCATCATCAATCACAATCTCATATACTAAATTGTAAAAAAATGCTATCAAAGAATAGAAACAAATTAAATAGAATAGAACTCACTGCAAAAAATGAAAGAATGTTGGAAACATTGTTTAATAATAATGATAAACATTTTGCCATGCTTAAAGAAGTGAAGATGTAATTGTGAACCTTGACTGGTCCATAAAGCATAGTTCTTTATTTTGAACAGGACTAGAAAACAATCTGCATGACCCTGAAGAGCTATTTGACCTGCCATCTGAGTACCGTTGTTCTTATGTTGGAGCCCGGATGGATCGCTGCCTCATTGGGAATGTTGATGAGTACCAGCAGTATGCTGAAATACCGCATGAGCCATTTATTGCATCAGGTAAATATTTGTAGTGACAATACACCTTCTATTGTTGTTGTTTCAACTATCATTAAAAGTTTTAACATCAATCACACAAAGAGGGAAAATTATGTGAATAGATATTGAACCTTATATACATACAGAAGTGATTGAAAAGTTCCCTTTATGCAATGGTACCTACACAATCATAATAATAATGTATAGCTTCTGTACATTGGAGTAGGGATAAGTGCAGTTGTATAGAATGAGTCATATATTTTGCAAACTGTATGCTGGTAGGGAAAGAACCCTGATATTAGATATGATGCTATGGAAGTTATTTACTATGATGTGAAGTTTTAAATTTTTATCCTGTAACCATTGTGTTATGTTCCATAATAAACGATTTGTTATTGTTATGATAGTTACGTTTAAAAGTACAATACAATACTTAATACAAAAATGCTTAGTTGTAAATACAAAAATCGCTTTTTTTTATTTTTAATTTGGATATCCAAAATTGCTTAATGCTTGCAACAGAATAAGAATATTACACTAGACAAAGACAGTAGACCTTATGCGCTTAGAAGCTATCTCTTGTAGCCAACCTTTGGATAACAAAATACCTAGGTGCCAGACTACTCTCAAAATATGGGAATTTAAGAAAGGTGCAGCTTTTTGTACCCTGTGTACAGTGAAATTCATTGCCAGTCAGTAAATTTTACCTATAATTTAAGGTTCCTATGTTGGATTCTTTTCATTTTTACATAATGATGAATGATTAAATATCTACCTAATTGGTTTAAATAATTTCAAGATTTGCAATCTTTCATCAAATATGAAGTTATTGTCAACTCGACTAATGACAAAAACCTCCCATGCCAGCGGCCTTATCGAAAACTCAAATGATCAGGTGTACCACCCAATAAAGTACTATACTAAAGTAATGTCCCACCTACATAATGTATAATGTTAGCTCCAAACTCACAAAACTGCTACATTACAATAAAGTTAATTCTACCTATATAAAATGTAAGCTTGAATCTCAAAACTGACAAAATGTTTGAGTGTAGGCTACGGCGCGACCAGCGAGGCCGCGCCCCAGTCGTCCACCCGCGTGACGGCGACGGCGCGGGTGCTGCTCCCGCGCGTGCGGCGCCAGAACGTGTCGCTGCTGCGCGCGCTGCACGCGTGCTTCGCCCTCCACTTCTACAGCATCGGGCTGCTGAAGCTGGTCTCCGACATGGCTGGCTTCGCCGGACCGCTGCTGCTCAATAGGCTGGTGGCGTTCGTCGAAGATGAGAGCATTGATCAGCATTTAGGGTGAGTGTGATCTATAACAAGTGCTTATGACGACCTCTGTGGCGCGGTGCGCGAAGATCCAACCGCCAGGAGGTTGCGGGTTCGATTCCCGCCTCCGGACAAATATTTGTACGACCTTTTGTTTAGGATTTCTAAGAATAATAAAAAATTTCTATGTAATAATATTGTATTATGTATATCAGTAATCTAGTACCCATAACACAAGTTCCGCTTAGCTTGGGGCTAGAAAATGCTGTGTGGATTGTCGGGCATTATTTATTTATATTTATTATCGTAAGTAGATGTTAACTCTCTTGCAGGTACATGTACGCGGGCGGGCTGCTGGCCGCGGCGCTGGTGTCCGCGCTGTTCAATGTACACTTCAACTGGCTTATGTCCATTATAGGTGTGTACGTTATCTATACTTGTATTATACAGAGGAATGATTTTATTTACATTTGGTACAATTATAAAATTATGATAAACAAAGGTAATGTCAAGGTAGGTGGTAGGCTCCGAAAACTGGACCAAATTGAAAAATTATTTTAACAATTGCATCCAATATTATCGCAGATGAACATAGGCAATCTATAGAATATTTAAAAAAAAGCTAGGGATACTTATGAAAACTTTGATAAAATAACTCAATGTGTGGAAAAAATGTATTATTTTTGTAATTTTAGTTAAATACCCACGGCGGTCTGCTACTGGCTATTTATCTAGACAGCTAGTTAGTGCCCGCGGCTTCGCGCGCGTTTGTTTCTGGGATCAAAAGTAACATATAGTTAATCCATGTTTAGAACTACATCTATGCAAAGTTTAAGCTTGATTTTTTCAGTAGTTAAAGCATGAAACAAACATGTGAACATTCAAACTTCCGCTTTAGTAATTTTAGTATGGTGGAAACGTTTCCAGTTTATTTGTGATAATATTTGATATAATAATAAAACCGGCCAAGTGCGAGTCCACTCGCACACAGATTCTGTACCATTGTGCAAAACTGTGTCGCAAGAGGAACACTAAAAAAAGCAATACCTATTTATTATTATTATTAAGCTTAGCTTGGGGCTAGATGAGGTTGTGTGGATTGTCCAGCATTATTTATTATTAAATATTTTTTTATACATACACTAAAAATTTCCCATTTTCACCCTTTGGAGCATCGTACGGAAGCCCATAGAGTTTTCCGTTGCAATACTCAACGGATCGCGAAGAGAAGTTTTCACGTGCAGAAGTAACAAACACCCCATCCAAACATTCGCATCGATATATTTGTATGAATATTTTTCTTTATAGGTCTGAAAATGCGCGGCGCCCTCGTCGCGACCATACTCAGGAAGACGCTCAGCGTGACCTCCACGGAGCTGACGAACTCCTTCTCCGTGGGAGAGATCACCAACTTCATGTCCACGGACACGGACAGGATTGTCAACGCCTGTCCCAGCTTCCACGCTTTGTGGAGCATCCCGTTACAGGTTGGTGTTGAATTTGGTAGATTGTAAGACAAAGACAAATACAATAGAGGGCGCTTTAGCGTGACGATGCTGCATCAGCTTTGCACAGTCAATTTGAAAGGCGTTAACCATAGAGCATCAAGCACTACAGCGCCCTCTTTACAGTTTGGTCTACTAATGTAAGAACGAAAATCCCCTTAGAAATGAATGCCATCCCTTATAGTTAGTTAGTTTCGAGCCAGCCTTAGTGTGATGAATCTAACTGTAGATTTTCTCTTCCAGCTGTTCATAACCCTATTCCTCTTGTACCAACAAGTGGGCATATCGTTCCTGGCCGGGGTGGCGTTCTCCGTGGTGCTGATCCCGATCAACCGCGCCATCGCCAACAAGATCGGAAGCCTCAGCACCGAGCTGATGCGCCACAAGGACAGCCGCGTCAGCCTGGTCGCGGACGTGCTGCGGGGGATCCGGGTCATCAAGATACATGTCTGGGAGAATTACTTTATTCATCGTGTGGGGGGTGAGCGAGCTTTATATTATCATCTATACTATATCTTCTATATCTATACTAATATTATAAAGAGGAAAGATTTGATTGTTTGTATGTTTGTTTGTTTGTTTGTTTGTTTGTTTGTTTGTTTGTTTGAATTGAATAGGCTCCGAAACTACTGGACCAATTTTAAAAATTCTTCCACCATAAGAATCCTAAAATTTCCGTGATGAACATAGGCTATAAAATATTTTCAAAAAAGTTAGAGATCCGTATAAAAACTTCAATAATAAAACCATAGCGATATACACCAACTTCTTTTTTTTTCTTTTTTTGCCCTGCTCGCTTTTGCTGTGACTCAACTTCAACTTCTTTTTTTATGGCACCGCTTTTGCTACGATGACTCCGCCAGTGTCAGTTATGGATTGTCATAGACATGACAATTCGTTACTGGGTGCGAGAGGAAACTCAATATCAAAAAATATAAAAACTTCAAGATTGGAACCATGCGATGTAGGCTCAGAAAAACGATCGATGTAGGCGGTATAGCGGTGTGAGAGAAATGTCAATGCCAAAAAAATAAAGGAGGTAAAGGTACAATTTTTAAAAAGGAAAGGTTTATTGTTTGTTTGTGGTCTGAATTGAATAGGTTCCGGAACTACTAGACCTTTTTGGAAAAAAAAAATCATCATTAGAATGATAATCATAGGCTACAGAATATTTTAAAGTTAGTGATCCTATGAAACTTCAATAATAAACTACCATAACTAACGTGTGTATGTAAGAACTTAAAATTCTTTAAAATACCCGTGCGAAGCCGGGGCGGGCTGCTAGTAATATTATAAAGAGGAAAGATTTGATTGTTTGTTTGAATTGAATAGGCTCCGAAACTACGAGAGCAATTTGAAACCATTAGAATTCTAAATTTTAGAATTCTAAGCTATTTATTCTAATTATTTAAGCTACTGGAACCCTAACTTTTTAGTAAATATTCTATATATTATATAGAATATTTACAAAAAAGTTAGGGTTCAGTAGCTAAGGAGTATTCAATTCAAACAAACAATCAAATCTTTCCTCATTATAATATTAGTATTGAGAAGCATAGTATAGCTGGATTATTATACAAATGAACTAAATTGAATTGTTTATTTAGTTAGATAATTGTGTATTTTCTTGTTAATAAAGGCTTTTTTGCCCTGTTAAAAACGAAGTTGTAATTGTCCAGTGGAGCGCAACAAAGAGCTGAAGTACCTCCGCGGGCGCAAGTACCTGGACGCGGTGTGCGTGGTGCTGTGGGCGACGACGCCGGTGCTCGTGGCCGCGCTCACGCTGGGCACGCACGCGCTCAGGAGGATGCCTTTAGACGCGCCGACGGTGAGTGGACTACCTGAATCAGAC